>ML685949.1:1009203-1067054 GCA_007922175.1 Pelusios castaneus
GCAGAAGCTCCGCTGGAGCTTCTGCAGCCACCCGATTCCCCCAGCTGGTTGGCTGTCAGTAGGAGCTTCGATTATCCGGGCTTTTTGATTATCCGGCTCACAGGCGCCGGTCATTAACCCGGATAATCGAGGTTCTACTGTAACACATTTCCGGTATGAATTATTGGGCACATTATTCCTTGGACGAAAACTTGTGTAACTCTCTAGAATCACAAACATTTTTGACAAATACTGTTGTCCTAGTATTCAGAATAACTAGCAGGTCCCCACAAATCCTAACTGAAGGACACTTTTATTCACAAGTATGTTTGTTGATAATTTTCTTTACTACTTCTGTGCTGTAAAATAGACATAAAGAACAACTTGAAATTGAAGGGCTGCACTTTTAGAACAAATTAAAGGAATTATTATCGTACATGGAATATTGCTGTTTTATAGACTTCAGTACCATAGGATGCAATTTGGTTAAATGATGCACTGTTTGATTTTAAGAGTTGGTTTATAGACACTAATAACAATTGTGGCAATATGAGCTCGGATAATGAAAAAGATAATCAAATCTTATGCTTCAGGACATAAGTAGCTACCTCCAAGGGTTATGGAATGATTTTTCCGTCATGTGTGGGTGTGCCTAAGTGGTTGGCATATGTGTGAGTGGTATAAGGCAGAAGGGTACAGGTCACCTTTGCTCAGAGGCATCTTGTTTTGGCATGCTGATGGAAGCAGGATAATGGCCTAGACAAGCTTAGCAGAATAGTACTTATAGTAATCTTAACACATGACAAAGTGCAGGTTAGAATCAGAGTATTAAACCATTTCACAGGCACCCTTGTCTGCTTCTCAGTGGGTATGTGCTGAATTGGTGGTATATATGAATGGACTTTGCTCTCTCTGTGTGTGTGTGTGTGTGTGTGTGTGTGTGTGTGTGTGTGTGTGTGTAAAAATAACCCATTAACAGTTAAGGTCAAACTTTCAAAGGATCTTATCTCAGCTTCAAACTGTGGAGGTAACAAACTGAGCAAGTATCTGCATGCACATTTTTTGAGCATATTACTTGCTTGTTATGGCAACGTCAGAACTAATGATACAAATTCCATTTCTGTGTTTAGCTGATAATGCTCAGAATGTGTACACAACTAGGTGAACAAATGGAATTTGGTTCTTTAATGTTTTTCCTCACTTACTTCAATTACCTTTTAACAAGATGTACTTCTAATCTAGCTATTCCTTTCACTGTAGGCTGTCCTTTCTTCCATTCCCCAGTAACTCTTCATCACTAAATTCTCCTACTATTGTTTACTTTCCAGTTAAAGCATATGGAATATGCATGAGACGGATGGGTTCAGATTCTTCCTGGTCTTCTACCCTGTTTCTTGACCCTTCCTCGCATAGTCAGTCCCTACTCTAGCTGGATCACCAGTTTATTAATCTCTTCCACACTTTCAGAGCTTTCCTGTCAGATATGTTCCAGTATGCATTGTATGTCAGATTGGAAAGCCCCAGGGGCATATGTGATGTTTAAAAATTGGAAATCAAATCCAGGAATAGAAAGAAGCATAAAAGTCTGTCAAGTCAAGTGTAGAAGTATAATCAGGCAGACCAAAAATCGACTTGAAGAGCAGCTAGCAAAAGACAAATGAACCATTTTTTTAAAAGTACACTGAAGCAGGAAGTCTGCCAATCAGTAGGGCTGCTGGATGAATGAGGTGCTGAGAAAGCATTCAAGGTAGCCACTGCCATTGTGGAGAAGTTAAAACAATTCTTTGCAGCCTTCTACACTGCAGAAGATGTAAGGAAGATTCCCACACTTGACCCATTCTCTTTTAGGTGACAAACCTGATGAACTGTCCCAGACTGAGATGTCAGAGGATGTTTTGGACCAATTGATACATTAAACAACAATAAATCATCAGCACCAGATGGTATTCACTTAAGAGTTCTGAATGAACTCAATTATGATATCGTAGAACTACTAACTTTGGCTATGTCTACACTAGAAAAGTTAAGTCGACTTAACAAAGTCGACTTAACTTTTCTAGTGTAGACATAGCCCCTTGTTGACCTTATTAAGTTGACTTAATGCTTTAAATCGACTTAATAAGGTCAATTTAGGTGCTAATCCCCATCTACACTGGCTTTAAATCGACTTAAGGTGTCGATTTAAGGCTTAAGTCGACCTAAAACTAGGTGTTAAGTCGACTTAAGTTTTCCTTAAGTCGACTTAATAAAAGCCCAATGTGGACGCGGCTTTGTTTAAGGTGACTTAAACCTCCTTAAATCGACCTAAGTTGCCAGTGTAGACGCACCCTTTGGTATGTAACTTATCACTTAAATCAACCTCTGTACATGGTGGCTGGAGGACAGCTAATATGATGCTGATTTTTAAAAAGATTCCAGAGGTGATCCTGGCAATTACAGGACAGTAAGCTTAATTTCAATACCAGACAAATTGATTGAAACTATAGGAAAGAACAGAATTATCAGACATGTAGATGAACACAATATGTTGAGGAAGAAGCAACAAGGCTTTTGTAAAGGGAAATGATGCCACACCAATCTATTAGAATTCTTTTTAATGGCGCGAACAAACGTGCAGACAAGGGTGATATAGTTTCTGTAGTATACTTAGACTTTCAGAAGGCTTTTGACAAGGTCCCCTTAAGCAAACTAAGCTGTCATGGGATAAAAGGGAAGGCTTTCTTATGGCTCATTAGCAGGTTGAAAGATAGGAAATGAAGGATAGGAATAAATGGTCAGTTTTCACAGTGGAGAGAGGTTAGTAGCAGTGTTCACTGAGGATCTATATTGGAACAAGTGCTGTTCAATATATAATTAAATGATCTGGAGAAAATGGTAAAGAGTGAGGTGGCAAAGTTTGAAGATATTCAAAATTACTCAACATTGTTAAATCTAATGCAGATTGCAAAGAATTACAAAGGGGTCTCACAAAAGGCCATGACTGAGAAAGAAAATGAATGAAGTTCATTTATGATTAAATTTAATGCTGATAAAAATGTAATGCTTTTTGGAAAATGTAATCCAAGCTATGCATGTAAAATGATGCAGTCCAGTTTAGCTGTTACCATTTAAGAAAAGAAACCTTGTAATCATCATGTCTATTTCTCTGAAAACATACACTCCCCTGCATTTAATTTCCTCCCACTCTGTAACTTTCCTGTCTTCAAAGCGTCTGATGAAGTGGGATTTTCTCCCACGAAAGCTCATGCGATAAAAAAATCTGTTAGTGTTTAAAAGTGCCACAAGACTCTGTTGTCTTTCTACAATAGACTAACACGGCCACCCCTTTGGAATTTGGAAGCATTAGGAAAGAGATAAAAAATAAAACAGAAGCTATCCTAATGCCACAGTATAAATCCACGGTAACTTTGAATGCTGTGTGTAGTTATGGTCATCAGATCTAAAAAAAAGTTGGAAAAAGTACAGAGAAGAGCAACAAAAATGATGGGGGTTATGGAACAGCTTCCAGATGAAGAGATATTAAAAAGACCAGGACTGTTCAGCTTGAAAAAGAGATGGTTGAGGGGGGATATGATAGAGGTTGATACAGTCATGAACAGTGTGGAGAAAGTGAATAAGGAAGTGTTATTTATCCTTTCACATAATACGAGAACCAGGTGTCACCCAAAAAAATTAATAGGAAGCAGGTTTAAAACAAATATAAGGAAGTATTTCTTCACACAACACACAATCAACCTGTGGAACTATGATGTTCCCCTCCTGCAATCTGGACTGGTGGGCAGCTGTGCCAATCCAGTGCTCCACTCCAGAGCCCCAATTTACTCCACCTTGCTGTATGAACCCCCACTCTTCGGTCAGCTCATGTCCAGCTTCAAACATGTAAATGGTCTCTCAGGCAGTAGAAGTGCGCCCTCGCTAGCCACTCATGGGATGATGCCCCAGTGAGCACCCTCAGCCACCAGATGCAACCCTGGGAACTTCCATCTTGCAAGATTCAATGCATGCCCACTGGGCCTTGCACGCTCATTTACACTGGTATGTAAGAAAGAAATTGATGTGCACCAGCTTTTCCTCTCAGTAAGGCATTCACGCATATTCATCCAACATGTCACTGCTATAAATAAAACAAATATAAGTTTATTCATTAAAACATTATTTTAAGCATGTACATGTCGATAATTAATCTGTCAAGGAGATGTTAATAATTAATCTGTGTGGTGAGCCAAAGGCAGGGGTTCGTTTAGGAACACCAGTCTGTGGAAATAAACACTGATGCACGGTCTCAGAGCAACACTCTTTATTGGAAATCAAGCACTTACCCAAGCGAGGAGAAGCCACAGCATGATCGCCAAGCGGACTGCAAAAGGGAGGGGACCCGAGGGTTCATGGCACCTCACAGCCACGCTGGATACTGACGGTCCGTGATGACTTCTCAGGGGCTACACCCAAACCCACTGCTCTTTATACCCATGGGGATGGGTGCTGTGCCGAGGCCGTAGGGTCCCCCCATATTTGGCAAAACTGCATTAGCTTTAGCATTGATTGGCTGTTAGTACATCTATATCTTACACAGATACAAGGAATTATGACGATGGCCTATGTTCTTACACAAGTGCTTGCAACGGTTACAGGAAATGTTTTCAACAGCTACCAGCCCCAGCAATTCTCAGAAATGGCATACAGTTGCTACTTTAAGATGGCTGTGCCTACGCCAAGAGCCTTGCCCAGCCTTATCACTACTCGTGTCAGAGTCTTCAGGCCTGGATCGGCCTACGCACCACAATCTGTCAAGGAGATAACCACAATCAAATAAAAGAAAAAGGCACATTCTAAACTAAGATTTTCTGTTACAGTTTAAAGAGGGAAAATGACTTTTTGTAGTGAGCTAGCCACTCCCAGTCCCTATTCATACCCAGTCAGATAATGGCAAGTTTGCACATGAATTCCAGCTCTGCAGTTTCATGCTGAATTTTTTTTTTCTGAAGTATGGTAATTTTCAAGTCTGTTACTGAGTGCTCAGGGAGACTGAAGTACTCTCCTACTTGTATTTGAATGTTACCATTCTAGATGTCTGATTTTTGTCCATTTTTTCTTTTGCATGGAGACAGTCCAGTTTGGCCAATGTATATGGTAGAGGGGCATTCTTGGCACATGACGACATATATCACATTGGAAGATGTGCAGGTGAATGAGCCCCTGATGGAGTGGCTGGTTTGGTTAGGTTTTATGATTGTGTCACTTGAATAGAGGGCAGAGTTGGCAATGGTGTTTGTTGCAGGGATAGGCTCCTGGTTTAGTGTTTCTGTTGTATGGTGTGTAGTAGCTGGTGAGTATTTGCTTCAGTTTGGGAGGTTGTCTGTAAGTGAGACCTGGCATACCCTCAGGGCTTAAGAGAGGAAGGTATGATCTTCCAGGACAGGTTGTAGATCCTTGACTATGTGTTGGAGAGGTTTTACTTAGGGGCTGTAGGTGATGATCAGTGGTGTGCTGTTTTCCTTGTCGGGCCTGTCCTGTAGTAGGTGAATTCTAGGTATCTGTCTGGCTCTGTCAATCTGTTTCTTCACTTCCACAGGTGGATATAGTAGTTTTAAGAATGCTTGTTAGAGATCCTGAAGATGTTTGTCTCTGTCTGAGGGATCGGAGTAAATGTGTTTGTATCTTAGGGTTTGGCTGTAGACAATGGATCATGTGATATGTCTCGGATGAAGTCAGGAGGCATGTATGTAGGTATAGTGGTCAGTAGCTCTCCAGTATAAGGTTGTGTTTATGTGACCATCACTTATTTGTTGTAGTGTCCAGGAAGTGGATCTCTCGTGTGCACTAGTACAGGCTGAGGTTGATGGTGGGGTGGAAATTGTTGAAATTGGTGGAGATTGATGGAATTCTTCATGGGCCTCCTTTCCGTGAGTTGAGATGATGGAAATGTCATCAATGTAGTGCAAGTACAGGAGGGACTTGGTACTCCATGTCATGACAGTAATTGTTTTATTTTAGATTGAAGAAAACCTATATAGTATGCTGAAAGATACTATGAACATTCAAATTACGTTTGAAATTAACAGTTGTCATCTCCCACCCAGTCCCTTTGTGCACTTCTGCACTTGTATTTTGAATGTTTATGTGTGGAGTTAATTAAACTAAATCAGATTTTTAATAAGACAGTATCGTGGGGATTCTGTCAGATTGAAGTTAACTATCTTGCTGTGACTATGGTTTCTGCCTAAATTAATATCAAAGGGATTTTAATGCAATACATACTTTATTTCTTTGGTTTGCAAGGGAATAATAAAGGATCTATCATTTCTGAGAAAGTCAAAGTTGTTCCAAAAGAGGGATGACAACAAGATTTTTAAAAAAGTAATTAATAATAACAATTTGTTATGCTGCCTCTTTTCTTTATCATTACCCTTTCTCTAGTATGCTTTCTCAGCTGCAGAACACAAAAATGTTGTTTTACGTGAGTGTGTGTGTCTGCATGTATGTGAAATTTTAAAGCTATCTAGAATAGGTTCCATAGGGCTATTTCTACACTTGGCAAAATAAGTCAACTTAGCATGTCCACACTCAAAAATTAAGTCGACTTAAAGGGGACCCTGCCAAATCGACTTAGAGTGTCCACACTGGACACCTAAGTCAACTTGTAGGGGCTAGGTGGACCTGGGTCTAGTCCATGATGGCAGGGGGGGCACCCCTTGCCAAGTGCCAGGGGGCTCAGCATTTGCCCCATTGTACCTGGGCACAATGGGGGCTGAGCAGGACAGGGACACTGGTAGGGCATAGGAGCGGGGTGGGCAGGGCTGTGTCCTGTCCTGTGGGGGGCCACTCCAGGCACTGGCTGTGCCAACCACCCTGGCAGGGAGGGCTGTGGGGGAGCCCTGGAGCCCTTTAAACCGACTTAAAAGTCGACTTAGCCAGTAAAGTCGACTTTAAACGAGGTTTTATAAAGTCGACTTTAAATTTCCTTAAGTCGACTTAAGCAGCAGCTTAAATCGATTTAAGGACATTTTAGTGTAGACGCAGATTAAATTAAGTCGATTTAAGCAAGCTTAAGTCGACTTAATTTGTAAGTGTAGACGCACCCTAGAGGAGAAATGTCATAAATCAGTAATAATATAAAGCTTTTCTCTCATCAGTTGATCCCAAAATGCTTTATTGACCTCATAGACAATTCAGTATCCCTCTCCCCACATTTGGAGATGGGGAAACAGTGGTACTGAGTGGTGAAGTGACTTGTCTGATCTGCATCTCAGAGGCCACCCTACACATTAAACCCAACAATGGAAGTGAGATGAAAGGAAACAAGACCCAGAGGAGACCAAGCTATTATGTGCCACAAGCAGAGAATAGGCGAGATTGAGGTGCACCACCTGGTCTCATTCTCAAGCTGCATTTATGCTCAAAATTTTGCAGCTAAATGAGGCAGACTAAAAGTCAGGTACATCCAACTCAAATGCTACCTGGAAAAAATAAGGGAATACCCACCTACAAGCAACTATACTTGCTGAGTAGAAGGGGAAAGAAGAGGGAAAGGGTTTAAAGTGGGTGGAATTGGACTTGGTCAATTGTGAATCATGGGTGAGCTCCTGCTAACTGTTAATGGAGGCTCTGCTTTAGCTCAGTAGTAATGGCATGTTCTTTTCTAGTAGAAGAACTAGGCTTTCTCACTGTATCCATTGTGATGTCCTGGGTAGCCATGTTGAGTAGCTGAGCAACAATCATGAAGGCCTAGGCAGCCAGAGATTCATTATAATAGTAGCACTTCTCCAGCATCTTCCTTTTATGGGTCTAAACATACTTTGACAATCTCTCTGTGAGCTAGGCAAGTACCATCTTTTTTTAAAAATAGAGAGTTATAGAGGCTGTGTCTTGCCCAAAGCCACACTGTGAGTTAAAGGCAGAACTAGGAAGATAACATGAGAGTCCCAGCTCCCAAAGTCATGCTCCAGCCTCAAGGTTATCTTATAACCCTCAGAAAGGCAAAAATGCCACATTTCAAAAAGACTGCTGAATAATGATCCATTTCTCTACCTCAGCATTTGCTTTTAGAGTAGCCAGGTAGATACACCCTGAACAGGAAGTTTTCAAAGATTTGCAGATATTAAGGTCAGAGGACATGATTATGGGACCATAGAACTTCACCCAATAATTCCAAAAACTCAAGCCTATAATTTCTGGTTGACGTAGAGCTTACCTTTCAAGATACATCTACACTGCAGCTGGCAGCATGCGTCCCAGCTTGGGTAAACAGACTTGCACTAGCTCTGGTCAAGCAAATGTTGTAAATATAGCAATGTAGCTGGAGCAGGGGAGTACTGGAAAGGCTTGGGCTAGCTGCTGAAGAATGTACCATGGGACCTGAGCAGGTTTGTGCTGAGGTGGCTAATTCAAGTTGCCACTACCAGTGTTCCTCTTGGCTAGAGTGCCATATTTAGCATTCTAGCTCAAGCAGTGCTAGTGTGTGTTGGGCTACCCACTCTTGATAGTCAAGATAGCCAGTCCTGATTTAAAGACTTCACTGTGATACAGGATCAACACATCTTTGGAAAATTGTTTCAATGGTTAATTACCCCCACTGTCAAAAATGTGCACCTTATTTTTCTGTTGGAATTAGTCTAGCTTCAAAGTCCAGCCATTAGATCTTTGTGCACCTGATTAAAAATTATTCTGCTAGAAATTTTCTTCTTCTTATAGACTATGATCAAATCTTCTCTTTCTCCTTTGTAATCAAAAGAGTTTGATTTTGAAAAGTCTTCTGCTGTAAGGTAGATTTTTTTCCAGACCTCAGATAATTCTTCTTGCACTTTTCTGAATTCTTTCCAGTTTTCCAATACCCTTATTTGAAGTGTAGACATCAGGACTGGACAATATGCCAGTAGCAATCTCACTAATGTCATATACAAAGGTAATTCTACCCCATACTTCTGATGTATAATTCCCTATTTAAACATCCAACAAGCACAGGAAAACTCATGTTCAGTTATTATCCCTCATTGCCCCCAAGTTATTTTTGAAGTCATTGCTTTCCCAGATGTAGTCTACACTACTTATTCTTTCTAACTATTAATATTAAATCATTAGCCCTCTTTAAGAGACCTCATCAACTTTCAAAATCACATTTCCTCTGACAGCTTTGGAGCTATTCTTGTTACAAGTAGCCCTAAGATTAATGTAACTGAAAGAAATTAGTGAGAATATGTTTCTCTTTTTCCAGTCAGTTTGGTTTTTTGCATTCAACAGCATGTGTTGCTGTTTGGTTGATGGTACATGGCTTTTCTGGGGACTTGGAAGAATAGTTTTCATTAATAGCAGCAGCAGAGCTGAAAATGAAGGGGCATTAGGCAGAAAGAGAAGGTAGAATGGGAAGTTGGGGGTAGAGACATCTGAGCATGTTTGAGTGGTGCTATCTGGCCCATTCAGAAGATCCTTTTATATATTACTAGGAGAGAAGAACATTGCTTAACCCAGGGGTCAGCAACCCCCAGCAGACGGGACGATCCTGAGCGGCACACGGGTTGCTCAGGCTCCTTCTGCTGGCCCTGCCCTCAGGCCCCCCAGCGCGGCCCGGGGATGGGCGCAGGCCAGGGCTCAGTGGCCAGCGCAGTTCAGGGGCCAGCGCGGCTTGGGGATCAGCTGGTGGCCCCCCCCAGGGACCCCAGCCACCCCTCCAACTCAGAATCCCTGGTTCTGCCCCCTTTTGGCCCAGCCCCTGGCACCTTCTGGGATGCAGTGGGTGGGGCTGGCACGGGGGCCGGCAAAGGTTGCCGACCCCTGGCTTAATCTTTTAAAAAATAAATAAGACCAGGGTGTAGCTATGGGTGGAGCCAGGCCCACCAGCTCGACCAGCAGGCCTGCCCACACCCACCCATCGCAGCACGTGGCGGTGGCACAAGCTTTGCCACGTGACCACGGACTGGCCAGCAGCTGTGGTTCTGGGCAGCCGTGGCAGGCTTGACACGACGGGCTGGGTTGCCTCTTTCCTCTCTCCTAGACAAACAGAGCATTGCCAGGAAACTTCCTGTCCAATGATCGAAAGCAGGACTGACTGGTCCAACCCTGGCGACTCAGGGGCCCAGCCAGAAAACAGGAGCTGGCTATGCCCCTGAATAAGGCACTTTTATAAAAAACATCTATTTTCTGATGAAATAACTTTACATAATAAGCTGACAGTGTCTCTTTAAAAAGTGGTAAACTATATTGCAACAAAAAAAAATCTGGAAGTAGAGCTGGGAGAATTTTTTTCTTTTTTCAAATAATTTATGTGCTGAAAAATTCAGTTTTGGCCACCCTAAAACTATTCACAAATGACACATTTGAGTTCACCAAATTGACTCAGCACCAAAAGTTTTAACCCAGTGGTTCAGGAGCTTAAATGGGACACAGGGACTCCAGGTTCAGTTCCCTCCTCTGTCTAAACAGAGAAGAATAGTTAAGAGGGTATAAAAAGGAACCACAAGAATGACGATTAGAAAAAATTACTTGTATTGGTAGACTAAAGCACCTCAAGCTAGTTGCTCAAGGAAGAGGGAAAGGGGTAATGTGTTTACACTGTGCAAAAACACCTAGAAAAGGAACAGATATTTAATAATGGGCTCTTCACTGTAGCAGAGAAAAGTATAATATGATCCAATGCAGGAAGTTGCAGCTAGACCAATCAGAATGGAAATAAAGTGTACATTTTTAGCAGTGAGAGTAATTAACCATGGGTTTCAATTTATTTATTGTCATGGTGGATTTTCCCATCACTGACCACTTTTAAATCAAGACTGGGTGTTTTCATAAAAGGTATATTTTAGGAATTGTTTTGGGGAAGTTCTAAGGCTTACATTATATAGTAATCAGACTAGAAGATTACAGCAAGCCCTTCTGGCCTCTGAAGTTGGGGGTCAGGGGGGGGGGAACCAGAAGTAAACTTCCAGCCCACAGGGTTGCAGAGAAAAGCTTGAAACTCTGAAAGCTAAAGGTTCAGAAAGCCAATTAAAACCACCTCACTTTTTTTTAAAAGCTTATGATTTGAGGGGGTGGGTAGTCTGACTCATAATTTTTGAATGCTTGGAGTTGGCAATGCTGAAACAAAGCTAACAGAAGACAAGACCAGAATATAAATGTAGAGAACTGGGGCTGGATGAGGAGCAGGAGAGGGAGAGGGAATATAGTTGCTCCCCCCCCCCCCAACAATGTAAGGCTTGCATTTATAAACAAAGGGAAAACTGTATTTGGAACAGAAGCTCATTTACCTCACTTTATTACAAGTGGACAAATATAATCATGGTATAAAATGATTCCATTGAAGTTCTAGTCAGCAGCTATTATTTTTTTAAAGCTACCTTGTAAATAAATAAAAGGATAAATTAATTAATAAAGTTGTCTGTGGCTCTGCACAAAACCAGAAAACAAAATGCAAGCATGATTGCAACAGTGCCAGACTGTTCCCATCAACTATGATGCAGACACTGAAAAGACATTGCTAAGATCCTGGGGAGAGACCTCCAGCATTTTGAAAACTTCCTGACCGTGTCCAACGTTAAAGAAGTTGCCAGCAAATGAGGTATGTGACAGAGCTACAGCCATGTGAAATGTTTGCCTGTGGGAAAAAAAAACAGAACCAGAGTGATGAACTTTCCTCTTTCTCACTCCACGTTTTGTTCCACCCCTTTTTGCTTATTACCCTCCAACCAACCCCCATTTTCTTTCTTTTTGGAAAAGAAACTGTCACTGGAAGGAAGGGTGAGCCCTTCTAAATTAAACTCCAGGTCATGGCACTCTTTTCTTCCTTGACCCCAGTCTTTATAGCAATTATATGTGTTTTGATTGGGATAATACTGAAAAGCAACAGGAACAGTGGCAAGAAAGGGAAGAGTGAAACTGAAAATAAGTCCAAATCTCACCCATGGGTTGATGAAGATCTAAAAGACAGCACTGACCTTCATGTAGAAGAAGAAGGTAAGGAAAACAGAACCTTACTTAGCACATTTGTGTCTAATTTTCATGTGTTGATATGAAGAAGGGAGGCATGATCTTCTGGACTAATGAGACGGACTTAGTCTGTGCAAACACAGCTACAGCGCAAGGTAGCTCTTTGAGTAGTGCAGAGATTGCAAATTCTAACTCTGACAAAATAAGACAGACCTACCCAATGTAGTAAGAACTTTTTTGATTAGCTTAAATAAAATAATTAATTGTGGGTCAGATTGCATGATCCTGCAGGAAAAACTGTGAAAGGGGGCTAAAGAAAAGGAAATTGTCATGAATTTTCTTCCCATTCCTTCCGTTGAGCATGGGTCTTGACCCCTGTGGAACAGGCTAATGGATTAGCTCATAAGCCTCTCAAACCCTTTGGGCCCTCACACTGGCTGTGAGTACCTGGTCTAAGTCTCTGTGGCTACATCTACACTTACTAAAATTAGTTTGAATTAGTTAGTTCGAAATAACTAATTTGAACTAATTTCAGTTAGTTTGAACTTAATTCGAACTAACTAAAATTAGTTCGAAATAAGCAAGTGCCATTCATGGCATTTGCTTAGCTTGAATTAGTGATTTCCATTTATTTCAATGGGCCGGTTAGTTCGAACTAAGAAATTAGTTCAAACTAACATGGCCACATTGGTTAATTCGAACTAACTAGTTTGAATTAACCCTTACTTCTAGTACCCTATTCGAAGTTATTCGTTCGAATTAAGGAAGCCCTTAATTCAAACTAATTAAAGCCTAGTGTAGCCATGGCTTTAGTTAGTTCGAATTAAGCTTCCTTAATTGGAACTAACTTGCCAGTGTAGACATACCATGTGACTCTCTCCTGGCCTCCCCAGCATCCAGGGATTCTATAATGAGGGAGTGACCCATGACTCACTGTAAGAGGGGTTCCCCACTATTGAAGGAATCTGTAGGGATGTAATGCAACTGCTGAGCCTGCTGTTTCCAGTCTGAACTCTGCAGGTCAGTCTGAAGAGCGGGGAAATAATGTGCATTTCCCAGGTCTCACTGTTTGCTCCCTCTGCCCATCTGGATCCTGAGACCAGTGGAGAGCCCTACACAGAGTGTGTGGAAAGAGAGCAGGATCTGAACATAAAGGAGTTCCCCTGCATATAGATCTTGGGACATATATGAATAAATGTATTCTGGGCTGTATTTATGCATACATCATACCTTTAGGCCCACCACTTTTATCTCTGATGAAAAGTGTTTGTCAGACCAACCTGTTCATTTCCATCAGTTGTTTATGAAAACATATGTTTAAAATAAGATATATATGAATTTTTCCTGTAATTGTAATCAGTGGCTCAACCCTGCAGCCTTAGTGCACACACAGCTTATGTTGATATTAAAGGGGCCACTAATAATGTTAGGACTGCAAAATTGGGCTCAGCTTGGAAGTACTCTGAGGGCCAAATTTGTCAAGAAATAGGTAGGCAGCTAATCTGAGCCCACAATGCAATAGATTTTGCACTGGGAACTGCTAGCTAAGGCCTCCTCCGTACATGTGTAGAGTTACTGGTCTATGCTAGTAGATCCTAATGTAGAACTATGTGCATAAAATAGTTTTTCTTTTTTACTCTTTGGATATTCTTTTATGTTCCCTCTGTTTTAAACTAATGCTGCAGAATTTTGCTCCCTTTAATATTTAGAGCTCTTTTAAAAACTCTCATTTAATGTAAACAACTGTCTCAGCCACTTTGGTTTTAAAGTTTTAACTTTAGGTTTTTATCTCATACTGTTACATGCTTTCCTAAAGCCCATGTCTCCAACTCTTCAAAAGTCTACCAGTTTTCTGCTTCTCTGCCTGTTGCTAATAAACATTATCTATCTATTCACAAGTGTGTTCAAGTTTAATGTACTAGTATGTATCCAATATCTCAACAATGGAACTTAATTAAATTGTAGTCACTGTTTCCTAACTTATCTATAACTTTTTACAATAGTCATTTCATCTACCATGTCCTCCTTATACAATGTAAGAACTAATCCCCTACAAAATTAACTAAGCCCTCTTCTTTTTTATCACTTTCTGTTTCAATTTCCTAATTAAACTGTGGCACATTAAAATCCCCATGGCTAATTAAAGTGATGAGCTGTGAATTCTCCATGTGGCATTTTTAACTATGGATGTCTTCCTCAGGTTTTAAAAGGTACATTTTCTGAACAAGCAAAAAATAGTCCTTAAAGAGACCTTCATGCCAAAGTGTCAGATTTCAAATGTTTTATGTATTTTTCTTTTTAAAAAAATTCCAGTATTTTAAAATGGGCCAAATTAAAATTTTATTCAAAATATTTACAGTCAAATTAAAATCAATTTTCATATTCAGATATTTTTGTCCTGTTACAAAAAAGGGAGATTTTTAGACACCCCCCTTCTCCATTTACTGTAACTATAACACAATAAACATCCTCCCAGCTCTATAGGATTTTTTTCACTTTTGAATGACAAGCAATGATCCCTCCTCCTTGTGCTGTGCGGTTTAAAGTCCAATGTATCCTACAAGGCAAACATTATTTTATCTCCAGAGAAGTTATAAGAGCAAAGCTGCGACACGCTCTGAGCAAATGCTACCCTGCTTCACAAAGGAAACCGCAATGATTTAGACAACTGAAATCACAATAAGGCCCTCCGTGTAGTGATAATGAGCTAGTAATGCCATAATTCAAGGCCAATCATACATCCTTTGAAGCCTGCAGTAAAACTTCCATTGACTTCAGTGGATGCAGTAAGTGAGTACGTTATTAACAGTTTCCATTATAAACAATATTTTATTTAAATAGCTTCAGTCACTTCCTTAGGCAGGCTCATTTCTACCTGAAACGTCTCATGTTTGACCTGTAGTTGAAGTTGCTTTGTGGAAAGTTTCAGGTGACTTGAACCAAGTAGTTTCAAGGTCTTGTTAACACTAAGGCTACGTCTACTTGTAGCTTATGTCACTCTGTGGGGGTGAATGAATCACTCCCCTGAGTGACATAAATCACACCCACATAACCACCAGTGTAGACAGTGCTGTGTCGGTGAGAGAGGTTCTCTTGCCGACAAAGTTACCACCAATCACAGAGGCTGCAGTAGTGAAACAAAGAGATTCTTCTGTCTGCTTAGAGCAGCTATATGCTACAGATCTTACAGCAACACAAGTGAAAGGTCTTCCAGGTAGCCACTCAGTGTGCTGCGGAAGAGCTCTCTGGCATAATTAAACCATTCCCAACGAGTGGCAGGAGCTATAGCAGTGGGTGCGTCTACACTTACAAATTGTCGACTTAACCTTGCTTAAGTCGACTTAATTTACTCTGCATCTACACTACACTTTCCTTAAGTTGACTTAAGCAGCTGCTTAAGTTGACTTAAGGAAAATTAAGTCGACTTTATAAAACCTAGTTTTAAGTCAACTTTGCTGGCTAAGTCGACTTTAGAAAGTCGACTTAGCCAGTGTGGATGTGGAGTAGCCCTAAGTCGACTTTAAGTCGACTTAGGGGGCTCCAGGGCTTCCCCGCTGCCCTCCCTGCCAGGGTGGCTGGCACAGCCACAGCCTGGCATGCCCACCCTGCCCCTATGCCCTGCCAGGGTCCCTGTCAGGCTCAGCCCCCATTGTACCAAGGTACAATGGGGCAAATGCTGAGCCCCCTGGCACTTGGCAAGGGGTGCCCCCCCTGCCACTGTGGACCTGTCCCAGGTCCACCTAGTCCCTACAAGTCCTCCTAGGCGTCCAGTGTGGACACTCTAGGTCAATTTTGTAGGGTCCCCTCTAAGTCGACTTAAAGTTTGAGTGTGGACATGCTAAGTCGACTTAAATGAACAAGTGTAGACATAGCCAGTGAGAGAGTGCTCATGCTGGTGCTTTTATTGGTGAAACTGATGTCAGTCAGGGGGTCAGGTATTTTTTTTTTCAGACCTCTGGTCAATAAAAATTTTACCAAGAAAAGTGCTAGAGTAGGCAAAGTCTACAGCTACAACACTGTAAACTGTCTAGTGTAGCCAGAGCCTAGAAATTGTACTGCTCTAACTATACTGGGATAGTTAGAACAGTACACACTTGTAACGAAACTAGCGAAACCCTACTCATTAGCCACTGATGTAAGACTGCCTATCCAGTTCCCACCGACCAACAGCCACCAGATGGGAATGAATTTTGGTGCAAACACCAACAAGTATAGAAAATATCAATAAGATGTCACAATTTTGCAGTAAGAGGGCATCTGGAATCACTTTCCCCACTTTGTCTGAAAAAAAATATGGTTATGATTGTGACACTGTCTGGGTTTAGGGGACCACTTATGATGGTTTTTCATGTTCATATTTCATAATTGCAATAATCCATAGGAGTTGTGTCATGTTTGGTACCACTAGAAAGGTTGTAACTTGCTAGGAATGATTATATTTTTTATATGTAGATGTCATATCTACAGTAGAAGTTAGGAATATGTTTGTTATATCTGTACTTCAATTTATGGGATTCTGGGGAACTCCCCAGACTGGATGTCTACAGCCATTGTCTCCTTAACGGCTGGAATGCAATAAGGGAGACTGTTTATGCTTTGTTATGCTTCTCAATAACCCTTGTGGGGAATCAGAAGTATGGTTTGTTACTGATTGGGAGTCTGGCTTAAGTGCCGCCCATCAGGGTTTAGAGAGTTTGGCTCTCATTATTGTGTCAGGAACTAAAGTAAACCGAATTAAAGCCATTTTAATTCTGAATGAGAGTTTGCACACAGACGTTTAATACAGTTTAACTAATCCATTTAAAAATCACACATTAGTTAATTCAGATTAACTTTCCTGAACATCTTTGTATAGACATGCACTGTTCCATTTTTCTTACTGGTTCTGGAAGGAAGCCACTCAACCCCACTGAAGCTGCTTTACTGAGTTATCAGCAAGAGGCATCACTTGTGGCAAAAGGAAGAAATAATGTGATGCTAGTTTGATAGACAAGTGACAGCTGGTATCTAACATGCAGCAAGGCAGAAAGAAGAGACAGAGACTTCTGTGAACCAGGAAGTAAAAGAGATATGGGGCCATGCAGTTCAATACAGTCCAAGCTTGGTCTATACTGAGCACGACTTACACTTTTTTAACAAACTGAGGCTAAATGTCCTGGTTATAAAGCAAACGGCACGTAGGTAGTGTTTTTACTAAATCAGCACAACAATCAAATACCGTTTTTTTTTATATCCATTAGGCTAACACTTGCACTTGCTTGGCCATTCATCCATCCAGTGAGCCTAAAAGTGGTTCAGGATGTAATCTCTAAAAAAGTCATACCCATTAGGTGCAGTTAGTTTTACTGCTTGGATGGACTCACCAGAACTGCTTAATGGAACTAAATTGCAGAGTGGAAAAAGGTTAGAAGCTACAGAATTTTTCTGTTGTTCTTTCTCCATTTTAAGAGGAGAACATTGCTTGGAGAAGTCTGAATACCAATAGTTTGCTAAGTGGAAGGCATACAGGTACATCCATTTATTGTCATGAGTGCCAGCACAGCAGATCTCTTTATACTTATATTTGTTCCCCCTAAAAATTCCTCATTTTTGTTGTCTAGCATGTGAGATTTTTCTTCTCTATCTCTACAATAGCTATTGGAATCCTTCACAGCCATGTGCCATGTACAGTTACCAAAATAGGACTATAAGCCCGTCAGTATTGTTGAAAGCCATGGAAAATGTATTTTTTTAGCCTTGTTTTGAACCAGTTGGTGAGACTGATCATCTCTTGTAGCGGTAAACAATGAATTCCATAGCTGCAGTGCACAGGACAAAGGCTCAGGTTATTGAAGGTATTTAGGCATTTCTGCACTCAGCTGGGCGTCTCCTAACTGATTTAGGACACTAAATCGCATTTTCAAAAGCAAGTAAGTGGAATTGCTTCAGAAAGATGCATATAAAGCCAACGTATAGCAACAGATAAGGGTCATTCAAAACAGGGTGAGATGTTCTTACCTTCCTTGACATAAGGATCCTCCACTGAGTCATTAGCAGGGGTATGCTACAGTTATGCAGAAGCGGTCCTATCTGAAGCCTGAGCTTGGCAATATATTCTCATTTAATGCATGCACCGTTTTTTCGGAAAGTGTGATGTATGTATATAGAGTAATTCATAAGACCTCTAAAAAGGAATCTCTCTACCTCTCAAATACTGTTTCTGCCCCCATGAGGTTGGCAATGTTCAGGGGTCTTTTGTTCAGCTCAGTCCATCACCTGTTGTTATGATAATCTTGGCTATTGTGAATTATGCAATAATAAACCTCAGCATATGAAGAATACAAACTGTTCATGTTAATTCTGCACCATTTGGTATACCTTTTTATTAATGGCTGGGTTTATGCCTTGAAGTAGCTTGCACATTAGTATCATTATCCCTCTAATAATTTTTTGTACTGGTTTTGCAATAGCTTTACAAAGAGTGCTGACAAAGCAGGGCATTCAGTTCACTGATCTGCTTAGGAGTCAAGGTCAGACCAAACAAGGACAACTCCTTGTTTGTTTTGCTGAACTAGACTAACAGGGAAAAGCTCAGACCGGTGGATTTCCTCCAATAACTGTGCAATATGTTTCATGGCTGAGGTTTCTTTAATTCTAAGTGCCAACTAATCCTCATTGTAAGAAGGCAAATAATGAGCATGAATGTGGCGGGGTGGGGCTACTTTTTCCAGAGTCGTCTTTTGATTATCTCAGAATATTTTCTCCAAATATCTTTCCATTTACAAACTAGGAATGATCATTATAGAATGTCAGCGTATCTATACTGCTTTAGGTGTAGTATTAGGAATCAATACAGTCTGCTTTATTACCTCCAAAAATACACCAATCTCATACACATCTAGAACACGGTTTTGAAGCCAAAAACATATTGTGGGCCAAATTCTGCCTTTGGATACATATACAACTCCCACTGACTTCACTAGGAATTCTGTGTAGTACATGTAAATGATTCGCTTTGGGAATGTGTACTCTGATTAGGGTAACTTTTGCAGGAGTACCCAGGGAATGATAAAGAGGTGTGAATATATTGGTAAAATATGGAGACAGCAAAGGACACCAATCAGTTAAAAGCAGCAATGTGTTAAAAGCAGCAATCTCTTTCACAGAAGTATCCTTAACTTGTCATTTTATGACTCTGTGGACTGATTATATATTATTTTGGTGAGTTTTTATGGAGTGGTTTGGGGCTCTTTGTTATCAGAAGATGGTTCCATAATCATGTAAATCCAATTTCTTGTGTGTCAGTCTAGATCCAAGGAGGAAAGGGAGCCCTGCCCAGCTCTTTCTCTTCTCTACCATCCTCCCCACATTCCATCTCCCAGGTGTTCACAGCACAGTGTGTGGTGCTCCTGCTTCTACTGTGGTGGTGACATCACCCCAACGTTAGAATGTTTATAATAGTTAGTATTTTGGCATGCTGCCAACATTTTTTCTGAGTACTAAGGTGGGAGAGAAAGAAAATAGCCATTTTTAATAGTTTGTAACTCAGCAAAAGCTGAATGGAATTTCACTGGACAAAGAAAAGGCATCTCTGTAGCTTGAGGATTTTTGCCTTTCTGCATATTAAAGACATGATACAAACAATGGAGTAGCAAAAGCTTTTGAAGCAAAAGTCATTGGGAACCTTTAAAATAGAACTTGTTGCCAATCTAAATATCTGGGTTGCTTTCAGCTCTAACACAGTTTGCATAAGATGCATAATAACTACCTTGAAAGGATGTGCATTCTTCTTGACATACAGGTTTTCTTTTTCATATTGGAGATCAACAGTGTTCCAGCAAAAATGCTACAGCCTATTGCTTCTTACCTTTGCCTTTGTGCCAGCTCCTTGCAAACAATGTATGAGCTTGGTAAACAAAAATGAAATGTACAAGGGACAAATATTTCAGTGCTTTCTCTTTATGTACAATGAAATGTATACCGTCCAGAGTCTCTTTGCTTGGAATCTAGGTATGAAATTGAATAGATTGTAACTCCTCCCACATGTTAAGCCATCCTTGGAAACATTTTTTTAACCTGTTTATAGAATGAGCAGATAAATACACTGTCTGGTTCCCCCAAAACAACTTCGATAAAATTAAGAGAGAATTTCTGTTTGAACCTCTTAAAGGTCATACAGCTGCCCTCCTGGGATTGTGTGGTATCCCTTTTATTATGGAATAACAGCCCAAAGACATTAAAATCATAAAAGAAAATATTTCAGTTTTTTCAATCGTCTATCTTGGCAGATGTTTTAGCATTATTGAATGTCCAATATGTAAAAGCTAAATGGGTTTCATTAAATTTAATAGTTGAAAAAAACAACCAAACTAAGAACTCGTAGATGCTTGAGGAATATATAAGGACAGAAATGGATCTCAGAGCCAACAGAAATCTCATCTTATAAAGAAAAAATTAATGTAGAAAATAAAAGTGAAATGTAGGAATAATTTTTAAGTTTTAACAAGGGAAAAGAGCTAGAGGCCAGCAATACATAAGCAGAGGTACTAAGTCATAAAGACACAAAAACATTATAAGAAAATTACCACTTTATCTTATTTTCTGTGTTTTGTTCAGCGTAGAAAATACACTGAAGTTTGTTAAAAAAATCATTTTTGTCAATGTGAGCTAGTCATAATAAATGTCTTGATCCTCCTCTCACTTACAGAGGTGTAAATGATGTCTGCGTTAACAGATGTGAGTAAAGAATCAGGCCAACTGTGTGTTAATGTGTATAAGTAGGAAGTATTTTAAAGCAGTATTTATTCCAAGTTGAATACGGTTTTGTCACAAGTGTAGTAGATACACTTCTTTCCCTCTCCCAATGCTGTGTTGCACAGAAAAAACCTTGTGAAACCATAGACCTTAACCACAAAGTCACATCTGAACTGAGCTCTGCATTCTAGCACCTTTAATATGAGACGTGACCATGGAGAAAGGATGGCATTCAGGCGCAAAAGGAAATTTCACTGTTTATAATTAGCCCTTTGCTTGACTTTGTTAACTTGAACGTAGTAGGCTGTAGGGAAAAAACATGTAGCACTCACATTTTAGGGTGCTTCTACACTTACAAATTAAGTCTACACTACAATTAAGCTGCTGCTTAAGTCGACTTAAGGAAATTTAAAGTCAACTTTATAAAACCTGGTTTAAAGTCGACTTTACTGGCTAAGTCGACTTTATTAAGTCGACTTAGACAGTGTGGATGCAGATTAGCCCTAAATCGACTTTAAGTTGACTTAAAGGGCCCCAGGGCTCCCCCACTGTCCTCCCTGCCAGGGTGGCTGGCACAGCCAGAGCCTGGCGTGCCCCCCCCCACAGGGCAGGACACAGCCCTGCCCACCCCGCTCCTATGCCCTGCCAGTGTCCCTGTCCTGCTCAGCACCCATTGTACCCAGGTACAATGGGGCAAATGCTGAGCCCCCTGGCACTTTGAAAGGGGTGCCTCCCCTGCCACCATGGACCAGTCCCAGGTCCACCTAGCCCGTAGAAGTCGACTTAGGCGTCCAGTGTGGACGCTCTAAGTTGATTTGGGAAGGTCTCCTTGTAGACATGCTAAATCGACTTATTTGGCCAAGTGTAGACATAGCCGTAGTTGTGTTCATTTAGTTAAATCTTAGCTGACACATAGCATCTCGTTCACAGCAAGGTCTTATTTTTTTAAGCCAGTTTTCTGGGTAGATTGATGAAGCCCAACAGGTGGTTGATGGGTCACACAAGGAGCCAGTTGACTAGAGCATGATTTGAACACAAGGTGCTCCTGGGCATTTGTTTTAAACATCCTCTTTATTCAGTGGATTTTACTATTAAAGCTGGAGATTAATGGTCTCTATCACTCGGAAGCTAGGAATTCTGCCTTCCAACGTGCATGGGTAAAAATTTAGATTAAAACATATTATGGTGATTTAATGTCAAATATATTTATGGCTTTCTTCAGTAAGAAGCAAATCCTTACTACACTGTATGCATTCTGTTCCTTCTCTACAGATGCTGATGGGGACTGGCAAGGATTAGAAGAGAACATTGCACATGTCCCCTTCTCTGCTGAGCGTTACTCTGAGGATGAAATGATTAAAAGGTCAAAGGAATTTTATGAGCTTCTCAATAAGAGACGATCTGTCAGATTCATAAGTGATGAACCAGTCCCCAAGGAGGTCATTGATAATGTCATCAAAGCTGCAGGTATGGTGCTGAATGAATGAATCTCTTGAGTGACAGAAACACCGGACTCCTGCTGCTCAAATGCAGAGGATAAGAGTGATAGGAAAAGACATAGGATGTTAAAACTTAGAAGATGCTAACCAGGCTCCTAGCTTTAAGTGCAGGCCTATTGAATTGGATGAGCATTCAGAAACATTTGAGCTGCCACTGAGTCAGTGGATACTGACCTCTGCAGTGTGACTACCTGGTAATATTTGGAATCCTGACCAAGGTAATGTAATTATGTCTGGGAAATGAATTTTAATTCTTTGTTGGAATTTCTGTGTGTCAGTCTCTTATGACAGGGCCAGGTTCAATTATGCTGTAATCCCATTGGCTGCGTCTACATTTGTAAATTAAGTTGACTTAAGCTTGCTTAAATCGACTTAATTTACCCTACGTCTACACTACAGTTTTCTTAAGTTGACTTAAGCAGCTTGCTTAAGTCGACTTAAGGAAAATAAAGTCGACTTAATGAAAATGAAGTCGACTTTATTAAACCTCCTTTAAATTCGACTTAGTGCTTAATACTTAGTGCTTAGTACTTTCTAAAGTCGACTTAAGCCAGTGTAGACGTAGGGTAGCCCTAAGTCGACTTAGGGCTACCCCAGGACTACACCAATGCCCTCCCTGCTGGGGGGGCACAGGAAGAGCCTGGTATGCCCCCCCATAGGGCAGGGCAGAGCCCTGCCCACCCTGCCCCTATGCCTTGCCAGGATCCCTGTCCCCCTTTGCCCCATTGTACTTATGTACAATGGGGCAAAGGCTGAGCCCCCTGGCATTGGGCAAGGGGTGCTCTCCCATCCCCGTGGACCTGCCCTAGGTCCCCCTAGCCCCACAAAGTTGACCTAGAGCGTCCAGTGTGGACGCTCTAGGTCGACTTTGTAAGCTCCGCTTTAAGTCGACTTTAATTTTAAGTGTAGACTCACTAAGTCGACTTAGTTAAGTCGACTTAAAATTACAAGTGTAGACATAGCCATTGATTTCAGTCAGGGATGAATTTGATCCCCATTATTTATTGTGTCCAACAATTTGTCTGCTGTTATTAAAGCCTAAAATTTTAAGCAGCATTAGAGTAGGTTTCAGCAGCCTAGCAGGATTACTAATGCAGAGATCCTAGCCACTATTTGCAGTGGATTGTTTTCTTGTTTAAAAAACTGTGAGCAGTTTTGTTACTGTACCTGCATGTAAGAAGATGGCAATGTTTTCCAATTAGCTGGCAGTCCTTAAAAAACTGAACATGTTTTGGAACATGCAACAAAATGAATAGGCCTGCAGTTTAGAGGAAGTGCTCTGAAAGCTATGAGGAGAGGAAAAAATATAAGAACAATCAGTTTTTGTCTGATTCTAAGTGGAAACAAAGTAATTGATAAGCCATATTTAATTTGAGAGTGAGCATGGTATATTTAAGTTGTTTATTCATGGGGTATCTCAAACTTAAGCAGTGCTTTGGTTAGCATATGATCATTGGTTTCTAGGATCTACAAATAGTTAAAAATGGGTTGGGTGGGGGGGAGTACAATCCATTCAGTCAATATAAAGATATAATCAGGTTCTTTTACACCTACTTTACTTCTTATAAACATTCAAGTTTTGCAAAAGGAGTATATGCTATAGCTTGATTTTATTCCTTTTCAGCCATTTTAATACTCTTTCCATTGTATTTGCAAGTGAAAATTAGGACTGAGTAAACAAGTTCATATTTAATAAACTTCTACATGCATCAACTACCTTTGGGTCTGTCAGATCAAACCTGAATGCTCTTTGGCAGATGTTTGCATCACAATATTCCTCTTCTTTGCATAAATTGGAAATTCAGGGATTGTCTACATTGGGGGTGGGATTGTAATTTGATTTTAGACTGCCAGATTACAGAGTAATCACACAGCAAATTCCTTGTTGGGGTGTCCTGTCCCCACTGCTCAATTTCTTCCTAAAATGCATTGCACTGTGAGTAGTAGGCTCAGGAGCTTGTGGGGAATCAGTTGTACTCTGATCACCCCCCTCTCCTCTTAAGAAAAAAAAGCAGGAAAATCTTTCCTTGCTGTTTCTGTGTCGCAAGCACAAAAGAGAGGCACAGTACTGTATGCAGAAAGAGGACTTAACTGATAACTTTCTAGGACTGCTATGATGCAGCACACTGGAAAAACAGGAAAAGTAAGATTAGAGCTACTTTCTGGCTACATGGACCTAAATTTGAATTGTAGATTTCCACCTCAGTACTATGCCACTTATAGGAGTGGTGTTATCAGGTCAAATTATAGCACCATTTAATTTGAACTTACTGCTCTGACAATGGAGACCGAAGGCCGAGGTAAGCAGCATTATGTCGAACTTCTCTGTCAGTGTAGACCAGGGTTCATTCCTTTAAGCTTCTAGGGGGTCTTGCCTAAAAGCCATCAGTTTTGTTTTGAAGTCAAAACCTTTGCTTTGAGTTGGCTATATATTTGAGCTGGTTGATGATCTATTTTGATTTTAATATATTGTATTGTTATTACTGTATGGCCCTTATATGCCTAGGGACAGGCATCTTATCTGTATTAAATTTTTAAAAAATCTAAATTCTCACATCTCATTTAAAGACAGTCGTCTGGAACAGACACAAGATAGGACCCAACCGGTGGATTTAGTCCCTTGGAAAGGAACTGTGACTAAGTAGTCTGCTCCTGAGGGCAGCACTGCCTGCTGAGCAGTTCATCCCACTAAATTTGAAAAGTCCAATTTTAGATACAAGGAACTGGGAGATACTGAGAGAGAAGAAGTGATTCTGGGAGTAAGAAAGATTTAAGAGGATACCCTGTTCTTTGGAGGTATGAGAACAGGAACCTTACAGAGAGGGTGGGACAGGGCCCCCCTCTCTCCCAACTAATACTGGGTGAGCTGGGAAGAGGAGAACAGTATAAAGCAGTGGTTCCCAAACTGTGCTTCAGGGGCCAAAAGTGGCCCTCAGAGGCTTTCAAAGGGGCCCTCAGCTTCCCTCCTGCTGGCTGCAGAATGGAGTCACTGCATGAGGACCCAGGCAAAGTGTGTTTCTGCAGGGGTATGATGCAGGCTCGTTGCTGCAGCCAAAGGGATAGATAAGTGCTCCCACCCCCTCGGCTGCAGCAGGGAGCACTGCAAAGCATTCTGCCTAGGTCCATAGGTGCTAGAGTCCTTGCTGGAGCCAGAGGGAGGGGAAGGAAAGGAAGGACCAATCTTCCACACCCCAGACTGCAGAAGGGAACCACTGCCTTGGGATACAGATAGAGTATGCAGAGCTGCAGGATGTGCAGGGTTTCCCTGCTGCAGCCAGGGAAAGGGTAGGTCAGCGAGCAAGGAGGCAAACAGTTGTGGGTTTTTTTATGGGGGAGGGAGGAAAGGGGGAAAGGTGTGGCTGCTGGCGAAAGCTCGTGGCTCTTCAGGGCTGTAAAAATGGAATCTGTGGCCCTTGAGCCAAAAAGGTTGGGAACCACTGGTATAAATGCAGCCTCCTGCCTGGTAGCAGGCCAGGTGCTTGCAGATACTGAATGGAATAAAAAGGTTCCTGCAAGATCCCCAGTTAGCAGGGAACAGACACCAGAAGACAACCAAATATTCTGAATCTGAGAATTAAGTGGGGCTAGCTGAGGTATAATAACTGCTTGAACTACCCAGCTCCAGGAAGAGGGCTGGGCTTCCAGTCATGAGGAAAGAAATAAAGACTGACAGTAACTCTGAGGGGAATAGGAGCAGAGTTTAGGGAATAGTCTTCAGAGAAACCCTGAAAGCCACTTTTTGTTTATTTGGGACTTTTTATTATGGACTCTTTTGTAGGATGCTTGTAATAAACAAGCCCAGGGAGGAGATATTTAAGACAAGTAACAGGAGTGGAGTTATTGGCTTGTCAGAGGACGAAGAGTAAGGCAGGGAGTAATTGCAGCACCACACGGATGCTGCAGGGTGATTACAGCACAGGTATGCCCTATGACAGGAACTTCAGACTTTCCTCTGTGAAAAGAATGAAATGAGACAATCAACATCAATGGCTATGAATCCATTCTTTCCCGTTTGGTCAGTTTGCTTTCTCATTACTCTGTAATTCAGTCCCGTATCATGCAGAAAGATGATCTGACTCTTCATTTCTCCCCTCACCCTAGCATTTTGTTGATTGATTTTTAATAGTTGTCTTTATTTACATGAAGGAACTTCTCCAAGTGGAGCACACACTGAGCCTTGGACATTTGTGGTAGTGCAGGATCCAAAAGTAAAACATAAGATTCGGGAGATTATTGAAGAGGAAGAGGAAATAAACTACAAGAAAAGAATGGGAGACCGATGGGTTAATGACTTGAAGAGACTGAGGTAAAAAAACAGGGCAAATAACAGACCAAGATTTTCAAAAGTGACTAGGGAGTTTTGAATGCCTGGCCTGAAATGTCTTGCAATAACCTGGTTTTTATAAAGGGATGAGCACTCACCTTGTAAAAACCTATTAAGTAGGTGCCTATTAAGTATTTCAAGTTGAACACCTGAATGTTGAGGTACCCAAAATCATTAGTCAGTTTTAAAAATCTTGGACAAGGTAAAAATTAATAAATCTATCTTGGCAAGTGTGAAAGGTAAAATAAAAGGCCTATTGGGAAATTCTATTCACACTAGCACTATTTGTTTTTCTCTTACTTCAGAGAAACTTTACAAACTTTGTAAGTGTACTCTCTATGCCATTATCTAAATCGTTAATGAAAATATTGAACAAAACTGGACCCAGAACTGAATCCTGTGGCACGCTGCTTCTTATACCCTTCTAGCGTGAATGTGAACCATTCAAAACTACTCTCTGGGGCTATGTCTACACTTACAAAGTTAAGTTGACTTAACAAATTGGCTACACTTTAAGTCGACTTTGTTAAGTCGACTTAACAGCAGAGATAGCCATTATATTGGCTTTAAGTCGACTTAATAAAGTCGATTTAGCGTTAATCCGCATCTACACTGACCTTAAGTCAACTTAAGGAGTCAATTTAAGGCTTAAATCGATCTAAAAGGAGGTGTTATTAAGTTGACTTAACAAAAGCCCAGTGTGGATGTGGCTTTGTTTAGGTCAAGGGTCAGCAACTTTTGCCGGCCCCTGTGCCAGCCCTGCCCCCTACACCATCAGAAGGTGCCAGGGGCAGGGCCAAAAGGGGGTGAGGCCAGGGACTCTGTGTTGGGGGGGCAACAGGGTCCCCAGGCCAGGCCCCGAGCTGACCCTACCCTCAAGCCCCCGAGCCGGGCCGTGTTGCCCCCCTGAGCCCCACACCAGCCCCCGAGCCAGGCTGGCCAGACCCCCAAGCTGACCCCAGAGTTGGGTCATGCCAGCCCCAGAGCCGGGCCACACCAGCCCCCAAACCTAATGCCCCCCCCCCCAGAACTGGGCTGAGCCAACCCCAGAGCTGGGCCATGCTGGCCCCCAAGGCCCACACCGTGCTGCACCGGCCCCTGAGTCGGTCCCTGAGCCCTGCGCCACCCACACCCTTGAGCTAGGCTGGCCAGACCCCACAGCCGGGCCATGCCGACCCCAGAGCCCCACACTGGCCCCCCTGAGCCGACCCCAGAGCTGGGTCATACCAGCCCCAGAGTGCCGGGCCACACCGGCCTCCAAGCCCCACGCCAGCCACCCCGAGCCAGGCTGGCCTGGCCCCAGAGCTGGGCTGAGCTGGCCCCAGAGCTTGGCTGTGCTGGGCCACACCAGCCCCCAAGGCCTGAGCCTGCCCCTGAGCCAGCCCCCAGGCCTCGCCGAGTCGAGACCCGAGCTCCCGACCCGAGGTTCCCCCCTGTCCTCCAGACAGTACTTACCTTGCTGTGGGGTAGAGGTCCCAGGGACTGGAGCCTCCACCCCAGACAGGGCGGAGTGGGGAAACGCAGCCAGGGGAAGGGAGCCTGGAGCTGCAGCCTGCGGCTCTTGTGGCCCCAGGCCATGCTGGGGGGCAGGGCCAGCAGGGGGAGCCTGAGTGGCGCCGCGTGCCACTCAGGATTGGCTCTTGGCACCCGTGCCGGGGGTTGCCGACCTCTGGTTTAGGTCAACTTAAGCGTCCTTAAGTCGACTTAACTTGCCAATGTAGATGCACCCTGGGTGTGGTTATCCAACCAGTTATGCACCCTATTGTATAGTAGCTCCATCTTATTCTAGGTTGTACTTCCTTAATTTGTTAATGAGAAGGTGAAATGGACCTTGTCACAAATAGCTCCTTTATATATCCTTCTAGGTCATCACATAAATTACTATCATCACATAAATTACTATCACAACATATCTGGAACCAATGTGACTAAAGTCCAGAAGTGATGACCTACACAAGGACAAGTCAATGACCCAATTTGGCAGGATACGTACTACACAAAATAGTTGTCGAACTTATGCCAAATGATCCCAATTCAGTGGTCTCTCATTCCACTACACACCATTGACTAAAGTAGGAGCTCTAGGTACGCAAAAATTCTGAAGATCATGACACAGTCTTAGGTCCTAGTGCCTGAGTGTGAATGCTCTTTAGGCTGTCCTCAAGTAGGAGGATTGTACCAGCACCATAGTCTCATGAAACTGCGCGCTACTGAGCTGAGAGAATAAAATCTCTCTCTTATCCATTCATAGACTGAGTGTGCTGAGGGTTCTAGGTCAGACCTGTGTCTAGAAAAACACCCAACAAACTTCATTTAAGTTCGTTTAAGATCAGTAACTTGCAGTAGCTTAAAAAGCACCTTTTATAGCTGTTGTACATCTGTACCATGTGGTAGTGAAAATAATGAGACTGCACAATAAATGTCTTCAAAAATCACCTTTTTGCAGAACAAACTGGATAAAAGAATACCTGGATAGAGCTCCCTATCTGATCCTCATTTTTAAGCAGGTACACGGGATGCTTCCAAATGGCCGAAAGAAGACCCATTACTACAATGAGATCAGTGTTTCTATTGCCTGTGGTATGCTCCTTGCTGCACTACAGGTACAGTCAGAACTAGTATAAACTATGGTTGGGTAAGAAAAGACCTGAACCTTTGCCCCAAACTGGGATTAAACCCCAGACTTAGTTTTGAGGCTTGAAAAAGTTTAACTTGCTATTTTTTTAAAAGAAAATCACTCAAGTGAAAGTTCGAAGCTTAAATGTTCACCCATTACTAGCATGCATCATCATGGAAAGATGACTTTGTGGGTTAGGCCCAAATCTGAGAAGATAAATCTTTCTCCATCCAAACTGGCGAACAATAAGAAGAACTTACTTTATGTGCTTCATGCTATCTGCACCTCCTTTTAGACAGTAAATTCAGGCATGGACAGCTTAAATACTGTGTTATTAATAGAACTGCAGTAGATGCCAACTTGACTAGCACTCTTATACTACACTAATAATGATGCAAGGGTTCTCAGGTTACCAGTATGGCAGTCTTAAAATGATATGCCATTACCCTAACACAACCTCCTTTCATTAATCTTCAGGATATCTGGACACCAGAGCACCAGGTTAAAAGACAGGTTAGAAAATTCTTAATGTAGGGTTAAGAATTAGTGTAGACACTCAGTCCCTGGGTTCTCTAACACATGGTTCTCACTAACCCTGGGCTTGCATTGCAGTGTAGACATGCCCCATGTGACTCTCCACTCCCCCTCCATGTAGCTGTGTACTAAGTGGGTGCAATGAAGATGTGGGTAAAGGAGAAAAGGGCAGAACCAGCTTTTTATGTCCCCGAGTGGCATGATGCTTTCCTCTACTCACAGACCACCTGCTCCCAAGCTAGTGTAGGTGTTTCTACAGTTAGTTAGTCAGCCATCATCCCCAGTCACAGAGGTTTGTATTGCACACCTTGCTCCCTTGCCCAGTCAGAATTAGTGTGTCCGATCAGGCTCCATCTTTTCTCCAGTACTGCCGTAGCCAACGCCTCCATGAAACATGACTCCCGATGCTCCTTGCCAGCTTGACTGGGGCCCTGCTCCTCACTGCCACTTGCCCAGCGCCTAGAAATGATTTTATACTCTTTAAGAACAGAGTCACCATCATGAGCCCATAATACTTAGCACAACTGCAGTTGGCACTCTGCCTCTTCAGGAACAGGAGAGGTGCAGCATGTGAAAATGTCATAAAACTGGCTCCCCTTTAAACTTAGTACATGCCCTTCATTCTAAAGCACTCCCCAAATCTTAACCGATTAACTAGTGGGACATGTTCTACCCTAAATTCACATGCAAAATTCCCATTGAATCAATGACATGACATGGCTAGTATCTGATCTTAGTGTTTCTCATAATACTTCATTTCCTTGTGGGATTTTGTGAGGGAAGATGGGGAAATAGGTGAATGGGTTTCATGACTGTCTTTCTTTGGGTTTTTAAAAACAACCTCCTTTCCCCTCTCCCCCACACAGAAGGCTACAGGCTACTCCTGTAAACACTGAGAGGGAGGCAGATCCTGCATGGCACCTCCTGAGAGGCACACCACTAAAGGGGAAAGCCCTGGGGAAAGGGGAATATTTTAAAGTCACTTTTGTGCCCCTGGATTCTGGATAGCTACAGGAACTGAAATATCCCCTGATGTAAATTTTAGCAGCGCATGGGATTAATTTAACTTCCAGCAGCCTCCTCGTAGCTTCCTTAGCTCAGAATCCCCCTAACACAGACCATTAAGGTTAGGAATCCCTCCCAGTCCCCTTTACCTGTGAGGCAACAGTCTTCAAAAATCGCTTATGCTGGCTTATGTTACTCTCGCAGTGGAAGAGTTCCTTCCCAGCTCCTTTTGACTCCGTCCTTTACTACCCTCTAGGTCAGTGGTTGAAAACCACTGTGTGGGGCACATTACTGTGTCACCACACAGCAGTAAGTGTGTTACAGAGAGCTGGGGGTGGGGTGGGGGGATAACTGGTGTGTCCTGTACAGCATGCATGGTGCCAAGCGTGTCATGACTCGCAAAAGGTTGAGAACCACTGGTCTAGGTCGCTGGAACTGTGTGAAGGGGCTGGAGTGCGAGACAGAATTGGCCTCTGAGTATTGGTAGCAGGGGGGGATGAAAACAAACTCCAAAATGTGCCATGGACTCAGGATGTTTTATTTTAAGTAGGGAAGGAAAATCTCCTTTGTTGCTCATAAGGCTACAAATAAATTAGAGATGAGCTTTAAAATCTGATGAAGATTTGAAGCACATGAGCATGTTTGAACTGTAGAGCAGGAAGATTAACATGGAAGGGCAGCTACAAACTTAGAGGACTGACTTTTATTTTGTTCAATTGAAATGGCACCTGCCTTCATCTGTTTGTGTCTCTCTTATCTTCTAGAATGTCGGTCTGGTCACAGTGACTTCTACACCTCTGAACTGTGGTCCTCGCCTCAGGGTGCTGCTCCGACGCCCCACAAATGAGAAGTTACTCTTGCTGCTCCCTGTTGGGTACCCCAGCAAAGATGCCACCGTACCTGATTTGACACGAAAGCCATTGGATGAGATTATGGTGGCTATGTAGCATGGAACCCTCAAGGAAAGAAACTTCTAAAATGCTCACTATTAAGCAACAGCCCACAAAATGCTGCTTCTCTCTGTCTGTTCTACTCAGGTCATCTTTGTCCTCTTAAATGTACCTGTGACTCTGGCTGCTTATACCCAAATGCCGGCTGCACCCACTAATAACAGCAAGCAATCAAGCTATGTGAATCTGAGAGCTACTATTATCAATAATCCTGGCTGATTGTTCCAGGGAATATGCACAATAGCATTTAATTGCTTTCATCACATCAATTTCCTCTCTCCGTTAGGTAATGACTCTTTCCTTGAATTATAAAGTACCTCCCCATCCTGATATCTTTTAGCTGTCACTTGCACACTTATCTTCTCTTTGGGAGTTTCAACAGAGCAAGGAAGAAGCGAGTGGGAGGAGATCTAAGCAGTTTGTATGGTGCTTGATGTAGACCAGTCAAAGATCCCCTGCCTGCTAGCTGAAATATCCTTTGCAGAGGAAGAGAATATTTTCGCATATATTAGTACTACTTCTGCTTGACTGAGATACTTGGAGGCCTTAGGCTACGTCTACACTTGGAAATTTAAGTCGACTTAGTGAGTCTACACTTACATTTTAAGTCGACTTTGGGGGGAACTTACAAAGTCAACCTAGAGCGTCCACACTGGAGGCCTATGTCAAATTCTAGGAGTTAGGGGGACCTAGGGCAGGTCCACGGGGGCAGGGGGGGCACCCCTTGCCCAGTGCCAGAGAGCTCAGCCTTTGCCCCATTGTACATAGGTACAATGGGACAAAGGGGGACAGGGACCCTGGCAGGGCATAGGGGCAGGGTGGGCAGGGCTCTGCCCTGCCCTGTGGGGGGGCATGCCAGGCTCCCCCTGTGCTCCCCCCCGCGGCAGGGAGGGCATTGGTGCAGTCCTGGGGTAGCCCTAAGTCGACTTAGGGCTACCCCACATCTACACTGGCTTAAGTCAACTCTAGGGAGTCAACTTAAGCCTTAAGTTGAACTAAAACTAGGTTTAAGTTTATTTTCCTTAGGTCAACTTAAGGAAACTGTAGTGTAGACGCAGGGTAAATTAAGTCGACTTAAGCAAGCTTAAGTTGACTTAATTTACAAGTGTAGATGCAGCCTGAGTTATCTAAGCTAGATTTTTTTCCCCGTAAACTTCCTTCATTTGCTGCCACTGGTGCATGTTCCCCAAGAATGAGATATCTAGAGAGACATGGTACTCAGAGTCATCTACATGTGCTCTGGGCCATTACAAGACACGATGGAGAAAATGCTGGTTCCCTCCCCATGCTAGTTCTCCCATCATTGCTGCCCCTAGTGAAGCAAATATAGTATATGTATACGCTGCAATTAGAAACCTGCAGCTGGCCTGTGCCAGCTGACTCAGGCTTGTGGTGCTTAGACCAAGGGACTGTTTAATTGCCGTATAGACGTTCAGGCTCAGGCTGGAGCCCAAGTTCCTGGACCCTGCAAGGAGGGAGGATGTCAGAGTGTCTAAACAGCCCCCAAGCCTTGCAAGCCGAAGTCTGCCAGTGCAGCTGCAGATTTTTAATTGAGTGTAGACATACCCATAGAGCAAACCACACTACTGACTTTGGGTTAATCTGCAGCCACAGGTGTTCCAGCTTAATGGAAGCTGTAATTTTAAACTGATTTTGTTAAACGCTTGTAAAAGACTATGTGTGTGGACATTTTCCTTTTGAAACAGTTTACTAAGGCAAAATAAAATGTTAACATACTACATCATACATCACTTCTCCGGGATCTGGTTAATATCCCAAGACCCCAACTACAAATCATGCTAGCTGGAGAAACCTCCTCCATGGAAAACAAAGAAGGAGTCCCGTGGCACTTTTAAAGACTAACAAATTTATTTACTGCATGAGCTTTCATGGGAGAAAATCCCACTTCATCATACGCTTTGAAGAACATGGCTACCCCTTTGGAAGTAGCTAAACTGGGTGAGCATGTTTCTAAATACCCATCCTCTTTTTGACATTTCTCTGTTCTTGGTGTGAAAGTTTTTCATTACAAGGACAGTCCATATTTTACTCTACCACAGTTCCATAGGAGGAGTCATCACGTTTTTTCCAGTAACGTGCATGCAAAGTCTAGCTGCTAAAAATAATTTTAAGAAAAAATTGTCATTCTGCTTACAATGTAGGTGCTTTAACTGGAGCATTAAGTAAGCAGGTAAGGGGATCTCTAAGAAGCTGGCATGTTGCCTTAAGACAGGGGTGGGAAAACTTTTTGGCCTGTGGGCCACCTCTGCTGTATTGCAGGACACACACGGTGAGAGGGGGTGGGGGAAGGGACAGGACTGGCCGGGGGAAGCGGCTAGAACACCACTGGGACCATGTGGGAGTAGGAGCAGCTGCTGTGTTCTGGCCGCTGGGCCCATATGATGGGAAATGGGCAAGGCTGGGAAGAGAGAGCAGCTACCACACTTTGGGCTTTGGCCCAGCTGGATGGCCTGATGAAAAGTTCCTGTGGGCTTGATATGGCCAACAGGCCGTAGTTTCTGTCTAAGATGAAGCTCTTTAATAAATTCCTTACAACACCATCTAGTTCCTGGACACAATGACCACATGTGCAAATATATTCCCCTTTCTCTGCAATAACTGCAACAGACTATCTCCCTAGTCTGATGAATCTTAACAGGAGTCACCCGAAGCCCCGGGGCTGAGCTAGGGGGCTGCAGGGCTTCGGGTGGCCTCAGCTTCCATTGCCACCCGAAGCCCCCTCACTCAGCCCCGGAGATTTGGGTGGCAGCAGGGGCGCCCGAACCGGCAGCCACCACCTAGCTCAGCCCTGGGGCTAGGGGGGTGGCCCGAGCTGGTTGCCCTCGCTGGTCCAGCCGGCCAATCCCCCAGCCACAGAACCTGGCATTTTGATCTGTCAATTTCACTGCTCAGCTAGAGGAGTGAAATTGACATATTTGACAGCTCCAATGTCCCAGAGTGGCCCGGTTTGGCACTCTGGGACATTTCCGGAGGCTGTCAACAGCGCAACAAGCATCCACACAGGCTGTACCACGGAACAACTGTTCCGTGGTAAGCCTTACCACCCTCGTTTAGGTGGTTTACATGTTGCACAGCAAGAGGCTGTTGCCGCGCAACAAGAAGCTTTCATGTGTGGATGTTTTGATAGTTATTGCGCGGTAAGGAGCCTTACTGCGCGATAACTCTGTAGTGTGTACAAGGCCTTAGTAGACATACGGAGAGGAACTCTCCACAGAGGCATGACTTACCAAAAAATATCAGAACTAGGCCCCCGAATCGCAAAGCATTTTGCTTGCTTCTCCTTGGGCTAACAGCCTTGTTTTGTGAAATGAGTAAAAGCCTGCCACAGATGAACTTTTCCTCACATATTTATTAAGTTAAACACAGTGCAGCTGTCTGAGCTGCATACAGAACAGAGAGTGGGATTAATAGTGGGGGGTCTATTTACATTCAGGTAATCATGGTAACAGCTGAGCAGAGAGATTCCATCCAATCATTCCCCTATAGTCAGAGGGACAAGTAGCATGAGTCTTGGCTTTGCTTTCTGATGTAAGGGTGAACTCCAGAGACAGGTAGAAAATACAGCAAGGATAACAAATTCAAATAGGAATTGTGTCCTGGATAGCATTTAAGAAAGAAATTCTTTACAGCACCCCTTTAAAAGCAAGGAGTAGTTTGCAAAGTTCCCCACACACCAGAATTCTGCCATCTAGCCACTTTAAAAAGAATGACTTGTGAACTATTAAGGCTGTTGCTGCAGTTGGAAGGCAAATACAAGAATTCACAGGTTGAATAGTTGGTCATTTTTTCTCCTGAAGTCACTGTTGCTACAATAACTATCCCAGGCAACAACACACTTTAAAATTACTTGCTCCTGGGTATTTTTATTTTATAAAAGAGTGGATGCAGATGCTAAAAAAAAATAGATACAAAAGTATGCCATAAATGTAGGGTCTGCATTAGTCACTTTCCAGGTGCAGCTTCGCAGCTGTGAGGCTCACCTACTTGTTGGACTCTAATGCTACTTTTGCTCAAACTCCTAAATAGTAAAATTTGCAGCGTGCAACAGAAATTTGTATAACTATGGCTAGCTCACTAACTCTGCTCCCTTTACTTGGGTTAGTAAAAGAGGCATGTTCCCCACCTACTCACTCTTAAGGGCAACCTATTGCTGAACAGCACCATTGCCAGTTGGAATGGGACAGAGATCTTTCATGCTTTCCTCACGGGGGAAAAATGATACAAAGATATTGTGTGATAGCTGCTTCTCTCAGTGACTCAAGGTAAGTCACAGAATGGTTTGTAGGGCTCACTCCTTTTCTACCCTCACTATTTACCAGTCTCTGATTCCCAGCCCAGCCCAACTCTCTGTCTCTGCAGTATTTTAAAAATCTTTACTGGCTTTATTGGTTACAGCCTGAGCCATCTCTTTCCTAGCCTCGATCATATACAACAACAGCTACGTGAAGTCAAGAATACCTCAGACTAGCAGCAGGGAAAAGAAACACTCTTTCCAGTATGTAAAGCGATAAGGGCTTGAGCACACATGCTGCTCTCTGGAGCAAGCTCATGTGTCCTAGATAGAGCCTCAAAGGCCAATCAAAGTTATAATATACAGCACCTGCTGACTCAGGTTAATGAGGGCCTGGTAGCTTACGTGTGAAAATATTTTCCAGAGAGAGATGAATTCAGTGGCATTGAAAGGTTTGTGTTGGTCCATTTTCTGCCTCATAAGATAAATTAACAGTGTTTTGTACTTGTATGTGCTCCCTTCTCCAGAGGATCTCAGTGTGCTTTACATAAAAGTGGAACCTCAGTGTCCTGGTGAATTAGGCATTACTCCATGCATTAATCAATGAGTAAAGAGAGGCACAAAGGCTATGTCTACACTTGCTAAAATTAGTTTGAATTAGTTAGTTTGAATTAGCTTAATTCGAACTAGCATGGCCACACTGGAATGTTAATTCGAACTAAGCAAGCACTTGCTTAGTTCGAATTAGCAATCCCCATTCATTTCAATGGCTGGTTAATTCAAACTAAGAAATTAGTTTGAATTAACATGGCCACATTGGTTAATTTGAACTAGTTAGTTCGAATTAACTCCTTAGTTCGAATACCCTATTTGAACTTATTAGTTTGAATTAAGGAAGCCCTTAATTCGAACTAACTAAAGCCTAGTGTAGCCATGGCTTTAGTTAGTTCGAATTAAGCCTCCTTAATTCAAACTAACTTGCCAATGTAGACATAGCCAATGAGACTAAGGATCAGGGAGTGGCTAATCCATGGGTAGCCGTGCAAGGGGAGGAATACCTTGAAGAAGGAAAGATGCTTTCCTGCACCATCACCAGAATGTAAGGAGATGCATTTTATGAACCTGGGTAACTAGGGTGGGTTCTAGAGAGTCCATTCTGGGGCTTCATATGACTTCTTCAGGTAAATAGGACCTGCCTGAAACCTTACCTCCCCCCCCATCTATCCAGATGTATGTCTGGGCACCCTAAAATGGACTCTGATATTTTAGCAGGAAGGTACTATGTAACTACTGAAAATGTATGCAGTTGAAAATGATTAAGTAGTAGAGCCATGTTGACAAATAATGATTGGGAGTGGATGACAGGATGGATCAATCACTTGATGTTTGCCTGTTCATTCCCTGTGCAGCACCTAACGCTTGTCATTGATGGAAGACAGGATACTGGGCTAGATGGATCATTGGTCTAATGCAGTATGGCTGTTCTTGTCTTATTTGGCTACGATCAATCTGAAATCTTCTGGCACAACTCTTATTTTGTATGGTGTCTTTCAGTAAAGCATTTGAGGATATGGTGGTATGAGTTAATTCAATATCAGATTCAGTCATGTATATTTCAATTGGTCTTTTGTGTAACATTACTATAAATTGGAGGTGATGTATATAGAAAACCTCCTTCATCCATATTTGCACTGCAGACAAATATAAATGTCAATTAAGTGCATAACATAAATACTTTCAATGGACTATTGATAAACAATACAATGCTTTCTTATGCCCTGAAAGATGTAAAAACACAAAGCTATAGTTTATAATTTTATAATAGTAAAGAATAGCAGCGGCAGATATATTTTAACCCAGGGTGCAGTGTCAATTAATTTGGGCAGTGGCAGACCCTGCCCAACAGGCTTCAAAACAGAGTATTTAAATATTTATTATTGTAAGATGTTCTTAGAAAACAAAGTCACTAGAAATATTGACCACCAGCTGAAACCATCAGAGGAGCATTTGGGTGACTGACTGCATCTTCTGAAAATCCCAGCAAGAATGTACAAATGTAAGTCATTTTAAAACTATGTAGGATTCACTTTATACCAATAATATGTTTAAGTAAAAGCATATTTATTTCAATCTTTCCCTGAAATAACCAATAGTGTTTCCAAAATGTATATCTGCACCAGGATGTCAGCCCAGGATTTAGGGTTCTAGCTGCTGTTCTAATTTATAACCTTAAAGACCCATTATACATAGACAGACATGCTATATAACCTTTAAAGTTCATTAAAGCCAAAGAAACAAAGCCTGGGATCCAAACACCCTTAATCTTTGGGATGTTTTAAATTTGGACCAAATTTTGTGTCTTGAACCAAACTGTAACCCTAGCTCCCCTTTTACTGGAGTTCTACTGCAAATAACAGATCACCAGAAGACTAGAATATAAAGGATGGTTACTTGATCACTAATATTAACTCCAGCTGTAGCATGCAAGAACATAAGGCATAGTAGAGTTATATCTGACTAGTATCTCATGGAATGGTGGCTAATGAATGATCACTCATCTAAGAGGTTTCAAACATTCTCCTAGAAAGGAAGAGTTCTCGGGTTTTTTTAGGGGCCATCAGATATCTCTGCTCTTGGAAGACAGAATCAAGTTAGGAAAAAAAATCCCCAAGAGAAGAAGAAATCCCCCTACTTTCTTTCTTTCTTTTCTTTCAAATCTGTTCTCACTATTGAACTTGTCCTCTAAACCCACCTTGGTCTGTTCTCCTTTTTATTCCAATGTTAGTTTAGCTTTGTACAGACAGCTATCAATGTCAGCGAGCGCATTGGTTGGAAAACTTCACTATTAGATATATTGCTATGTACTTGTTCTGTCAAATAGAGCCACTACTATGAACTTACAACTGTCTTTGTAAGTGTAAACTTAGCAGGATGTTTATCCTCTCTTTTAAAGGCCAATGGCTATGTTCAGTAGCACTGAGTTAGGAGAAAAACTTTATTTCACCAGGATTAGAAAGTAAAATCCTATCAGGCTAAATTGCTTGCTGGAAATACAGCTACTATTCTTTTTTCGAACTTCATAGTAGAACAAGTTCTACATAAATTTTGGACAAAAGAAAGCTATTTTGAAAGGTTTTTTGTAAGAAGATTTGAAAAATCAAATACCTCTGGTGCCACATTTCCATGTAATGATAAAACCTGTATAATCCTTTTAAGTAACAGGCTTACTGAACATGAAATGAATGTAGAGCTGCGGGTCTAAGGAGAACTATGATATTTATTTTCCTCTGGATCTACAGCTGTAGAAACAAGCCACATGTATCAGATTCTAAGAGCTTTAGGCTGATGTCACAGATAAATGGGTCACTCTCCACATGGTAACTGAGACCAAGGTATGAAAATCTCTGTATTTCTTATGAATAAAAAGATGCTGTTTGTTAAATACCATGCTTTGGGTTTGGATCTGTGTTCCTTTAATTGATAATCCAAACTAGACTGTTATGTAGAAGCCATTTGGAAGCACAAGTGTTTTTAAACAGTGGGCCAGAGGGGAGAGGAGAATAGTCTGTAGACATATCACAAATAGCTAACCTGTCATACCTACAGTAGATGGTGGTGGTGACTTCTCTACTTATGACTAGGAGCTCAGCCTGCAAAATGTGTAAGGCAAGAGTTTCCCTGTGTAAACTATTTCCATCTACAGAGTATATATTCTCTAGCTAAGAGGGTTTGACTAAAACAATCATGAATATTCTGTTAATCAAAACTCAAAAGAAATCCTATGCATGTAAAGTTATGGCTGATAGCATGATAGTGAGATCCTCAAAATATATAGGGACTGTCCTTTACTGTGAGATCAACATTCTAGGAGAGGAATAACAAAAAGATGATCCCTGCTCAGATCTTACAACTGAAGTGCAAGACAAGATATAGCACCCAATACAATAAACAACCAGGAGGAGCCCAATGTAGCAGCTATATGAAGGGTGTAATAAGGAAACGTCACAGCAAGCCATCTGCCCATTGAGTGTCAACTTTAAGTGCCTGAGATAAATTTTCTTTGTGAAACCACCCTCCTCTCCATTGAATAGAACTGGATAACTTATTTGCTGAGTATTATCTTCTGTGTTTGTAAATTGTTTGGGAATGGACTATGAAATTCATGAATTTAGTTATTACTCAGAATAATTAGTGAATTTCTTTAGCACATAATTGATAGTCTGTGAATCATTTGAATTGCAACTGAACATACAATATGCATTTCATGCTGTAATTAGATAACACACTGTGCCCTGTAAATCTGATTGCGATATTCTAACCTTGTGCTGTGTTGGTTAGATACATGACATCCAATCAGTGGAGAAAAGCAGGACTACATGACTTGTATAACTAACACAAAGCAAACTGCAGATATTATGATCAAGTAGCTAAACACTAATTTTTCACGAGTATTTATATTGTAGAGGTTGAATGGTTGAATGTTTGTGGAAAGCAAATGTGAAAGAGCTTCAAATGTGACTGAATCAAAATTCACTTCAGAATCCAGCCCATTAATGCTGACTTGCTAGTATTCATAGTTTCAAACCTCATTGGACATGGGAGGTGGGCGTACCAGCAATGATCAGGGTGCCAGAAGCAGCTTGTGGCATAAATGCCCAAAGTCCATGTGATTTCCCCTGCAGAACTGGAGCTCACTTCCTGGTTGAAGGGTCACACTTCCTACCCCCACTCCATGATAGTGAAACTGTCCCCTTTTCAACCCAACCTATGCATTGGAAGCTGCAAAGATCCCAGGGCATCAAGCAGTTGGGTTGAGTGCAAAATATCCTTTCAGTGGATTATTCTGAGTCATGCAGCCTTTATATTAATGTGATTAGAAGACTGATTGTAATTTTTGTCACCAAGCCTACCTTTCCAGAAACAATAGCAATTAAAATATATACATAGATTTTTCTCTCCATACATCTTAGATTCTGAACATCAGAGCAGTTTAAGAATGTTTGTACTTTTTAAGAACTGGAGAGCTATTTGAATGTCTGAGGAAGATGCTAGATTTTTATTAGTGTTTATTTTCTAAAATAAAGCCTTGGCACTTGTCAGTTAACTGTGCAATTTGTCCTTTGGGTGTGTGTTTGGCTTGAATGATTTTTAATCTCTATCTGCTTCTGATTGTCAACAAGGAAATGTGCAAAGTAACACATTAGCAAAAATTGAATTAGTTGTCATTACCTTCAGACCACTAGATGGCATAAGTACACTGCATGAAATCCGGATTCTCGGGTGCAGGGTCAAAAAGAGTTTGCACAATAATTAAAAATTTGGCATAATGTTCAATCACTTGAGGTTCATTTTCTGTAATTATAAATCTTATACTTTCAGTTCAACTTTAAGCTTTGTAGTGAAGCTAAATATAGATGTTTCCAGTTAGTCACCCAAACACACTGTCAAATGGATGACGTTGCTTTAATAAGTGTTCATTTCCCCTCTGTAATGCATCCTGACCAGAAAGGGCCCTGTTATTCTTTTGTATAATACATTTCCTGTTTATTTGTCACTTGTCGCTAATACCCACTTTTACCACCATACTCCTGCCCAAATCTCCACAGGCCTATCCTACTTGCACTTAGGTCATAGCAGCTGGTCACTTTCCTCATACAAACTTTTCCAATGCCAGTTAATCCAAAAAGATTTAAACCATTTCAGCTTTGGTTTGCTGTTGGCAGGTGATGACTTATGGGAGTCCCGTGTTACAGCTCTGCCATATGACTGAAAGGAAATGTTTGTGATTTCCCAACTTGTGATGGCTTTCGCATCTCTTTGTATTCTGCTACACCAATTAATTATGGAAAACAAAGCTAACTGCAGTTAAACATTTTCTCCATTGTTCTTCTACTAATCAATGCTAAACAAAAGCAACGCAACCTGATTCTTGTTTACACTAAAGAACTGTTACGTCATTCTAGCAATGCAAAGGGGCTTTAGAGAGGGCAAAGGCTACATTTACACTCTTTGGGTACGTCTACACTTGTAAAGTTAAGTCGACTCTGTTAAGTTGACTTAAGGTCAACTTTTAGTCGACTTTGTTAAGTCAACTTAACAGAGTGGCTACACTTTAAGTCGACTTAGGTTGACCTTGTTAAGTCGACTTAACAGTAGACATAGCCATTCACACTGGCTTTAAGTTGACTTAATAAGGTTGACTTAGTGCTATTCCCCGCCAACACTGGCTTTAAGTAGACTTAAGAAGTCGGCTTAAGGCTTAAGTCAACCTAAAGAGGGGAAATTATTAAGTCAACTTAAGTTGTTATTAAGTCGACTTAAGGAAGCGTTTAAGTCGACTTAATAAAAGCCCAGTGTGGACATGGCTTTGTGTAGGTCGACTTAAGCATCCTTAAGTCAACCTAAGTTGCAAGTGTAGACATACCCTTTGGGACTCATTTCAACTGCCAGAAAGAGTATAAATCAACCTTTCTGTAGAAAACAATCAGGTCTGTCTTTAAATAAATAGTTTAATTTAATATACAACTTCTTTTATATCATGAACTTCACAGGTCTTAGGAGCTAAAATAGATAAGGCATAAGATGGCAGGATGGGTGTATGGATATAATGACACACACAAACCATCTTTAACGTAATGTTAAATTTGAGAAATTCAGTACATAGGCAGTGATTTTGAAAGGGACTTAAAGGAGTCAGTGGACAACTTCTGTTGAAAGTTAATGGGAGCTTGTTGCCTATCAGCTCTTTGTGCCTTTGAAAAGTCTTCCTCTTAAGAGTTAAGGAATTCTCTATGAATTCCCATTGTACATCCTGTTCATTTCCATGGAATACAGTAGATGTAATACACTAAGTACAGTAGTGTTGGAAGACAGCTTGGTGGTTAAGGCCCAGGACTTGGAGCCAAGAGGTCTATTCCTGTTCCCTTTGTAACCTTGGGCAAATAATGTAATAAGTTTGTGCCTCTCTTTATTCCTCTGTGTATGGTTATTGGAAATCATGTTTGTGTGCACAGAATCAGTCCACATAGGAAGCGCAGACTCGATCCTGCTGCACACATTGTTTTTCCAAATTTCATATCTCTGTTGTATGTGCCTAATCCTTGTCCTTATTTGCTCATTAATCATGTGCATATTCTTCCTGTAAGAGTCATAGATACCAAAAGAATACTGGAAACGTAGGAGGCCAACAAGGAGTGCTTAAACACTGGAAATACTTTTAACCCCAAAACAGCAAAAGAGCTCAGTTCACTGAGGAAAACAAACTGTGTACGTGGGAACATAAAATCTTTGATGGTTATTTTCTCTTAATTTTGCTTATTTCCCAGGATGATTTCAGATTTCTCCTTAGTACAAAATGGTAAATAATCCTCATCTATAGTCTATTGTCCTGCCTTTCATGAGTAGGAAAGTAACTTATTGATATATGAGTGCCACTGGCTGGAACAGTACAATAAAAGGTATCATCCATGCATAGGGCAAAAGGACACTTAGAATACTGTGAGTATAAAGCTTAGGTAGGTATGATCTTTGTAAGTTACTTGCATTGTAGTTTGATTAACTGATTCTTGAATGCTTTGCCTGTTTGCCACTATGAGTCATGCAGACCACCAGGGAATGTTTCCCGTTTGGGGAAAGTAGAACATTTTTCATTCTTCCAGTAAAATAGTTGCTAAAAAGAGAGAGTCTGTCTGAGAAGTCTGAGCACTGCATATTGATAAAGAATACATTTTTGGAAATGCATGGCTGTATGGAAGGGAAGAGAAGTAGGAGGTAGTGAATTTGATTCCTCAAGCTAATTAACAGATACAAAGGTCCTATAGAAATAATACTGCAGTAATCTTCCTAGATGCTGTAGTGGCATTGTTGCAAGATGTAGCTGCTGTGACTTCTGAGGCTTCTGAGACCTTACCAGCTCATTTGTTCCCAAGAACTGAGCTCAACTCCAAACTTGCCACTGAGGTTTCTTTATTAGCCTACAACAGTGTTTTCCAAACTAATTTGGCCACAGAACACTTTTGGGCTTCAAATATATTGACAGAACACATACATACCGGTCTGGGGGAGTGGTGCGGCGTGTTCATCCTGAAAAATTGCCACACATATTGCTCAAAAGTTCATTTAGAAGAGTTAGGTTGTTTGGTATGTCTTTTATTTTACAAAGAAGGAAAAATATCACTAGCATTGACATTTTTTCATGGAACACTGTTCACATCGCACAGAACACCAGTGTTCCATGGAACACAGTTTGGGAAACGCTGGCCTACAATCAAACTCCGCTTGAGTTGATCATGCTCAGCTATAGGGGGTGGATATAAGGCATACTAGACATCTACAACTGCATAGACAACCTCTTCCTTTACCTATGGTTATACATTACATGGCATTTACTATACACTGCTCCACACGTTTTGGGATTGACTTGATCACATGGTAGAAACCACTCCCTGTACAACATGCTCTGTCATGAGCAATTTACTCTTTACCTTATCTTTGCACTTCCAGCTTACCTTGTTCATTGCAAATGGTTCGCTGTGTGTCTCGCCTCCCGCACACCTTTACTTTAGTTAGTACAGACATTCTGCCTCTAGCCTGCTGATCCATTTACCTCTCTAATCCTGTCTCCTGAGAACATAGGTCTCACACATGTCAAGCCAGGTCTTCGGCCAGTCCAACTATTACTGCAGCACTTCTTAGGTTGTATCTACACTGCAGCTACAGATATGACTTGCGGCTTAGTTAACTTTGTGCTTTAGTTAACTTGCAGAATTATAGTGAGAATACTCTGGCCTGGGCTACATACTTGCATGAGCAGCCAGCATGTTAGCCTGCAGTGCTGTAGCATCACTTCCGTTTTGAGTGAGCTAACTCCAGGACTCCTATTGTGGATGCAGTTATGGGAGCTGCCATTCATACCCTCCGCTCCAATGTACCCTTAGAAAGGCAGCTCAGCAAGGCAGCAAATGTTTCTCTTTTGCTGGACCTGTAACTCCACTATCCAGATTATTAGCAAAGAGTTAAAGGCCCTTAATGGAAGCTTTGTTGAAATGACCTTAAATCTGGTGACTGCAGCCTGGTCCCTTTACCTGTGTTTTGAAGTAGAGAAATCCTCTACTGCAAGTAGACGAACAAATCTTCAGAGCTCTGAGGAATATAGAAATGACTACTGTCTCTTCTTAGTAATGAAGGCATTTCTTCCAGCACTTTTGTCTTAGAAAATATGTGAACGTTAATTGGGCATGGGATGTACCAGCAAGAGCAAGTTCTGCTCACAAATACAGGTCTCAGAGGTGAATGGGACCTGTGCACACTATGCAATATTAAGACTGGCCTCTGGATTTCAGTTTTTCCCTGACAATTTCTTTTGCACTAGGGGAAGAAATAAAAGCCACACATTCCTTAGACTAACCTCTCATTAAGGACTCCAGAGAGATCAGATGATTATTTTTCAAGAGGAGACGGAGAGCTTTTTAAAAGGATGAAACCATTGTTAAGAGCTGACCAAAATTCTCCTCCAGCATTTTCCCTTCCATCACATCTGCATCCTGATATGATTAACTCAGAAGTGTGTGGCGGAGGGTAATGTTAGGGTGGTTATCTGCTGGAGAGCTGCACTGAGGAGCATGAAGAATGAACAGTTAACACTGAATTCACCTTTTTACCCTACGACATTCATTTCTCTCATACCGGTTTCTTTTTTGTTAGAAGGGGAATCCTGGCTCAGGTGGGGCCTGTGTTGATCACTACATCTTTTTAAAACTAAGAAGAAAAGGTGGCTTATTGGTGGGGTGAAGTACTATTCAAAGCAAAAACAATGGGTGCATCTACACTTAGAAATTAAGTTGACTTAAGGAGGCTTAAGTCAATTTAGTTTACTCTGCATCTATACTGGGCTTTCCTTAATTCGACTTAAGCTGCTCCTTAAGTCGAATTAAGGAAAAGTTAGTTCGAATTAATAACACCTCGTTTTCATTCGAACTAGCACTTAAGGCAACTTTAAGTTGACTTAAGCCAGTGGAAACACGGAGTAGTGCCTAGTTGGACCTTTTTAAGTCTTAAAACTTTAAGACTTAAAACATTGTCAACTTAATAAGGCCAAAAAGGGGCCACATCTACACTTGAAAACTTAAGTCGACTTTTGTTAAGTCAACTTAATAAGGTCCACTTTAAGTCGACTTAAAGTTGACCTTATTAAGTCGACTTCATAAAGACGATCTAGCTTTTCAAGTGTAGACATAGCCAATAAGAGTCCTGTGGCACCTTAAAGACTAACAAATTTCTATGGGCATAAGCTTTCATGGACTCCAACCCACTTCCTCGGATGCATTAAGTGGAAACTACAGTTGAGAGGTATATAGACACATGCCAGGGTGAAGGAAGTCAAGTGCTAGCAAAGTTAATTCAATTAGGGTAGATGAGACCCATCCACATCAGTTGATTAGAAGGTGAGAATGTGTGAACAGGGACAATCACCTTTTGTAATGTGCTCACCATTCCAAGTCCCTATTCAGATCCAGTCTGATTGTGTCAAGTTTGCAAATCATTTCCAGTTCTGCAGTTTCACACTGAAAATCTGTTTTTGAAGTTTTTCTGTTCGCATATGGCAACTTTCAAGTCTGCTATTGAGCGTCCAGGGAGATTGAAGTGTTCTTCTACTGGTTTATGGATATTGCCATTTCTGATATCCATTTCTGATGTCCGATTACAAAAAGTAATTGTCCCTGTTCACACATTCTCACTTTCTAATCAACTGACGGGCCTCATCTACCCTAAAAGAACTGACTTTGTTAACACTTGCCCTCCTTCACCCTGGCATGTGTCTATATACCTCTCAACTGTAGTTTCTACTTCATGCATCTGACCTACTGGGTTGGAGCCCATGAAAGCTTATGCCTGAAGAAATTTGTTAGTCTTTCAGGTGTCACAGGACTCTCATTGTTTTTGCTGTACACAGACTAACAGGGCTGCTACTCTGAAAATATTCAAAGCAAGTAATGAGTGGTAGAAATGGGTATGTGAGCCCCAATCCACAGAGGTACTTGGGGAGCTACAGTCCTGTTTTAGGGTCCACTGCGATCCACAACTCCCGTTCAACTGCTATTTAATCCTGTAGGCACCTATGCTCACAAGGTGCCTGCTCAGGATATGTCTTAATTCATGACGGCACTGTTGGTGCTGCCAGATTGATTTTTGTGGGATTGACTGAGCAGAAGTAGAGACCCATTCAATCGATCAGGAAGTTGACTTCGTTAATCCGCTCCTGCAAAAAGAGTAACGCTGTGTTGACTTTAATTAGCTTGTGTGTGTCCAAATGGCTGCTGCTGAATTTCGTTGGCAGCATAGACCAAGCCTAAGTTGTCAGTGTAAAAGTTCCATAAGTGTTTACATTTCTGTTTCTGGGTGTGCACGTTCCTGGCACCCTCTAGGCAAACCTGCCTAAGCCCCAGAGTTATCCAAGAACCAAGGAAAGAGAGATGTTTGCCTCCCAAAGTTGCATATGAGGCCCAATATGAGGCATAGTCAGAGGCTGCCTGATTGGGTCCTGTTCAAAATCTGGCCTCCCTGGAGAAGGTGATGGTGCCCATCATATAACTTTTAGCCCAATGGCTAGGGCACTTCCCTGGAATGTGGGAGACATGGGTTCAGTTCCCCTCGCTCTGCCTGAAAGAAACAAGGATTTTAATGGGGATCTTCTATCCCTCAGGAGCATGCTCTAACCATGGGTCTATGGGATAGTCTGATGTGTGGCTTCCTCCATCTCTCCTGCTGAAGCTGTTCTACTCTGGATAAATAATTAGAGTGATTAGAGCAGAGTGACCGGACCCAGAGTCTCCCACTCCCAGGTGGGTGTTCTGACCACTGGACTACAGAATCATTATCTCACTCTCATTCTGTTCCAGTGACATAAAGGGGCAACTCCACAACTGACCTTTGTGGAGACTGTGTCTTCCTAAACACTTTCCTTTAGGTTTTTTACCATGGGAGGGGGTGATTCAGACATTATTGTGGGATTGGTCAGATACATAACAACCGCATTGGGACCAACTAGCATGTCTCACTCTCTATCAGGGTTGAGCAAAAGTTTTGCTGAACACGTTGCCCACTCATTGATGGTATTTTCACACAGTAACTGACTATTTGGGGACTGGCTGCATGGTCTGTGGTACTGGGGTTGGGACACTTACAATAAATGCCCTGTTTTGTTCCTACCTCTGGGCATTTCATATTAGAAAAACAAGAAAGTATTTAGAGCTTACCATTCAGCACCGATCCATGTGTGTGCTTCCAATGACTTCATTTGGAAATGGCCAATCGTGTCTGCGGGGAGCTGCGAAACACAGGTTAGTATGACAACATCTTTTGTCAATAGAACAGGATTTCCTGGGATTATGTTCAAATTCTTGATGATGGGGGGAGGGAGGAGGGGAAACTGTAGTCCTTGGCAAAGTCCTGAGAAAGCCCCCCAGTATTACGTAATTTTCCAAGGTCACTGGGCATTATTCCAACCAACAGCCTGCTTTGAGTGTAATGATTCTGAGTTTAACCTAGCCCTACTGAATGATATTTAAAATCCACAACTTCAGCGCAAACTGCATGTCCGGCACTTTCTTATGGCCTGTGTTCCTTGAAGAGCTACATGTTATGAAGATATATGTGCTTGTAGCAAAGGATCCTTGGTGTCACTTTGCCGTGGACGTGAGTGGCTTTTGCCAATAGCACCAAGACTGTCATTGTTTCATCTCCTTGAAATTTTTTCCTTTTGGATTTTCAACTCTCTCTCTCTCTCGCCTTCTGATCAGAGCTGAACAAACAATTTTTGATTAATGAATATAGCCACTTGAGCAAACAAATCCTAATTTTCTTGAAGGTAATCATTGTTTGAATTTGTTCAGTTTTTGTGTGTGAAATTTTTCACACTGTATATTGAGGGCAACCAGGTCACTGCAAATATTCAATACCTAGTATTCAGAATTGAAGCTATTTTGCTTAGCTGTAACTCAGGTAAACTAAAATGCCTGATTTCTTTTTCCTGTTCCCTGGTTGGTGTACACACAATCACTTTTAACATTATTTTAAAAATTAATTTCTGCAAATATGCATTCAGCTTTGAAATTTGCTTTTGTGAACATTCATGCTATTAAGTTTGACAGCTTGGATGTTCATGGAATGTGAATGTGCAAGGGGCAAAGTGGCCACTCAGTTTAAATTAAGTTGCTTTGAGCATATGAGGAAACATTGGGCAGGATTTTCTTACTCTGCTGCTGACTCCATTGACAGCTCATGGATTTTTTTCACCAATAGTCAGGCCCAACATACATGGTGTCTAACAGCTTAAAATCATGGGCTTAGAGAGGAAATATTGGTGCCATTTGAAAGACTCCCAGCACTCACCCCAGCCAATGCTGAATTTGCATTTTTTTGCATCTGAGTCATAGATTCTGTTACTTCTCTCCAAAGCAAATGCTAATAGAGGTGCTTGTTGGTACCCTGATCTACACCTAGGATATAATATATTCTGTAACATAATTAGAGCACCATATTTGCCCTTCCACACTAGCAAATATGTTGTCCAACACTAACTATGGCAGCCAGTTTTGCTTAGATCTATTATCTTTGTAGAGTAGATGGGTCCTTACTGGTTATTTGACTTTCCAGGTGATTCCATGAATATGCTTTGGTCACATGATTCTTTAATTTTCAGCATCCATCACTTATCAGCTCAGCTAAGAGGTACTAGACAGCTGCTTTTCCTTTACCTTTTCTTTTTGGCTTCTCTGTTATCTGGCATTGGATACTGGGGGTGGGTTATAGAATGCACTTCCTTCCTATGGGCAGTGGGAGGAAATATTTCTTGGTCAACAACAGTGTGAGCAGGATCTTGGGTATCCCACCTGCCTCATACCTACTCTTGGGGGTGCATTCTTTGTGTTTAAGCCGGAAATCATCATTTCTGCTATATGCAATAGTTGCGGGGAGCTTGGTACATTATACACTGCACCTACCCCAGATTAGTGCACTTGATCATTTCAAAATGTTTGTTCCCACATTTTTCCTTCTCAAAAATGATGGTTAGCCTGTGCTTTCTCTATCTTAGGCACTAGTAGGCAACTGCACCTTAACATTTTTGAAAACTGAGCCCTTAACTTTAATCTCAGCAATGCTGAATAACTGGTTGATCCAGATAGCGATCTGTCCTTGGTTCCTACTACTTACATTTGGTAGAAAGCAAACACAAAGGTCCAGGCTAGATTCCAACGCCTAATGTATCTGATCCCCACCCTTCCTAGCCATTGACCCAAAGGAGACATGCTGGCTTTACTTCTGTGAAAACTTTCACATTTTAGCAGCAGTATGCACAGAGATTACCTTGGGATAAATACTGCAGGAAAAGTCTCTAGCTTGAACTGTTATAAGAAAACCTGCTACTACAGCAACCATGTCACATTAATGCTTGTTTCTCAGTCAGCAGTGAGCACCATGTTGGGTGACCACATAGCAAGTGGGAAAAATCAGGACGGGGTGGGGAATAATAGGCACCGATATAAGAAAGGGCCCTGGATATTAGGTCTGTCCCTATAAAATTGGGACATACGGTCGTACTAGTGCAGGGCAACATGAAACGGGCAAACATCCATGCTTTTTACTCCTGCCTGGGTACTGTTAATGTCACTGCAAAGGAGAGAGACGTTTGTCTGCATTCACGGGCCTGATGGACCCTTGTAATTATTTCACATTGATTCTAGGCAAGATCTTCTGGTCAATATCAAGGCTGCAGAGGATCCACGTTCCTAGTTCATGTGTGGAGCGGGCCGGGGTCAGCCAACCCCCACGCACTGTTACCCTTTACTTTGAAATCATGAAAAAGCTAGCAGGGAATTACTGCAGCCTTGGGTTGTGTTAACAGTTCCATGGCCCCCATCAACCTGGGGAAACTGATCGTGATGCAAGGGAGAGAAATATGGGAGCATGAGAGCCATGATCTGAGGAAGTTAAAGATGTCTGGGGTCCCATGAGATGAGATGCAGAAGCTATTTTCATCCACAGGACTCTTGTAGTTGGGAAAACTTCCTGAGAAAGCCCTAAGGCATTGTCTGCCTGGGTGGGGTTGGGGTGGCAGCAGGGCAGATGAGCATTCTGTCACAAGAGGAGGTGATTCAAGGCATTATGGTGAATTCAGGAACACTTTTTAAAATAGTAATGAAACTTTTCACTTCTGTAAAGCCTCCCAAAAGGATCTCCCAACACTAAACTACCATTAGTGAAGGAAAACTTACAAACCTCTGGGAGGGAAGAAGGTGGTATTGTCCTTGTCTTCCAGAAAGACACTCGGCCGATTTATACTTCTGTTTGACTTGCACTGAGTCGTAAGTTAGCCAGTGCAAAGTTGAGTGAGCAACCAGATCTCCTGTCTCCCCACCCTGTCCTTTAGGCACAAGACCATGCTCGCCCACTACTCCTTCAACTTGTATAAATAATTATTCTGCTTTTATATCTCACAAACCCATCTTGAGACAGGAAGCAAAGAAGCAAGATATGCCAAAAAGGATGGCAGGGGATAAGAAGAGATAATGCATTGGTCATGTAGTGACAGACCCTCATCTGTTACTTGGAAGCTGGTGACATGTGAAAGTGGGTAGGAAAGCCTGTCATCTCTTTACCCACCCCGGCTCCAAATTCATGAAGAGCTGATTGAGTGAAGCTATTGCCAAACCACTTGGGTGGGAAGGGAAGGGAAGAGAAGAGTAAACTTTGGAATTTAGAAGAAAGGAAATTCGCTTGCTTACCCCCGCCACCCAAGTCAATCCAGTATAGAAATAGTACTGTTCTTTTTCTGAATCAGGCCCTATTTCATCTGTCTGGTTTCCTTTCCTTTTTCCTCTCTCCTATTCCCCTTCCTGTGCCCCAAATGGCTGCTGCCTCAACTTTTCAAAATTGGGCCAGACTTTGCAATGTGAAGACAGCCTGCTATGCTTGTATCCTGCTTCAATGACTACTTTAAACCACATTCTGTTGGTTGTAATATATTTGTGTTAGTGAGGTAATGAAGAAGTTTTGTTTGGTTTGAGGATTTGCTTCATCAAGATATTTAAACAAGTGCCTTGAATTTCAATGGTGATGTTGCTATGTTGGTCCCAGGACATGAAGGAGACTAGATGGGTCAGGTAATAGCTTGACTTTTTCACCAACAGAAGTTAGTCCAATAAAAGCTATACCTCACCCATCTTGTCTTTCTTGAATTTCAATGGGACATAAGCCTGGGCTTAAGTGCTTTGCAGAACAGGGGCTTTGGAGAAGAAATGTAACAAGTTAAAATCTTATAAAACCATCTTTTACTGAGTTGAGGGTCCATCCCAAAAGAATGGGTGTTCTAGTTTCTTCAACAGACGTCTTCAGTCACTCAGCCAAGCGGTCCCTAAAATCACTCCTCTCTTTCAGTACCAGGATTTTCTACTGGTACAGTGTGTTCCACAATGTTGTAGGTTGGCGGCTGAGCATTTGGCTCTTTGGCACCATGTGAGGGCTGCAGAGAAGAGGTTTCTGGATTACAACTGCTTGGCAGGACATGAAACAATGTTTAATATCCCCAGAGTCACACAGGAACTAAAAACTGGGGGGGGGGGGTTTGGTTTTTTTTTTTCAAGAGGTGTATAAGCAAGAGGAGACCACAGTGCAATAAAATAATTCTTATTTCCTCTCCAAACATGTCTGGAAGTCTTTGCTTTCAAATGGACCAATTTTATTGAATGTCTTTGACCTTCTTAAGATTTAAGAGTGGCATTTGCCAATATTTTATACTATGCTTCATGAATGGCCCTACAGTGTGAATAGGACTAGGTCTCCTTGTACAGTTTTTGACTGGAAATATGTCCTTTGAGGGAAAGCAGATTGCTTAAGTATAAAACAGGGAATAATCCTGTTCAGCAAAAGGAACTCTTTCTATGCTTGGGGTTTTTTTGTCCTTCCCCCCCCCCCCAACTTCTCCAATTTCCCCCTTATCGCCAGTTCCCTTCTTCTCTTTTAATTTTTTTAAACACTTCAGCCTTCCTTAGTGCAACATTCTTTGAAGCTGCTGAATCATGTGTATGCTTCCCAGAGTGAATAAAAGAAACACAAGATAGAGACTAGATCCGTTCGGTGGCCTCGTCTACCCCTGACTAGTGAATACTTATTTTCTACATTAGGGTTTGTTTGTTTTTTTCCTTCCTCCCGCCAAGTGTTCTCCCCAGGGCAATTCTAAACTACTTATAACAGATGGGTAAAGAATGAGTACAACTTCTTACCATGAACCTGATCTAATACCTATTGAATCCAGTGTTTTCCAGCAGTGCTAGAACATGCTCCATGTAGACCCTTCTGAGGATTTAGGCCATAACCAAATGCTCTTCTTTAAATCTGTATATCTCTGTTAATCTATAGAAACAGTCTGCAAAGCTGGCCTTTCTTTTTTAAGGCAATAATACAAGCACCCAGTTTCTAGTTCTATGTTTCATTTTCATCTCTCTAGCACTGAGACTATGGAGGTTGTACACAAATGACTAATGACAGCATCTACGTTTTTCTCCCCCATCAAACCATGTAAACAAGCTTGTGTACACACACACAGTTGTTGACTTTTAATCTTTTAACAAGTAATTTCATATGCCAGATCCAAAGGAGGTTTGCTTTTTTAGCAGCTACTGTACCCTATGCTTCTAAAGCTTTTGTTACCCAAAAGTTAGGTGATAAAGAAGCTGATCCTTAATGTTCAGGGTTCAAGAGGAATCTAAAACAAACCAAAGATTTTGAGGGCAGCTGCTAACTTAGAAGTTATCAGAAGGATAAATTCAGAGTAAATATACTGGGTTAGGTGTTTGTATTGTTCTTTTGGGGTACGTCCACACTGGAGCCTTAGGTCGACATAAGGATGGTTAAGTCGACCTATAGGCTGCTGCGTCCACATTGGGTGCTTATTAAGTTGGCTTAAGCGCTTCCTTAGGTCAACTTAATAACACCGCCTCTGAAGGTCGACTTAACGCTTAAGTCCACCTTATTAAGTTGACTTAAGCCAGTGTGGATGGGTAGTGCCCTTAAGTCGACCTAATTGGCCTCCAGGCCCTGGTGCAATGTGGGACAGTTACCCACAATGCACCACTCTTCCATTGACCTGGCACCTGCCAGTGTGGACGCTGGCAGGTGACTGGAGTTTTCAGTGTGGACTCTCTAAGTCAACTTAACAAGGTCGACTTTAAGTCAACTTAAAGTTGACCTTGTTAAGTCGACTTAACAGAGCCTCCAGTGTAGACATACCCTTACACTGCAGAATGGTAAAAATGGAGAGAAACTAATTATTTGGCCAGGAGTACAGCTCCAGTGCAAACCTGAGTGCTTGAATAGCTGAAAGATCTGAAGTTCTGCCTTTTTACCTTGCAGTTGAAACATAACCAAATGAGTCATCAAGGGATAAGGAAAGTGTTTCTTCAGCTGATTAAAATGAGTCACTGCGGTATACTGTATGGCGATATTGTGATTAAAATACGTACCACTCTTGTAATCCTGGCAGGAGAGTCACCAGGAAAGGAGAGCATAGATACAAGGCACAAAGTTGCACTGATATCATACAGTTTCCTTACGAAGCATCATAATCAGCAGATCACATTGTGTATATTTCTATAAATAAATCTCTCATACAATAGTCTGTGACCCTGCTTATGAAAACTAAAGTTATAGATGCATGTAGATCCACCTTTGAAGAACATTATTCATGAAATAAATTGACTTAGGAAGGGCAACTAAGCGTGTTGCCCAGGCTCACTGACAGCAATTTTGGGACCCATGGCAGAACAATCAATGACCCCTCTAGAAAGGGATGGTTGAAGTCTCAGTGGGCTTTTGTCCAAAGTATTTGTTTATTTATCATGCGCTGCCCAAGTTCCCAGGTGGCTAAGGAGGCAGTATCTGCTACTCAGCTTCCCAGCTCCGTTGGACTGTTAGTCTTTAAAAGTGCCACCAGACTCTCTGTTTGTTTTGCTGAACTGAACTAACATGGCTACCCCTTTGGAACTGATGAACTTGGGAAGCTGAGTAGCAGATGCCAGCTCCTCAGCCTGCCTGGGAACCAGCATAGGACATAATAAAAAAGCTTGGCTCAGGGGAGGGGCAAAAAGTGTGAGCAGTGGAAGCCTCGGGCGCAGAGGCAGATCAGGGGCCACCAGGTCCCTAGGCCTACCCACCGGGCCTCCTCTCCCACCCGCCTGGGCAGCCAACCCAGCCCCCTGCCCCTGGGACCCTGGCCCTCTGTGGGCAGGCCAGTGCTGGGGGCAGGGGACCCTGGGGCCAGAGGCCGGCTGCAGCCTGGCTGGTCAGCCCCTGGGGGTGGCAGGCCGACTGGCATGCATGGTACAGCTTCTGGTGTGGCCCGAAGGCCATGCCGGAGGCTGTATTGAACACTCCAGTCAGCCCTTGCTGCCACGCCCGGGGGCCGACCAGCTAGGCCACAGCTGGCCCACCCCATCCCTGGGGGCAGAGCAGATGGCCCAGGGGCAGAACAGGAGCTCAGAGCCTGGCCTCTGGGCTGGCCCACTCTGCCCCTGGGGGCAGACCAGCTGGCCCAGAAGCAAGGCGGGAGGGAGCATGAAACCAGCCTATGGGCCGGCTCGCCCCGTTCCCCTGAGTTCCCCCCAGTGCCGGCAGGACGGAGGGCCCCTACATTGTCGTGGGTCCCTGGGTTCAGGCCCTGTTGGCCCATGTGTTAATCTGCCTCTGCTCAGGGGACGAGGGTGTGTGGAGGAGAGGAGGATATGTATCTATCCTCCCATCTGCATGGGCTCGTTTAAATCACCAGGTCCCTGGGCAATTATCATCTCCCCGCCCCCCCACCATTGGCAGGCCTCATCTCATCTCTAATAACTTAGAGTAGGAAATGGAGACTATGTAAACAATATGGTCTAGAGTCTAGACCAGGGGTCTGCAACCTGCGGCTCCGGAGCCACATGCAGCTCTTGGCTCCAGGCCCACCCCCTGCCATCAGGGGACCCTGTGGGTTGCCAGCTTCAGAGTCCCCTGCCATCAGGGGACCCTGTGGGTTGCCAGCTTCAGAGTCCCCTGACACCGGGGAACCCTGTAGGGGGCCTGGGCCTGGTTCCAGGCCCCCCTTCCCAACCAGGGACTCTGCAGAAGGTACCCTGGCCCAGCTCCCACCAGCAAGAGGCTACACCCATCATGGCTCTCAAAACACTTGGCTATTGAAGGAATTTTTTTTAAAAAGGCTTTTCTTATCCAGGGCTGTCCCGTGGGGGGAGTGGGGCCTAGGGCCAATTGGCCAAAGCAGGGCCCCACCCCCATGCTGGAGGGGAGCGTGGCGGGCCAACCGGCCTGCTCCATCCCCCAGGGAGCTGGCTCTGGGGTGGGAGGCTGAGGCTGCCAGCGCAGGGAGCTGGCTCTGGCCCAGGCCCTGGCCCCGGCCACAGAGGCCACCTGTTGTGGCGGGGGGAGCCGGCTCCAGCCCTGGAAGCTGAGGCCGCCTGTGGGTGGGACCCGGGCCCGGGCCGGGAGGCCGAGGTTGCCTGCATGGGGGAGGCAGCTGTGTGGGGCAGGCCAGCCCAGAGGCTGGGCTCCATGTGCTCCACCCCTAGGCCTGCCTGCTCCACCCTGGGGGCAGGGAGGGCCGGCCCAGGGGCCGGGCATAGCCCTTCGGTCCCGCCCCATCCCGCTGCCTTTGGCTCTCTGCCGAAGGCAGTGGGGTGGCTGTGGGAGGAGGGGCTGTGGCGTGCGTGGGCCCCTCACTGCCCCGCTGGGAGCAGGACAGCGCGGGGCCCACGAAACTGTGGGGCCCGGAGCAATCGCCCCGTTCGCCCCCCGCAGGACAGCCCTGTTCTTATCTTTTGGGTTGCTGAACCCTGATCTAGACTGAACTTTGTGGCCAAAATCTAAATGTTTTGTCCATCTCGAATATTGTACAAAGTATATGGAGGGAAGTCTGTGATGACACATAAGTCAAAAGACTTAAAATCATGATATAACGTGTAGTTCTATTCTTTATTTACAACTTACATGTATATTGTTCCTTTAAATAAAGTTGATAAACACATTTGTGCCTATATTCTAGAACTTTTTGGATTAATAATAGTTAACATTTTTAAGTTACATTTACTTGTCACTATTAATGACAGCTTTTATTTTTTCCATTTCCCTCAACTTGGGCAATTTAAAATAAATAAAGTCCATTTCTCTTTTGTCTCCAATCAGTTGATTTTCTGAGTGTTATTGCAGCCATGTTTGGCTTTCAGACGCTGCAGAGGAGTGTCTGTTCCTTTGAAAATCATTTGTTCCGTTAGAATCTTTTTTTAAAGAAATATGTGAAATCAATTTATGTAATGGTCTTACTCTTCGAGTTTATGAAAAATTAAATATTGGGTAAAATTTAAGTTTGATAGTGTCCTATATGTAGCATTTTCAAAAATCATTTTAAAAAAGAACAGTTAGTGAAACATAAATTTGTAGTACCAAGCAAAAGTACCTACAAACAGTTACCGTAGTTGCTCTTCCAAGTGGGAACAGCAAGTGAAGCGCTGAAGTTATTGAGCTGTTGTTACTTACTGCTGATGAAATGCTACTGATACAAAATCTAATTAAGTGTTTGTAATGTTATAGGTCTCTTTCTGAGATAAAGACAAGTGGTTTACTTAAATATTCCATATGTTGTGATCTGCTGTTTGGCCGGGGGGAAGGAAGGTCCTTTCATCTGACCTACTGCTAACCTGAATGTGATGGTAGGTGGGGATGTTTGTCATGGGATGGTACATAACGGGTGGATGTCAATCATGCTTCAGATCATGAGCTGCTAGCCAAACAGATGTGCATTGACCAATAGGAAAAACACAGTTTAAAATTCAGTATAGCTATTTTAAAGGCCAAAGTTCACTTTCCGCTATGATTTGTGATCTAACTGTGCAGTTCCACACAGAAATGCTATGAATTCCACTAAAAGGTATCATCTCAGCAGCTCCTTTATCATGGAACTGTGTGACGGAATGCACATCTGTGCAGCCCTTGGGCGTGACCTGTATAA
>ML685949.1:1067064-1084870 GCA_007922175.1 Pelusios castaneus
CGGTCATAGCAGCACACCAGACTGGATTTGGGGAGCAGACTGTCACAAACTGCTTACCACAGAGTTTACTGCAATATGCCTAATATTGGCCTCTTTATTCTCATTCAGAATCCTCTCTTCCCATTCCCAGCCATTGGATATAAAGTGTATGACTATGTCTGCACTGATGGCAGCAAGTTCGCTGCTGCCAGATTGGTTGATTCTAGTCAGTTGTGTGGCAGTGAAGACCCACTCAATCGATCCAGAAGTCGATCTATTAAAATCACCCCCAGAAATAGCGTAACACCTTGCCTATGGGTATGCATTTCCCATTGGTGCAGGATAGTGAAGAGTGCATGTTGAAGTTACGCCAGCTACCCTACATAGCTTATGTAACTTCCATCGGCCACTACTGACCTTACCAGTCAGTGTGGACCAAGCCTGTGTTTCCATCTCTCCTTTTAATCAGAGAGTGATCTTAATACTCTAGATCCCTTTCTCTTCAGTGTGATTAAGGCAGCTAAACAGATTGCAATGACTTCGTAACAGGAGTGGGTGAAGAAAAGGAAAAACAGCTAGCTCCATCCTTATCCGAGTCATTTAAACATCCCATTCATTTAATACTGTTTAGTTTTCTTTATTGAGTCTTAATAATGCCACTGCAGTTACATTATATAACATTACAAGAGATCTTAGCTGCCTTCTTAATAATGACACCAAAGTCAATGACCTCAGTCCTGCAATGATCTCCATGTAGACAAAATCCTGTGCCAGGGCTGAGCCCCACTGAAGTCAGTTGTTACTATTTTATTTCTTTCTATTGGCTCAGTGGATTGAAATGGTTCTCACTTTCTCTCCAGCTACTAATAATGTGTTCTGATGTGAACCTCTTTCCATCACAACTGGTATCAATTGGCAGGCTCAGCAGGGCAAAACGACTGAATGGGCTTTAAAAGTGGACCACTCTTTGACCTTCTTCCCTCCAATCCCACATCCCAGCCCTTTATGATAGTCTTTTTCCTTTATGTCATGTTTGAGTCCCATTACTGGAGCAGGATGATAAAGTTTAAAACTTGGCCCCTCTTTTGAGATGAAGTGTCTTTCCCGAGGGTCTTTTGCATTGGCTAAACTTTTAAAACAAAATTAATTTTAATTTTTTTGCCATAACTCCTAGGTCTTCAATTGCGAAAACAAACATGCTTTGAAGAACCAACATAAAGCCATGACATTTCTTTAAACTAAATCTACAGAACAAAGAAGCTTATTGTGAGACTTGTTTTTCCCCTAATGGTCAGTTTTCACAATTTCTAACTAAAAGTTGACAAAAACACACTCAGTTTACAAACTAGTTTGCTGCATTTTTGTGGTGGGAAAAGAAAGAAAGATTGCTGGGAGTGACTTGGGAGTGACTGGGGAAATTTCATCACCTTATTACTTTATGAAGACAATGACAATTGTTAATGAAGAATGTCATGCCAGGAACTTGCTTTCCTAGTGATTGTCATAAAACTACAGATATATCTGTCATCATGGAGGTAATGAGCTATAACTGCAGTGACCCCTTGATGGTGTTCCAATAAAACAAGATTTGTTATACCACAATGTCGTCTCATTTTTCCTTAAGGGGTTTGAAATATTTCCTCCTAGAATGCTGAACATTCTTAATTATTTTTAGTTCATGAAGTTCTGAAAACTGACATTAAAGGTATTTTGTCCAGACACTGCTATGGATATGTATGGCTTCTCTGCAGGGCCGGATCACTGCAGGGGTGATAGGGGCTGAAGCCCTGAGCCCTGGCCTAAAGGGGGGCCTGAGCTCCAGACCCTAAGGCCCCTGTGTGATCCATCCTTCCCCCCCCACCACCACCACTCTGCTCAATGCCAGAAGGGCTTGTGGGGGACTCTGGTAGGGCCCCTGCCCTGCCAGCACTGGAGTGGGAGCAGTGCCCTGGAGCCAGAGGCCAGGCTCCATGCTCCTGCCTTGCCCCTGGGCCAGCTGGTCCACCCCTATGGGGGTGAGGCGAGCTGGAGAATGTTCACTCTGCTCTGGGGGCAGGTTCAGCTGGTGCATGGTGCAGCCCCCTTCTGGTATGGTCTTCCATGGCCCTGGGGGCTGCACCGGAGGCTGTACCGCACATCAGCCGAACTGGGGCAAGGGCAGGAAGGCTGCGGAGAGCGGCCCAGGACCCCACCCCCCAGTGCTGGCCCTCCCGCAGGCTGCCATTGTTGGGGGCTCTGGCCCCTAGCAAGGGGGGCCATGGAGGTGGGGAGCATGGAGCCCTAGGGCCTCTTAATCTGGCCCTGTTTCCCTGGTTCTTTTTTCCTTCTCCCAACACTCCTTCACAATGAAATATATCTGAGTAGCAAATGGAAAAAAGTGCCAGCAACTTAAGGTTTAATTGATGCAGAAATTTTTGTTTGTAAATAACAGCCACCCTTGCTTTGCACTCTCCTGATGCCACAGTTTAATGCTTGTAAATGTGTACTCCATGGTGTCCTTTGGAAAATGTTACATCCAGCTGCTTCTGTCATTGTCATCAAGTGAGTTGTTTGTATAATAGGATGAGTTCATTGGACCCTCTTGGGACTGCACTATACTTTTTAGTACAATCGGGTGTCAAACTATTTATATCCAGCTATTTCATATTCACATCTGAAAATAACAATTACCTCTTTTAACTTAATTTATGCAGCGTTGAGTGAATAAATCTGAATAAATTTGAATGAGCTGCTTGATTATGTGAACAAATCATGATTCCGTTTGTTGTAATGGTTGTACATGTTTATTCAGCTATCTTTTAAAGTATTTTGATTTATAATGATAAATGTTTGAAATTCAAGACATGCTTAGCTGCAATTGCTCAGAGAAATTACATATTTGGGAGTAGAGGGAGATGTGGAAGTTCTGTTGCCTGACTGAATGAGTATACCAGCACTTCCAGCATAAATACTTGTGTGTGCACAGTGCAACTTTAACGTTTTGATTCTATGAATATTCCCATGTACATCTCTGAAATTTGTTTCCTACAAATATTTGTCCCAGTAAAACTTGATCATTCATAGTTCATGGCAGGCAGACACAAAAGGGGCATGTATATAGTACCAGCAAGTTGATTATATATATAAAAAAGTCCAATGAATATTCATAGAAAACTTTTTTTGCATTATTCATCCAGCTTTGTTAATATGTCTGGGAACAGGGTAATATGATACTGAGAAACTAGGAGACAGGGCTCTCAGGCAGATGTTTACATGAGTAATTAAAAGAAGGTTTTTACATATCACATACAAGAATTTTTTTTAAAAAAAAGCTATTTTTATGTTTTACCTACATGCGTGCGCGCCCACACAAGTAATTGTGGGTGGGTGTGCATGAGAGAAGGAAAGAGAGACTTTCTGTTAGCCTGCCATAGTCATTCACTACTCCCACTGACCACCCCCTGTTGTGCACTTGGCAAATTCTAAAGTTAAACAGAGTCAGGTTAGATCATTACTTGGATAGGAGAGCACAGAGAAAGCTCTGGTGCTGTAGAAAGTAAAAGTGACAATTCAATAGGGACTCTTTTCTTGAGATATTGATTAAGTGCTATGTAAGTAAGTGGCACAGTAGTTTTAGAGACACGTGTTCTTTCATATATTTTTCTTTTTAGTACTGTATAACTTTTGTATATCAGTTTTATTGGACACTTGTAAATAGTAATATCTCTTATTAGCTTCATCTTGGCCTATTGAAAATCTGTAACCTAGTATCGTTGCAAAATTTTCGCATGGAATACTCACCGTATGATGAGGCGCAGTGATGTAGTGAGGTTACCTTGCGTTAGATATACTTGTGCAGACCTATAAGGTCCATATATTTTTAAATGCTGCAGCCAGAGGTAATAAATCTCTGAAGTATAAAAAAAACCCATGGTTTGTAATATTTATTCTCTCTCAATGAGTCTGTAACAAGTGTGCTCATGTCACAAGTGAAAAGATAATTTTTCTAGCTGCCAACATTGCAAACTTACTGGAATTTGAAAATCCAATTATGTTAGTTCTGACTCTTAAAAGTAATTACCATTCATAATAATTTTGCAATCGGAGATTAGCTGACAATATCTTATTGATAATGCATAGATGATGACACTGTCCTATATATTTATTGGCTGTGCAATAAAAGTGATTTGGCTTTTTTTAAGCTGTACCTCATTTCAGTATTATAGTTGGTTTGTTTTAAAGAAAGAAACTGAGTTTAGAAAAGAACAAATACACAGTGTTACTAATGGTGTTTTTTAATTATTTTTTTAAATAAACCCATAAATTATAGACAAGCTTGTGATCTGACTGGTTTCTCAGACTCGGCAGATAACTTGCATCTCTAAACTATGGACAGATAATTGCGAATGAGTCTAAAATATAAGAAGTTCCATAATGAAATATATAAAAATGTAGTTATGACCAAAGGGAAGATTGTTGAGAAAAGAATAAAGGAGCTTGCTCTTGTGGATAAAACACAGGAAGAGGTTTCCAGAGATCTAGGTTCCATTCCTGGCTCTGCTAAATACTGTCTGTCTGACCTTGGAGAAGTCAATTTGCCTTTCTGTGCCTCAGTTTCTCCCATCTTACTTTTTACAAAAATGTAAAAAAATAGCTACATACCTTCGAGATGATGTAAGGCTTAGTTTAATATGTATAACACATTTTGTGATGCTTAGATATGAAAGGTGTTATAGAAGTGCAAGTTATTTAATAAGATATTAGGGAGGGATGGAATGTGGTGGGGAAAGCAGGTTTTCATGACAGCAGTTGGATGAAAGGAAGACAGGCACATGATGGAGGCACATTGTTGAAGCTGTATAAGAAAAGATTCATGAGTGGGAAGCGAATGGGGGAGGGAAATGCTGGGGAATGGGAAGTGAGTGGGTTTGTAGGGAAATAAAGAAGATGGATGAGTGGGAAATGTTTCAAAATACGGGTTAAATGAAGGAGGGGAGTCAGTGAATAAGAGGAGTGGAGGAGTGGTAGAAAATGAAGTTGGAGTGTGAAAGGATAAAGCAGCAAGTATAAGGGTCTGTGGACTAGAACCCAGGTCTGCGGTCCTGGGATGACTGACTATCCCACAATGCCATGCGGAGCAGCAACTAGTTAGTACTGGAGAGACTAAGTGCCACAGGAAGTACCACCCTAGGGAGCCAGAGTGACAGCACCCTGCAGCCTTCTGATTGGCCAATCATCCTATTTAACTGCAGGGGTTGGCACAGGAAGTTGTCTAAACAACCACACTGACTTTGGCTTGCTGAGACTCCAGACCTAACCTTTTCTTCTGGTGTCTGATTTCAGTCTGAGTCTGATCCTAACTCTTGCCTGGCACATACACTCTCTCTCTCTCTCTCTCTCTCTCTCTGATCTTTGGTCTCTGACTCTGGCCTGACTATCTCATCAGCTTTCGTTTACTGAACCTGGCTTCTGCCATTCCTCTAAACTCCTGTTCAGCAACTACTGTCCCTGATGGGCAGACCCCAGCACATCCGTGACCCCGTAGGCCAGACTGTCTATGCCATGGTCCCTTATAGCAAGAGATTATCAATGTACGAGGAGTGAGGAAAGTGTGTGATGGAGGGAAAACTGAGTGAGGATCAGAGCATTGTTAGTGAAAGTTGAAGAGGGGAAATGATGCTGGACCAGGGAAGATATAGAGAAGAGAGCATGTTAAATGAGGAAAGGGTTCTGTAAGGATTTTGGGAAGAATGATGGATAGAGGATGGAACAGGTGGGTGGATGTCAGAAAGGGAATTGAAGAAGGTGATGGAAAGAAGTACAACTCTATGACCCAGTCAGAGAGCTGAGTCATAAGAAGAAGCAGATCATCACCGAGCCACATAGCCTCCCCCCTGCCCCACACTAACAACTTAAAGGAGGCAAGCCAGCCACTGGATCACATGCTTACACCTTTGCATGAGAAATCTCCACTGTCTGCATTGAACAAGAGCAGCTGTATGGCAACTTTACTCCCAAGCCCTGGGAGGTGTGGGAAGGGGATCTGTCTGAAGTGCACTGTATTCCGCCTGTTCTATGTTCCCTGTGGACAATGAAAGCATCGTGTCAATTAAAGCAGACATAAGTGACCTTTAGCTGCATCCCTTCCATTCATGCACTCAGCACAACACTGAGACAAATAAGAATGGAGTCACTGGAACTGAGGAAGGGAAGGAAGAGGCATCTTGTAAATATCTGAGTTGTCTAGCCACTTAGGGTGCATCTACACTAGTAAATCAAGTTGACTTAAGCAGGCTTAAGTTGACTTAATTTACTCTGCATCTACACTACAGTTTCCTTAAGTCAACTTAGGCAGCAGCTTAAGGAAATTTTAAGTTGACTTAATAAGACCTGGTTTTAAGTCGACTTACTGGTTACATCGACTTTATTAAGTCAACTTAAGCCAGTGTAGACGTGGATTAGCCTGAAGTCGACCTAAAGGGTCCCCAGGGCTCCCCCACTGACCTCCCTCCCAGGGTGCCTGGCACACCCAGAGCCTGGCATGCCCACCCACAGGGCAGGACACAGCCCTGCCCACCCCGCTCCTATACCCTGCCCCTGTCCCTGTCCTGCTCAGCCCCCCTGTACCCTAGTACAATGGGGAAGATGCTGAGCTCCCTGGCACGTTTAAAGGGGTGCCTGGGGAAGGGGGGCACCTCTTGGGTGCCTCCCTTCCCACCATGCACCACTCCCAGGTCCACCTAGCCCCGGCAAGTCGACTTAGGCGTCCAGTGTGGACACTCTAAGTTGATTTGGCAAGGTTGACTTTAAGTCGACCTAAATTTACAGTGCAGACATACTAAGTCGACTTAGCAAGGTCGAATTAAAGTCGATTTTAAGTCAACTTAGCAAAGTCGATTTATTTGAACAAGTGTAGACATAGCCTTAGTGATCCCACTAGCCCCATCAATTGGCAGTGAAAGTGGTCTCTTTAATCTCACAGGACTGGTAGAGTCTCCTCAGTTTCTATCTCATAGGTAAATTATAAAATGTTTCCTGGTGGCTGCATATTCATCATTTCAGTTATGTTTTCCTGGAATGGTAGGGAATCTGACCCTAAGAAGGTTGCCCTGGGATGGGGAAGTAAGCCCTTAGCAAAGAACAGCAAATGCAGATGAAGGAAGGAAATGACACTATGTGTCATTGTATCCCAGTGGGTGGAGGAAGCACAGACACTGCTGAATCAGGAGGAAAAACTGTCTGGCATGACTATTGAAACAGTTAGATTGAGGCACCCCCTCCTTACTTACTCAGGTATCACAGCAACAAGATCACCAGCTATGTGGTAAAGATAAAGCTTAAAAATAAAATAAACATTCTCCATGATTCTGCTTCTGAATTCTCACATCCCAATAAGGAAGCTGTTGTTAGCTTGATATGCTAAAAGACCCCCCTTCCTTCTCCCTTATTCACTGAGTCACTTTACTGGGGGAAAGAAATGTAAAGCAGTTCAAATAAAATAAAGACCAATCTGAAAATTCAAAGCAGACTCAAACGTTTTCTGGGTTTTGAAAAAATTCTCCTTAGTGCTACCTCTAGAGATGAGCCTGAAATGTAAAGCTCAGATCCTAAGACTATGGTTTCACTACAAAATTATGTTGACCTAAAACTTATGTCGGCATAGAGCCATCACAGTTATTAAATCATTGTGTGTGCACAGTTGGCTCCTTGGGTTCGTGGCACACATCCTCACCACAAGCATTTGTATTGATTGTATTGTCAGTGTGGGGCACTGCGGGATGGCTCCTGAAAGCCAGTAACAGTGGAGGTAAGCGACGTAGTGTCTACACTGATGCTGCATTAACATAATTACATGAACTGTAACTCTATGCTTCTTGGGGAGGTGGTGTTCCTAAATCAGCATAGGGTGGCAGTCAGAGCGTGGAGGTGGGGTGGCATTCAGACATACTGGCACTGGGGACCACTGGCAGACCTGTCAGTTGTGTGGGGCAAGCCAGAACTCAGGCTGCGTCTACACTGGTAAATTAAGTCGACTTAAGCTTGCTTAAGTCGACTTAATTTACCCTGCATCTACACTACAGTTTCCTTAAGTCGACTTAAGGAAAATTAAGTCGACTTTATAACACCACATTTCCACTAGACCTAAGGCTTAAGGCGACTCCCTAGAGTCAACTTAAGCCAGTGTAGCCATGGGGTAGCCCTAAGTCGACTTAGGGCTAGCCCAGGGCTACACCAATGCCCTCCCTGCCTGGGGGGCCACAGGGGGAGCTTGGCATGCCCCCCACAGGGCAGGGCAGAGTCTGCCCACCCTGCCCCTATGCCCTGCCAGGGTCCCTGTCCCTTTTTGCCCCATTGTATCTAGGTACAATGGGGCAAAGGCTCAGCCCCTGGCATTGGGCAAGGGGTGCCCCCCGTGACCCCATGAACCTGCCCTGGGTCCCCCTAAGCCCCACAAAGTCGACCTAGGTGTCCAGTGTGGACAATCTAGATCAACTTTTTAAGTTCCCTCCAAAGTCAACTTTATTTTTAAGTGGAGACACACTAAGTCGACTTAAATTACCCAGTGTAGACATAGTCTCAGTGCTGGGGCCTGGCCGATGTTGGAGGTCCCAGCACTCCCTGGCCAGGACTGGGAGGACTGTCTGGCCACTGCACCAGGACCCCCCAGTCAGGCCAGCCTGAGCCTCAGGGCCTCTGCTGGCACCGTGCAGGTTGATGCAGCAGTGCTTGGGCCAGATTTTTGTGGGGCAGCAGGACCCCCCTTTAGCCCAAGGCCCAGGGCTGCAGCTTCTATAGTCCCTGCTTTACTCCGGCTCTGGTGGCAGTTATGTCAGCAGGAGCCAAATTTAAGTGAAGAAGACACTTCCACTGCTAGGTCAATGCCAGGCAGTTTACTTTGGCCTAGCCCTGAGTAGACAAGGCCCAACTTCCACCATGTTTGAGGATGTTTGCATCTGTCTGACTAGGTTATTTCAGAGATTTTTTTGTTTTTAATCGCAGTTCTTTACTAGCACATAGCTGAAGCATTCTACTAGCTGTTGCTGTACTGAAGCAGGGCTCACAAAGGAAAAAAATACCAGCAAAGGTTTCAGGTGGTGTTCCATTTCCTTGAGCAGACGGTGTGTGAATTCTGGTGTAAACACTGTGCTTGTGCTGTGCCTCTACACTTAAAGATACATGATGGTATCTGTCTGAAGGTTGACTTTTCTAAGTCCTCTAAAATCGATGTGCTTAGCTGGATTTCTTTTGAAATTTGGTGTACCTCAAGAGTTTGCAGGCTGAAGTTAGTCCCCCAAATGCAGAATTGTTTGAGCTTCAGGCTCTGAAGATATGAACCCTGGAAAGAAGTTAGATTCTGTTTTCTTAAAAAAAGTTTCTAGGTGACTTTTGTTTGTTTTGTTGTTTTCCAACAGCTAGAGATCAAACTATTAGTAAGCTGAGGGTCAGAATTGTCTCCATCTGAGTTTTGTTTTAAGTCATTTACTCTGATTTATCAGAAGTTCCTATGGAAATGTCTTGTGCCAAGGAAAGTAGCTATTAATTGTCTGTAAGCTCTGCTGATGAAAAATGCTCTTTAAGAATTAGATTCTAATTAATATTATTTTATTAAGAAACATGATTTCCTCTTGCTCAGAACCTATTAAACCTGAAAGTGTTGCTGTAGCATGCACTGCTTTTGCAGAATGAACAACAGAAATATTGTAGTTGTAGCTTTCAATTAAAGCTGTGCTGCTCACCCCAAGGATGCCATCAGGCACTGTGAGGAAAATAGATCTTTCTTTAACACCTCTTGTGCTGGACATCACATATGATCCAGTGGCTATGTCTACACTTGGTAATTTAAGTCGACTTTAGCTAAGTTGACTTAACTAAGTTGACTTAAAGTCGACTTAATTAAGTCAACTCAGCATGTCCACACTTGAATTTAAAGTCGACTTAGGGGGGAACTTACAAAGTCGACCTAGAGCATCCACAATGGACGCTTAGGTTGACTTCTAGGGGCCAGGGGGACCTTGGGAAGGTCCATGGTGTCAGGGGGGCACCCCTTGCCCAGTGCCAGGGGGCTCAGCCTTTGCCCCATTGTACCAGGGCACAATAGGGCAAAGGGGGACAGGGACCTGGCAGGGCATAGGGGCAGGGTGGGCAGGGCATGCCAGGCTCTCCCTGTGCCCCCCCCCCCCCCGATAGGGAGGGCAGTGGGAGAGTCTTGGAGAGCTTTAAGTCAACTTAGGGCTACTCCAGATCTACACTGGCTTAAGTTGACTTTAAAGAGTTGACTTAAGCCTAAAGTCGAATTAAAAGGAGGTTTAATAAAGTCGACATAATTTTCATTAAGTCGACTTTATTTTCCTTAAGTCATCTTAAGCAGATTTAAGGAAAGTGTAGTGTAGACACAGAGTAAATTAAGTCAACTTAAGCAAGCTTAAATTGACTACATTTACAAGTGTAGACGCACCCAGTGAGTCTGGTAAAGCCTGAAGTTGTTCTAATGTCTAGTTTGGCAACAAACTAGTTAAGCCAGAAGCACTCTGAGGGAAAAGCACTGATTCAATGCCTTACGTTATTTTCCACTATTCTTCTGCTCTGCTAATTTTTTCACCTTCTTCCTATGCTGGCAGTGCATACTTTTTTTTTTAAACTGGATGTGAAATTAGTAAACACTTTATTTGGTCCGACATATGTTAAGGAAGTGGAAACAGCTGGGAGGTGGAGGAAGAGGCAGGGGCAGGTTGTTGTCTTTCTGTACAGAGATGATACTCTGGGGCCTGAATTTTTCCCCATGAATCCTATTAGTACTTCTACCTTCAAACGTTTTCTTAGTCATGATTCAATTGCCAGCATGCTCATTCACTGTGATCCATTACACAACAGCTTCTTACTTCTTCCTTTCCTACAATCTTTTCTTCTGCCTTTCCTTTTGTATAGCTGGTGCCTTTGTTGCATACTCCAGAGACACAATAGCTGGAAAGGAGAGAGAAAAACAGACTGAGGCCCTGGCTTTGTCTGCTGCCTTCCAAACTATTCAGCATGATATAAATCAGAAGGCGTTTGAGCCTGGGACAAAAGCTGGTCAGAAGTGCAGGAGAGAAAGCATCTGGGCCATCCAATCTGTGCCAGATTCAGAAAAGCAAACCAAGCATGAATTCAGATAAGAATAGGGAATTGTTAGGAGTGGGGGGAGGGAAGGTAATGTCAAAGGTGCTATAAAGAACAGCTTCACTCAAGGAACTTCCTTGGGATAAAAATATGATAATAGGACAGAATTAAAAGCTCTGTTTTCATAAGATAAGAGAAGAGCAGGGTAGGGAAAGGGGAAGCCCACAGACACCTACAGAAGACTGTTTGAGATTAAAGTAGTAATTGTCTTTATTCCATTAAGAAAAAATGATAGACTAAGAAAATGGTTATGTAAAAGTTGCTAAAAACTAGGCACACAGCAGAACATCCGATGTACTGCTCTGTTTCTTCACATGGGAGTTGTCACCAAGGCAAAGAAGAAAGTACTCTTCCTCCCTCCTTCCACTTCCAGCATGCTTTATGAATTGACTTCAAACCAGTTCACACTAATTTCCGGTAATGAACTAAACCAAGCAGATGGATGCACTGTTGCCTGTCAAGTAGAAATACCACATAATGTAGGTCAAGCAAACAGATACTCCTGGCCCTAATTACAGCTAGCACTGAGGAACTGTTCCACGCGCATTGTTCTTGGAATTTTTATTCAAACACCAAAGCTTGTGTTGCTTAGGAAAACAAGTTGGCTGAAAAACTCACTATTTTATTACTGTGGTGTGCTAACCCTTTCAAACCCCAGAGAGCTGAAAAAACATTTCCAAATGAAACATGATTTTGATTCTTGGCTTCTGTGTGAATTCTGTAGTTTCATTTCTATGTCAAAGAACACACAAGACTTTTTACCCAGGGATTTATGAGAGTCAGCACAGCAAGACTGAAATTTATTGCACTATTAGCAGTGAAGAGAGTTTGTGAAGAAAGAAGAAGAAAGATGGAATTGCTAAACAAATTCTATTGCAATGAAATTTTTTTTAAAAAAACTTTAATTTTGACCCACATGACTTAGAAGAAAATCTTTTGGCATATAAATCATTAAAATGTGCTGTATCTTGGACTATGCAAAATATGCAACTAGGGATATACGTACTGAAAGAATTTGTAAGTATGTCTTGTGGGTCATAGTTACGGTTGTTTTCAAAAGTCTAATTGCAATTAAATCTCTTTAGCAATTCTTCTTTCACTTCTTACTTAAGAAACTCTTGAAGCAGTATATTTTTCACAAGTCGGTATTAGTCTTAAATGAATGCCTGAACTAGAAAATACATAAGATTTTTTTTACTTACGTATTCTAACTGGTCGTGTCTAACCCCTTTAACCCTTTGTTATGTGACAGATGTTTAATATCAGTACTTATTTTACTTGTGCCATAATTATAATATATATATATATATAATTATAATATATAAGGTTACCAATGGCAAAAAATGAGCATATTAAACCACTTCCCAACTCACCCAAACTACTATCAATTATTTTTAATCCTTTCACTAACTGGAACAAGTATTCAAGCGTGTGTGCTTTGTAGCAAGTTTCTAGGAAGCAGACATGCTTTTGTTAGTAATAAAAAATACTGTTGTCACTGATGCCAACTGATTGCTCCATTCTTCCACTCAGATGTTTCCCATTTTAGAATTCTTGTTTAGTCTTTGGTTTCCTATCAGTCGAGTTGTGGGGTGGAGGGATTCTGAATTTGTAAAAAACAATTATCTATTAAAAGTTTGGCAATGCAATTTTTTTCTTTTAGTTCAAAGGGATGAATTATCAGTGGAATCTGAAACTAGAAAAAATGCAAGCCTGCATAACTGACTATTTCAGGAAATATTGGCAGATTTACTTCTGAGACAGAACTTCCTGCCTTGATGCATTACACTGATCATTCTAACTTTGAACATGTATGACAGATGCACTCTGACTTTTTACAGGAACACGTAGCCCAACTGGAAAAGAGTCATGATACCACTGACTGCAGAGCAAGGCTCTTCTATACTGTTTAACATTCCTGTAAGCGACTAGAGAAAAATCATAAAGTGCCATGAATTCAGATGCCAGCAGTCTCAGTGTGACACCCAGCATTTGTCTCATCTTTGCACTAAGGGTAAAGAGTACTATTGCCCATTTGCCCAAACTTCTGAGGCATCTCAGTGCATAAATGAAGAGCAGTTCGTTGAAACTGACAACTGGGAAAAGGAAGAAATTCAAAGAGATGCCTGCCTTCTCTTCGGGTGTTTAGGACTCAGATTAGTCTGCACCCTACAGGTCTGCCTAGATCAGTGGTTCTGATTCCTAACCTTTCTGAGTGAAAGCCCCACTAGTTAACACTAAGTAAAGCACATGATACCCCTCACCAGCTCCCATCCCATCCCCTCCCTGCCATAAACACACATAACCCCCATAAATACATATAATGATCACACTAAATTACATAAATAATTAAAAAATTACTCTTTCCTGAGTAAAAAGCTAAGCTTTCCCAGGTGCAGCTGCCCCACACCCCGTGTGGGCCTCTCCCCTTCCCATCCCTCATGAAGTGAAAGTAACAGAGGTGACCCCTGTCAGGTTAGCTGGGGCTGCTCCAGGCCCCCACTGGTGAAGGGCTGCCCCTTTCTAGCCGGGTACCCAGCCAGAGTAACCCACTCCTCTGCTCCAGCTGGGGTGGAACTCGGGAGTGCTGCTTCCCTGGAGGGGCTGCTTCCTTGTACCGACTGGCAGAGTGTGATGTTTGAGTCTGCTCCAGTCACAGCCAGTATGGCTCTTGAGCTTGCTGCACTTAGCATGGAGCTAAATGACCTCAATATTACTAAAGGCTTAAGAGCTCTTGTAATCTTTGCACGCACACACCACCCATCCCGTAGCTCAGGTTGGAAACTATTGTCCCAGATGATGGATACACAAATAGATATGACTTGGGGGAAAGATTGTCCTTCATCTAGGCCTGGCTAGTAGACCTGGACCTGTCCACGGTGAATCACTCATCTGTGACCTCTGGACTTGATTATTGCAGTGCAGTATGCCTTTAAGGGAAATCTATGACCTTGAAAGGGCTTCAATTGGTCCAAAGTTTGGGACCCTACTTTTTAGCAACAAAGTCCACTGGGAGCCTGTTACTCCAATATTTTCAGTAACTCCCTTCAGAATAGCATCTCTCTCAGTCTCGAGGCACTAGAAGAAACAGTTTGGGCCTACTCTCCTGACTGGATCAAATTTGGCTGAGTGGAGTTGTGACCTGGCTGATGGGGCTCCAGGGCCACTCACTCAAATTTGGGCTACCCTAATTTCTGTCATCATGATGGTGGGGCCAAGCCTAAGTGGTAAAGGGACCCCAGCAGTTGCTATGCCTGGAACAGCAAGGGGAGCCCAGCCAGCCCATGGAACAGGAGCCACAGAGATTTCAACCATTTCTACTCCACAATCAAACTTAGCGTGGAACACTCCACACAGGAGATCCACTTTTCTGGACACTACAGTGCAAATTAGTGATGGACACTTAAACACCACCCTATATTGAAAACCTACTGATCGCTATAGTTACCTACATCCCCCAAACCAGGGGTCGGCAACCCCTGGCACTCGTGCCAGACCTGGCACGCGGGCCAAGCCTGAGCAGCACACGGCGCCGCTCAGGCTCCCCCGCTGGCCCCGCAGCTGAGGGCCCCTGCTGGCCCCACCCCCTGCTGGATGGCAGGAGGGGAGTGGAGGGAACCAGAGCAGGTCGCGTCGCCCTACCTGCCCAGAGCCACGCCGCTGCCGGCAGGGCAGAACCAGCTTCGGCCATGGCTGGCAAAGGGGCGGTTTGGCCCGGCCCAGCCGGAGCCACTGCTGCTGGCGGGCAGCCTCTGGTTCCTGGCCCTGGCTCCTGCCAGCAGCAGCGGCTCCGGGTGGGCTGAGCCGACCTGCCCTTCTGCCAGCCATGGCCGGGTCCAGCTCTGCCGCAGCGGTGCGGCTCTCAGCCAGCTGGGGAGGGGCAACATGACCCGCTCCGCTCCTGCCATCCAGCAGGGGCCCTCAGCCGCGGGCTGCCCCTGTAGACGGGAGCCAGCCTTGGGGCCGGAAACCGGAGGCCGCCCGCTGGGGGATGCCAGCCCAGGTCCCGGCCGGCAGGGCACTGGAAGCCTGGCCCCGCCCCCTTTTGGGCCCACCCCCGGCACCTGCTAAAGGTGCGGTGGGCAGGGCTGGCACAGGGGCCGGCAAAGGTTGCCGACCCCTATCTCAAACTTTCATCCAGGACACACCACGCGATCCATTGTCTACAGCCAAGCACTAAGATACAACTGCAATTGCTCTGATCCTTCAGATAGAGACAGACACCTTCAAGATCTCTATCAGGGATTCTTAAAACTACAATACCCACCTGCGGAAGTGAAGAAACAGATTGACAGAGCCAGACGGGTACCCAGAAGTCAACTACTACAGAAGAAGCCCAAGAAAGAAAACAACAGAATGCTACTGGTCATCACCTACAACCCCCAAGTCAGACCTCTACAGCATGTCATCAAGGATCTTGAGCCTATTCTACAAGATGATCCCTCACTCTCTCAAGCCTTGAGAGACAGACCTCTCTTTGCTTACAGACAGCTCCCCACCCTTAAACAGATACTCACCAGCAACTACAGACAAAATAACAGAAACACTAAATCTGACACATATCCTGGCAACAAACCATGTTGCCAACTTTGCCACATATCTACACAAAAGACACTATCAAAGGACTTAATGAAGCCACCTACGCCATCAAGGGCGCATTCACCTGCTCATCCACCACTGTGATTTATGCCATCACGTGCTGGAAATGCTCCCCTGCCTTATAGATTGGACAAGCGGGATAGTCTCTATGCAAAAGAATAAATGGACACAAGTCTGACATCAGAAATCATAATATTCAAAAGCCAATAGGGGAACACTTCAATATCCCTGCTCACTCCATTGATGACTTGTTGATAGCTGTGCTCAAATAAACGAATAACAAATCGAAGCTTCAAAGAGAAACTGCAGAACTGGAATTTATATGTAGATTTGACTCCATTGCCACAGGGTTAAATAGGAACTAGGGATTTTTTTCTCATTACAACAGGTGATTTGATCTCACCTTCCTCTATATGCTGTTCCCCAGTGTTTTGAATCCTAACACCTACTTTGATTTGCTGTTACAGCCTGACCTGATGCTATGTCATACACTCCCCTGCATTTAATTTCCTCCCACTCTGTAACTTTCCTATCTTCAAAGCGTCTGACGAAGTGGGATTTTCTCCCACGAAAGCTCATGCGATTAATAAATCTGTTAGTCTTTAAAAGTGCCACAAGACTCTGTTGTCTTTCTACAATAGACTAACACGGCTACCCCTTTGGAATTAGACTAACAAGGGTACCCTCTTATGAGCTGCAACGTGACTCTTTGAAATTTTCTGGCAACCTTTGAGAAACCATGGTATAAACAACTAGATAGGTTTTTTTCGATGATGATGATTAAAGTAAGCAAATGTGAAAACACACAAAAGTTTCAATAACAAGCTTACAGAATTCCTAATACGGCAAGGTTAGTGATTCTGAATGTGTTATCACCTTGGATGATATCTTTAATGGAATAGAAACTCTGTGGGGTGAGCCTGTTATTAAAGACCTTTAGTTAGGGTAATGTTGTTATTCAAATCCATTGCTGGAGTAAGGGTAACAGAAAATAACACTCTTTTTAGATGTTTTGGGCAACTGCTCGCACATAGCAAAGAACAACTGCAGATGGTCAAAGCTTCCCCTCCCAATAATCTAAAAGGAGACTTCAAACAACTAAGAAGCTAGAATCAGAGTCTTCTTCTGAAGTGAGCATTTGCTTCCTTCACATTATGAAGGACGGTTCCTGTTTTCTTGTTGTTTCCTGTGGCATAAACATTTATTTTAAACATCTTTGGTCATCTGTGTAGATTTTGTCTGAAGGAAACGTGCGGTCCCATGACACCCTTCCTGCCTTGCTACTGTTTTTGTGGCCTCAAAGGCAATTGCAGGATATTCCTCTTCCAGTTCCTCCAATGCTTCTCCTCACTCAAATAGCCTTAAATAATTAACTAGGACTGATATGAGAATTCAGCTTTTCTCAAGCTCACATTAAATCAATAAAAGATTAATAAAATCAATATTAATTTTATTAATTAATAAAAGATTTCATCATGTAGGATAACCTAACTCTGAAGTTTTCATAAAAGGACTGAAACAGTGTTAAGGCTTATACTGTTCTTAAAAGGGACTGGAAACTTATGTAAGTAAGGCACTCTATTGAAATGTAGTTTGGTAAAATAGGAGAGTAGGAGGATGTGAAATGAAGGGGAGATAAAATTAAATTGAGAAGACCAACCTTAAGGTTGGGAAGCAGCCTGAGAGAATATATGTACAGATGAAGGTTATACATGGGGACTGCAAAACTAACATTTAGAAGATGAAACAGAAGAGAGGATTAATTAGCTGTCAAAACTGATAAGCTATGTCAAGGTAGTCAGTTGCCCTCCCCATGTGAACATATGCTCGTGCCCTATCTGTGACTGTTTTCTATAAATGGTTCAGAAAACAAGTCTTACTAACAAAAGAGTTCATAAAAAAGTCTCAAACGGGTAGCGGTGTTAGTATAGCTCAGCAGAACGGGTAGTGGTGTTAGTATAGCTCAGCAGTCTTTAGAAGTGCCACAGGACTCCTTGTTTTTTTAATAAAGTAGTCTGTCAACTGCAGATAGTGAAACATATGGACAGAAAAACAGCAGAGTCCTGTGGCACTTTTAAAGACTAACAGATTT
>ML685949.1:1084970-1254241 GCA_007922175.1 Pelusios castaneus
TGTTAGTCTTTAAAAGTGCCACAGGACTCTGTTGTTTTTCTGAAAATGGACTAACATGGCTACCTCTTTGGAACTTGACATATGGACAGGACACCCGTTTTAAAACTTGCACACGAGTATACTTGCTGGAAGTGCTTACCCAATCAAGAAACAGAAAGAATTCCATGTGACTTTTCTGATGTATCTAGACAACCAATTAAATTTTTTTTTTATATTTTCAACCAGTCCACTGAATAAAATATTTGAATGACAAACATATTGTCTGCTTGAGGATGTTATGATGTCAGAATAGGCTACTGAACTATTCAAACAGCTTTAGATCCGGTTGACCTTTGTCATAACGTGTTTGGAAACGAGGTCTGCATGTCTGAGTAACATACAGAGTGATTGACATTAGGAATTCTTGGCCCTGGAAATATTTGCAAAATCCACCTTATATGTACTTGTTGGGAGGAAAGGGTAACTGTTTTGGACAGCAGCAATATGATGGAGCAACACTTCCCAACCTATGGTGTGGGACCCCCTTGGAGGGGCACCAATGATGACAGGGAGCCCAAGATTCTTCAGTAATATTCAAGTCATTTAGCCCCTCCATAGCTCTGTATCAGCCAGAGCAGGCTTGAGCTCCGTGCCGGCCAGAAAGGAGGAGCAGCCCTCCCCACCGCCCCAAGCTCAATATCTCCCCAAGCTCTGGGTCAGGTGAAACGGAGGAGCAACCTTGAGCGCTACATTGTGTTGGCCAGAGAAAAGAAGCAGCCCCCTCCCCACCAATGAGGAAGCAGCTCCCCCAAGCACCACTCCGGCAGGAGTGAAGGAGCAGCCCAGCCCCACATTGGCCGCGTGTCCAGCTGGAGAGGAGCAGCACTGTGCCAGTGGGGGCCTGGAGCATCCTAACAGCCCACCAAGGTCCACCTCTATTACCCTCAGTCCATGAGAGATGGGAAGAGATGGGGGCACATTTGGCATGTGGTGGTGTCTGCGCCAGGAAAGGCTTAGACTCTTAAGCATCAGGAAAGAGTATTTATTTATTTTATTTAGTGTTGTTGTTTGTTGTTCTTGTTCTTGTTATTATTATGTGTGTGTATAGGGTTTATATGTGTTTATGGCCAGTGAGGGGATGCGACACGGAGGCTGTGTTTTATCTAATGTTAACTAATGGGGCTTTCACTCAAAAAGGCTGGGAACCACTAGCGGATCAGAGCTTGAAAAAGGAATGAGGTGCAATCATTCTCTGAAGCAATAAGCTGGGATAATTCCTCAGAATTAGATAGATATATCTGAGACAACCAATATCCTGGAGATTAATTGACCGTGGCCTTTCCTTTCTCCATCTATTATTTTCTTTATAATATTCCCTTTCTGTAATGAAGTGTTAAGTGGTTTATTCTAGAGTTTGGTAGAATGGAGGGTGAAAGATAATGTAGTGGAAGATGGTAAATGGAAGAAATGGTATCAGAAAGGGAAAGATAACAAGTGGCAAATTGACGGGTCAGTATTTAGTTATGCATATAGCAATCCATAGGCATGCAGCAAAGAAGGCAGAATATTTAGTCACTCTTGATAAATAAACAAACTAACCCTTTTAAATCAATGGACAGAATACTAGACTTTTCCCTTTATTTCATTTTTCCCTTACATTTTGAATAGAAACAAATGCCACATGCAGAAAAATATTTGGTGGATTTTATTTTATTGCCCTGCTGGCATCTTCTGATTGTTTACTCCTTTAGACAATTGAGAAGTGAGGAGGAGGAGGAAATATACATCTGACTCTAATCAGTGTTTTGTACACATGTTAATTAAGATAAGGGCCATAGCTTTATTTTCAGCAAACCAAAGGTCTGGATGGTATCTGGAAAATGTTTGTTTATTCTAAGGAACCCTGGATTCATTTCCCAAGGAAGATAATCTTTATTTAGAAAAGAAGAAAGGGAAAAGGGGGGAGGGAGCACCCTTAGGTCATTTACTTGCACTCCAAACTTCAAATGTAATATTTTGGTTTTTTCAGTCTTTATGGAGTGAGAAGATTTTGCTTCTGAGAGCATGAATACTGCACATTAGACATGTCCTTTTCTGCATCAGCATTACTGGGTCAGGGCTACACATAGTTTTTGTATTGATTTAACTGTTTCTGTTAGAGGTGTGATATATTTGATCAAAATATTTAAATTGTTCCAACCCAAAATGTGGACACAGGTATTCTGGCAGAAAGATGTAGCTGAGTCCCCAAAATGTTATGGGAACTAGTTTTACTGGTATGAAAAGGTTATATCAACTACCGCCACTTTAGAGAGGTGTATTGCTTAAGCTATGATGGTTTCAAAGTGAAATAGTTAGAGCAGTATAAAACTGTGTCTAGACAGTCCCAACAGATATGTCTACATTGCAGTAGGGAGCATGCTTCCTAGCCAGGGTAGATAGACATGCACTAGCTCTGCTCGAGCTACCATACTAAAAACATGTGCATGTTGCAGCTCGGATGGGTTTGAGAGTCCAACTCACCGCCCAGCTCCTTGGGCCTGAGCTGACATGACTAGCCCCAGACTCTGCCAGAGCAGCAACAGCCACACTGGCTAGTTTTAGCATGCTAGTTCAAGCTGATCTACTGTGCGTCTGTCTCCCTGGTCTACGGGTCTTGCTCCCAGCTGCAGTACCCTAAGCATGGGAGCCTGTGAGTAAGGCCTCTTCTCAACACAGTTTATATTTCAGTTTGAGGTGTGATTTCTTTCGGGGGGGGTGTCTTTTTACCTATCAAAATAATTAAATCTGCATAATCCCGCATGTGGGCACAGTTGTGTTTATATAAAGGTTTCTTATATTGGCCTAGAGTTTATTCTCCTTCCCTACAGGAGTGCTATACTGGTATAAGGCACTTTCTTACTCATATAACAGCCTCTACACAGTGGGTTTGGAACAGGGGTGTGTATGGCTTAACTGTACCTGTATATTGAAGGGGTACAATATTTGTATGTAGACAAATATTGTCTTCTTCCTTAGCTTGGCCCCTCTCTCTGCCTGCCCAGGTGTGTCCAGCCAGCAGTTCCATGTCACAGGGGGCACCCCTCCAAGCTCCCTCATTGGCCTGTTCCCACTGGCCCAGGGGGCTGTCCCTTTCAGGATCATGCTTCTTCAAGAGATGGTCAATAAAAAAGGCCACTCAGGCTATGTACACACGATAAACTTGTCCCGCAATAAACTATTGCGGGACAAGGAAAGCACTATAAATATAGCGCTTTCGTGTGTACATACGTGCTTCACCCGTGTGAATGTTCCTTTGCGATAGAAGAGCAGTGCATGGTGGGCACCTGTCCCACCATGCACTGCCCACAGTCAGCCCCCTAGTCCGGCTGCAGGGCTTCCGGTGGCGGCGGGGGCTGCGTTGCCAGCCCCCACTGTCACCCAAAGCCCTGGGGCTGAGCTAGGGGGATGGATCGAACCCTCACCAGTTCGGGCCAGCCCCCTAGCTCAGTCCAGGGGAGCTGCCAAACCTGGCACGTCCCATAATAGTCAATTTCACTGCTCAGCTAGAGCAGTGAAATTGACATATTTGACAGCTCCAATGTCCCAGAGTGGCCTCAATTGGCCACTCTGGGACATTTCCGGAGGCTGTCTAACTAGCAAAATGTGTACACACGAGCATTACCACGGAACAGCTGTTCTGCAGTAATGCTACCACTCTGGTTTTGAGTGGTTTAACTGTTGCGCGGCAAGACGGTGTTGCCGCGCAACAGGGAAATTGATCGTGTGTACGCTACCAGCTTTATTGTGTGGTAAGGAGCCTTACCGTGCAATAAAGTGATCGTGTGTACATAGCCTAAGTTTCAGTAAGGGGCTAACAGTCCCTTTACACTTGCACACTGGGGTTGTTGAAGAAGCATCTGTGATGAAGTTCCTCACACAACTAAAGCAGCTATGTTGTAACAGTGCTCAAGAACAACTAAGGGCTAAAGTATTTGCCTTTGTTTGGCAGCTGAAGTGGTGAGGTTCCTTTGTGTTGCATAGTAACTACAAAAGGAGAGCAGACATCCAGACTCACCTTTCTAGGCCATGTGGTTTCAGTAAACAGACTGTTTACTGGGCAAATGCCCATGGTGCCCCACCTACTAAGAGCGCCTATGCCTACAATGCCATTCTGACTGCTCTGATCAGCAGTTTGAACTCTGCTGCCCGTTACCCGGGTAAACAGGCATCCACCCCTTCCCCTTGAAAGGCCTGTGAATTTTTAAAATTCCTTCCTGTTTGCTCATTGTGGAGAGCTCAGGTTACCTCTTCCCAGCTGACCATGGTGGCACCGTGCAGCAAATGCTCTCCACTTGGAGCACACTAGAGCTGTTGAGTCTGCTGAGTATATGAGGAGAGGAGGCTCTGTAGTCATAGCTGTGCTCCGGCCACAGGATCTTAGGTGCCTACTGTCAGATTTCTCATGGCATGCTGTACAATGATAAAGGAGCTGAGGCAGGCATCCCAGAAGGCAAGGGAATCAGACCATCACTCTATGTCACTTCCATAAGAAGCTGGACACCATCAGTGCCGACCCTACCCTGAGTCTCATGGATACGTTGGCGGGGCTGGAAATGGACAGCTGACTCAACCCCAAAGGATGAAGTTGTGGATGAGGAGGTCAAGTTGGAGGATGAGATGGGACAGGCAACAGGGCTGTCAGATACCATGGCGAGCCAGACCTATTCTTGACCCAGAAAGGTTCGAGGGGGTCCCAGAATTCCATCTTTGTCATGCATGATGCAGGAGAGGGGAGCTCTGGTGAATGATCTTTTTGAGTTGATGCTGCTCAGCTATCTGAGGTAGAGCTGTCCTTCATTTTGTTATATTCTAGAGGTGGGTGAAGGGCTAGAAATGTACAAGACTAGTTGTATTTGTGTGTGCTTCCCATACCCCTGTTCAGCTAGGCAGTGTGGTGGGAAAGTGTGTTAATGCATACAGAGATTTCATGTGAATTCTCCAGAGAGATCTCTAAGAAACTTTCCTGGAGATACTTGCTGATGCTGTGCTGAAGGTTCCTTAGCAAAGATGCTTTGTTCCTTCTCCAGTTGTAGGAAACTTTACCATGCCAATTTGCAATCACTTGTGCAGGGACCAAAGCACCATACAGGCGAGCCAGTTCAAAGCCGCATGCATGCAGGAGATACACCTTTGCATCCTTGCTTCTTACCCTCATGAGTGAGGTATCAGCTGCAACGACTCCTGACTCTGGAAAATGGTAGCAGAATTTACAATTTTGTCCCTAGTTGTCTACAGTGATCACTTGAAAAAAACACTTAAACCCTTTGCACCTTCTTGATCCCCATCCCAACCCTGGGCTGAACTCACCATGTTTAGGGCATTCACTGAGCTGGGTGCTTGCCAACGGACAGTGAGAGACTGATTAAAATTTAAAAGAGGTATATTATACTATAATGATTCAATGCTGTGAGTGAAATAACAATCATGCTCTGTTCACTGTTTCTTATGCTTCGGTAGATGTGGCCTTCAGGGGAACCCCTTATATACTGGCAGAGCATCTCCATCAAATAAGGAAGTAAATGAGATTGAGCAAGGGAGTACATGTTTCTAACCCTCAGAGGCCCAAAACAAGAATGCAGGGCATTGAGAGAGACATCAAATGAAAATTATAGTATAGACAGGCAGGAAAGAAAGGTGAGTCAGGAGTGAACTTTAATGGGCCAGGAGCGGATGATGAAGGTGATGGAAGACCTAACGGAGATGTTGTAGTTGTTAATAATGCTGGAGGCAGAATATATGCATGCTCATCCCTGTCCCCAACATGCATCCAATACAGAACTTCTTGCCATGACCTCCTCAAGCTCCTCACACACAATACTTGACACCTTCCAGCCCACTTCAGTACCCCGTTTACTCCATCCTTTTGGACAGTTTCCAAAGTGATAGCTGGACTTACACTCAGCTATGAGAGCCTACACTGCCCTTCTCTGTTATATCCCTTCCCACCAACCATTGTGTGTGTTGTTAACTGGTATTTAAATAAAAACATACTCTCTGAAAAATAATCTTTATATCTCCTACACATGGTTGCTGCTGCTGCAATTAAATCATAGTGGTAACAATCATTTGCAAACTACAAATCACAGTGAAGAATCAACAAAATTTTCATGCACAGTGGCAAGTTAACAAAGCATGGCAGAATGCTGTGAAGAAAGACACAGTATTGGTGCTCATTGTCAAAATGGTACCTTAAGGCATCCCTGATTCAAATAGCACCCTGTTGTGCCCCTCTAATCGCCCTGATATCTGGCTGCCAGGTGATCTATCTCTGCACTCCATCCAGAGGAAAACTTCATCCACAGCTTCATCAATATTATGAGTATGCAGGATGCTATGACCATGGGATATTGTCCTCATTTAGGTCTAACCTGCCATAAAGGCAATGCCAGCAAGCTTTTAATCTGCCAAACACGTATTCTACAGTCATTCTTCACCTTGTTGAAGAGCTCCTTGCTGCTATCTGGGTTTCCTGTGTAAGGCTCCATGAACCATAGGAGTAAGGGGTACATTGGGTCTCCCAGGATCACTATGGGCATTTCAACATGTCCCATTGGAATCTTCTAGTCTGGAAGGAAAGTCCCTGCTTGCAGCTCTCTGTACAGGCCAGTGTTCCTGAAGATGTGTGCATCATGTACTTTCTCTGATCACCCTGTGCTGATGTCGGTGAAATGTCCAAGGTGATCCACAAGCATCTGCAATACCATAGAGAAGTACTCCTTTCTATTGACGTATTCTCTTGTAAAATGGACCAGGGCCAAAACTGGGATATGCGTGCCAGCCTGCCACACTAGGGAATTCCATCACTGCAAAGCCATCCACTATTTCACATGCATTTCCAGGAGTTACCGTTCTTTGTAGCAGGATGCACTTAATGGCCCTGCACACTTGTTTTAACACAGCCCCCATGGTGGACTTCCTGACTCCAAAATGATTCATGACAGCATTGGTGTCTAGATGCATGGTAGCAGCCTGGAGTTGCCAGCTTCCACATATTGATGGCCACATGAGAGGGCAGCTCTCATTTTGGTGTCCTTGCGCTGCAGTGCTGAGGCGAGCTCTGCACACAGATCCAGGAAGATAGATTTCCATATCCAAATGTTCTGCAGCCACTGCTTGTCATCCCAGACTTGCATAATGATGCAATCCCACCATTCAGTGCTTGTTTCTTGAGCCCAAAAGTGATGGTCCACCATGTGCAGATGGTCAGTGAATGCCAAAACTAACCAGGTGTTGTTTCTTCCATGGCACACAGCAGGTCAGACACTTTGGATTGGAAGCTTTTCATGATATGTTGCATGATAATCCACGATGTGTTCATAACTGACCACAGCCTTGGAGAGCAATACAGATCCTTCCTTTCAGACAGAGCTGGAAGGCACACAGCAAACAGGGGCTGTTGAAAAATGCCACAAAATGTATTTGGCATTTGGAAACCTATGGAATGATGGGACGGAAAAAATTGCATCATGAAAAGTTGAGCCCACACCCATGATGTACTGCAACCTGCTCTGCCTTCCCATGACTCCTAGCACCAGAAAGTGGCAAACTGCACAGTGGGAAAGCTATCCACTGTGCACTGCCCTCACCGTCCATGCTGGAGCACCAACTGTGGATGCACGCCACCAGTACAAATGGGAAGTCTTGTGGCACTTTTAAAGACTAAGACATTTATTTATTGTATGAACTTTAGTGGGAGAAAAATCCCACTTTGTCAGACACTGAAGACGCTTCAAAGCATCTGACGAAGTGGGATTTTCTCCCACGAAAGCTCATGCGATAAATAAATGTCTTAGTCTTTAAAAGTGCCCCAGGACTCTGTTTGTTTGGCTTAACTAGACTAACATGTCTACCCCTCTGGAACTTGTAACCACCAAGTGTTGTGTGAACATGCACCTATGGAGTAATTATTATGCTTTTTGAATGTCGGTGTGATTTACCGCTACAATGTCTGTAGTGTAGCCAAAGCCTAAGGGACTGAGAGTCTGTTATACAGTAGGACTGGAGTGAATTGTTGGAGAGAAAAAGAGATATATGCAGGGCCCTGATGAGGTGGGGCCCAGGTCCCCAGGGGTGTCGCAGAGGGGGTGAGGTCTGGGGTTCAGGCCCATGGCCCAGGTGGGCAGTATGGGAGCCTAGCCCATGGCTCAGCCGTCACTGTGGAAGGTCCAGGGCCCACAGCTCGGTGGTGCAGTGTGGGGGGTTGAAGCCAACAGCCCAGCCAGCCTCTGGGGGGGCCCTCAGGCCAGAGACAATAGCTCTCCTGCCCCACTCCAAGGCTGGCTGATCTGGAGCAGACCAGCCATCCCGGGGGTAAGAAGGCAGGTGAATAGTGGGCAGCGGCAGCATGCCGCTTTGCCAGGGCCAGATTTTGGCAGGGCCGGGCCTACAGCCCCTACTCTCCTCCGTTGATCCGACCTTGGGTATCTGACAGCTGCTTCTGTGGACAAGACAAGTGCAGGCTTGAAGATTCTGCAAGAAGGGAGTTGCCTGTGTGTCATTTGTGTATCTGAGGAAACAGGGTTTATGTACGTTTTTTTTCAATGAACAAGTTTCACTGAGGAAATACTGGTCTAAAGGCCACTGATCTCTGCTCCAAATAGTAAACTTAAATTGGGGCTTTGCCTTTGGCCACGTCTACACTATGGAATTGTATAGGTATATATCACTCCGGGGTGTGAAAAATCCACACCCCTGAGCAAAGTAGTTATATTGACCTAACCCACAGTGCAGACAGTGCTCTGTCAATGGGGGGGCGTCTCACAGAGGAGGATTAACTACACTGACGGGAGAAGCTCTTCTGTTGGTGTAATAGCATCTTCGTTGAACCACTGCAGTGTTGTAAGTGAAGAAAAGCAGATACATCTGATTAATTAATAGCATGCTTAGAAATCTTCAGATGAAGGTTGCTCTGTGACTGCAAAGAATGTAACTAATTCTGATCTCAAACTCTCCAGTTGAAATTACACCTTCAGAAGACTCAATCTGGTTTTGCTAAATTCAAAACAAATATAAAGAATCTTATAGTATACTTTACTCTGTAACATTGTTTTATAATGAAGAAAAGTCAAATGTATTGCATTATTTAATTAGAATGTTTTCCAGAGCATTTAGGGGAGGAATGTTCTAACCTAGGGCATGTCCACACTTAAAACAAATCTACAGCACAGCTGCAGCTGTGCCTTTATAGTGCTTCAGTGTAGACACTACCTATGTTGACAGAAAGGGCTCACCCAGTGCTCCTAATAGACACAAACTAGCTCAACTAGCAAGCTAGGTCAATGGAACAATTCCTCCCTTGACCTAGTGCTGTTTACAAGGGGTAAGGTTTGTACAGCTATGTCTTTTAGGGGTGTGGATTTTTCACATAAGACAAAAAACATACACTGATATAACTTTCTAGTGCAAACCATCACCTGATCTTGGTTGCTCTCACTTCATATTCAGGACAAGTCTATATACTGCAAGATTAAGTTGACCTAAATTACGTAAGTGTACAGTAACTCAATTGCCACAGTAATTAAATAGCTTTTACATGTCTACCCTATGCATTTTGGCTATGTCTACACTTACAAAAGCTAGTTCGAATTAGTTAATTCGAACGAACTAATTCGAACTAATTTTAGTTAGCTCGATTTAACTTAATTCGAACTAGCATGGCCCCACTAGAATGCTAGTTCGAACTAGCCATGTCCATGCAGGGCGCTTTGTTCGAATTAGTCAGTTGCAGGAAGATCAATCTGCTGATTAGTTCAAACTAAGCAGTTAGTTCGAACTAATATGGCCACATTGACTGAATTCGAACTAACTATTTTGAATTAAGGGTTAGTTCAAACTAAGCAATCAAATGTATTAGTTTGAATTAAGGAAGCCCTTAATTCGAACTAATGAAAGCCTAGTGTGGCCAAGGCTTAAGTTAGTTCAAATTAAGCTTCCTTAATTTGAACTAAGTGTAGACATAGCCCTTGTGTCAACAGTGCATGTCCTCACCAACAGCGCTTGGACTGATTTAATTGTCAGCGTGGGATATTGTGGGATGGCTTTTGAAAGGCAGCAACAGTTGATGTAAGCAACACAGTGTTTATGCTGACACTGTGTTGACCTAATTATATAGACCTAAGCACTACACCTCTCTAGGAAGTGGAGTTCTTAAGGCAGAGTAGTGGGTGAACTACATTGGTGGTAGCTATATTTTAGTGTAGACACTTAGGCTATGTCTACACTAGAAAAGTTAAGTCGACTTTGTTAAGGTCGACGTTAAGTGGACTTAACGTCGACCTTATTAAGTCAACAAAGTTGACAACTTTTCTAGTGTAGACATAGCCCCTTGTCAACCTTATTAAGTCAACTTAATGCTTTAAATTGACTTTATACAGTCGACTTAGGTGCTAATCCCCATCCACACTGGTTTAAGTCAATTTAAGGAGTCGACTTAAGGCTCAAGTTGACCTAATATGAGGTGTTATTAAGTTGACTTAACCTTTCCTTAAGTTGATTTAAGGAAATGCTTAAGTCGACTTAAGGAAAGCCAAGTGTGGATCTGGCTTTGTTTAGGTTGACTTAAGCCTCCTTAAGTTGACCTAACTTGTAAGTGTAGATGCACCCTTAGGGTACATCTACACTGGCAAGTTAGGTCTACTTAAGGAGCCTTAAGTCAACCTAAACAAAGCCATGTCCACACTGGGCTTTTATTAAGTCGATTTAAGCCTTTCCTTAGGTCAACTTAATAATACCTACTCTGAGGTCGACTTAAGCTTTAAGTCGACTTTTAAGTCGACTTAAAGCCAGTGTGGGCAGAGATTAGTGCTAAATTGATCTTATTAAGTCATCTTAAAAGCCGTTAAGTCGACTTAAGAAGGTCGACTTAAGTCGACTTAAAGTATTGCCACTCTGTTAGGTTGACTTAATAAGGTCAACTTGCCAGTGTAGACATAGTCTTATAGAGTTAGGTTGACATAAATTACCTTACTTTGACCCAATTGTGTAGTGTAGACCAAGTATGAGTCAGGGAAGGTGCCCCCTGTAGTTACAGATCTCCCAGGCTTGAAGTACAGTGCATCATTCTTCATTGAACTGATCTCTCAGATGAGCTGCTGCTATATAGGTTCTATATTTAGCTTGCAACAGTCTCTCCTTAACAGGAAGCCCGGGTTATACATGTGACATCTGATCCTAGGATTTTATGTAACGAGGAGCTAAAGGCAGCTGCATTTTTCCCTCTAGACTAGGCATGTAAAGTCTCAGCAATTTTCATTCTCCTTTGCCAGTTTCTTCATTAAGACTCTGGCAGATTCGCTTTGCCAGTGGATACTTTCCCACTAATCTGACAAATTATTTGTTAATGATTTTCTGCTTGAATCTAGTCTGCAGTCTGAATGATGGACAGAAGATAGGGACACAGAAGGGATCAGTTACAAGAGTTATTTTTAATTTCTATTCTCACCCCCAACACCTACAAATTCCATCATTGCCATTCAGCATATGAACTAGAAAGTACTAAAAACATGTATCATTTTGTTACCACATCTTAAATTTTGAGCTTCAAATCTTGCTCCTATAAAAATGGGATGGAATTTTCCAATGGGATGGGATCCTGTGTGAGTAAAGTGATATAGTTATAAGCCTAGATTTAGTCTGATTATGAGATACAGGGGTGTTTAACCATTTCTTTCAACCTAAACAAATGTTGATGTTTTCTTTTCATTTTGTTGGAGGGAAGCGGGGGGAATTCTCCTCCCCTGTCCTCCCAGATCTTTCAATTCAGCCACTGAACTGAAAAACCATCTGTTCATTCAGCTCTAGTTGTGATTTCTTGCTGCCTGCCCTGGAAAGAATCCCATAGAATGTGAAGATCGGACAGAAAATATTGCACCAATAATAATAATAAATGGATAGTCATGCATCTGGAACATAACAAATTGCCATGACTGAATTTTCTTGCAAAATTTGCTATAGTTTGAGGGTAAAAGTAGTATTGATTTGAGGGTAGAAGAAGCAGCCACTGAGGAGGGTCATTTTGAACATGCTTAGAGCCCCAAATTACTTTAAACCAGATTTAACATCAGGGATGACACCTTCAGAGTAAGGTCTAGATTTTTAAAGTTACTTTAGATGTTTTTCCACATGGCTTTGCAGTGCCTAACTGACTTAGAAGTTAGACATTATAAAGCTGACTGTTTGAGAAGCCTAAATATCTTTAAAAATCAAGGCCTACCTTTCTCACAGCAATCAAGATGTAATAAAAGACCAGTGATTTTTCATTTGGGAGCATGACCATCTTTTAAAGGGGAGAAATCAATTCACACTAAGTGTGAAGAGTTAGTCATGGCTGGAGTCTGATCAATTTAACTGTGGAAACATACTAGTGCAGTCACAGGACCAGAATTTTGACATACTTGCCCAATTAAGCTTCTAGGCAATCAAAATAAATAGCTGATCACAATTGCTCAGTTTGCTTGAATTAAATGTCATTCAGTATTCATTTGAAGCAAACCAAAAACCCCCTCACTGTCCTACAATACTAATTCTTTCTAGGCTAGCATGTCACATAAAGAAACTCTGGATCAGAAAAAGCTCGTCCCAACCATATATAGAATGAAGAATGTTCTTAAGACCCAGTTCCATTAAGAGATGCTTCAGCAAATTTGGAATGAGGTCTCTAGTCATGAGCTGTGTAAGATCCTAGCCAGTCTGCTGTCAGAACTGTTTTACAGCATGTGCTTTGGAAATCTGGAGGTTGCTCTGGCTTTAGAAGTTAGCTAATGGAAAACACAGTCAGTGCTTTCTTGTGAGCTCCTGATAGCAGGCCATGACATTAGAGAACATGTGCAGTTTTTGGTTTGTTAATTGGGGGAGAAATAAATTATGTGAAATGGACACATGGTTGTTCCTATGTAGTTCTTTATGATGTTTACATTTTACTGCCAGTGGGACCACGTGATTACAAAGCTCTTTTTGGATGTTAGCGTAAAACCTAAAAGGAGGGAGTAGTTCTAATTTGTGGTTCTGATACTATTACTATGTTTCTCATGGTGTGTTTTACTTCTGCTTACCTATCTATTATTGCAGGAACATTTTCTGACACAGCACATAGCAATAGAACTGTAACAAGCAGCATCAGAGCTGGTAGTCCGTTCTCCTATCTTTAGGTCAGGGGTGTCCAACATGCAGCCTGTGAATCTCTTCCATCCGGCCTGGGATTGTGTTCCGTGGGACCACACTCTCTGCCTAACAGAGAGAGAGGTCTCGCATACCCAGCGCTCTGCAAAGCCGCAAGAGTGTCAGGTCTCATGACATCACGGAGCTCTGGGTATGCAAGACTGTGCTCCGCGAGGCCACCCTCTCTCCCTAACAGAGAGAGAGGGAGAAAGAGAGAGAGTGGTCTCACGGATCACAGTCTTGCATGTTCAATGCTCTGTGATGCCGTGAAGTGTCCCAGTGTTTTAATTTATGGTGTGTACAGCCCACTTGAAGTATATTTAAGTCAAATCTGGCCCGCCATAGCAAATACATTTGACACCCCTGTTTTAGGTATTGTGGACCTTGAGGCAGTAAGGTTGATAAGAATATCACAGCTGTCTCTTTCAGCTCTGATTTCCTCTCTTCAGGTGCTTGGAATAACATTGAACAATCCTTCCAGACTCGAAAATCTAAAGTGTTTCTCTTTCCTCTTTAATAAAAGATAAAATTTATTTGTGTGAACAAAGGAATGTGAGATCTGCTGCTAGCTCCTCTTGCTGAGATTTCTGCGGATTATTTTACATTTTCTAATTGTTACATTCCCTATAGGTGTGTCCTGGCCTCCACTATAGTATTTATTCTTAATGACTCCACTCCACTAACGCCTATTCCTGAAGGCATAGATGATATATTTCAGACTCCCCTGCTGATTGAACTTAGCCAACAATCCACTCATGACTCCAGCAGATGTTTTTCTTTCTTTCTTTCTTGCTTTCTTTCTTTCTTGCTTTCTTGCTTTCTTTCTTTCTTCAGGCCAGTGAAAACTTTATAAACCCACCATCATTCCAGAAATGTGAGACGTTTCCCTCTTGACTACAAAAACATCTCATTGACCCTATTTGCATGTGACAGAATATATATTTGTGGAAGACCAGGACACCTGAGTTTAAACTAGTACAAAAAAATAGTTAACTCTTATAAGTGATTGATCTAAATTTGAATACTTTCTAAAAAACAAAAACAAAAAAGATTATTCTTTTCTGTAATGATGATTAATTCTCCTTCTCCTGCACAAAAAAAACTGATTAAAAGACAAACTTGATTACCATAGAGTAATATATCAAAATATTTCTCAGTGCTGGTTGTTCCTAGTGCTTTTATTACACAATGCCTCGTATACAGAGGATCCAGTCTAACAGCCACTGAAGTCAATGGGAGGCCTTCCGTATATTTTCAGTGGATCATTGGATCAGGCTTTTTTTTTTTAAAAATCCCTCCAAAACAAACTGGGGCCTTAATGAATAAACATACACTCTTTACAACCCTTCCCTTGTCTGAGGTAGAAGATGACTGTGCTTTTCTTTGTCTGATTTCCCACAGATGTGTGTAAGATGTACAACCAGGTCAAAGAGGGTACCTCAAACTTCCATTCTAAGTTTTGTCCCTCTAGGATACTGGTTCAAGTCTTGCCCTGCTAGGTCATGACTAGAAATCATCACATAACAATTACGTTATGGGCAATATGAGGAGAAACAGTTGTCTGAGTTCAGTTCCCTGGAGACTAGTGGTCCCCTATTTTTGGTGCCTCTTTTAATAGTGTTCTCACCCTATTTGTTAAGAAAATGTGACTATATCAAGCTGGAACTGTCAGAAGCTTTCTGAAAGCTAGATAGTTATGACATGGCAGGACATTGCAGTGTAGGAATTACATAAATTTTTGAAACCTCATTACAATGAAAAAATAGAGTTTAGCATTCTAAGAAGAAATCATTCAAACTTCCTGATGGAAAAGATAGCTTTGTAGCATCAGCTTTGTTTTTTTCCAAAGCAGCAGCATAGAGCTATTGAGCTATAACATCGGTAGCTCTGACTATCAAAGGGTGCATCTACATTGGCAACATAGGTCAACTTAAGGAGGCTTAAGTCGACCTAAACAAAGTCACGTCCACACTGGGCTTTTATTAAGTTGACTTAAGCATTTCCTTAAGTTGACTTACGGAAAGCTTAAGTCGACTTAATAACACCTAGTTTTAGGTCGACTTAAGCCTTAAATCGACTTCTTAAGTCGACTTAAAGCCAGTGACAATGGGGATTAGTGCCTAAATCGACCTTATTAAATTGACTTAAAGCGTTAAGTTGACTTAATAAGGTCGACAAGGGGCTATGTCTACACTAGAAAAGTTAAGTCAACTTAAAGTCAACCTTATTAAGTCAACTTAACAAAGTCGATTTAACTTTTCTAGTGTAGACATAGCCTAAGAAATTTAGGGCTGGAAGAGATCTTCAGAGGACCTCGTGTCTGGAACCCTATCATCAATAGGGAAGCAAGTTCCTGTCAGGATATTATTCACTAACAATTGTCATTGTCTTCATTAAGTAATAAGGTAATATCTGTCCTATTACTGCCATCTCAGGAGCGCTCTCTTTTTTCTTGTTCCCTGTGGATTAAGCAAATAAATTATATTCTTTGCATTGAGTGAGTTAGAAGTTATTTGTTGCCTGCACCTCAGACTTAGCTCGATATTTTGCATGCTCTATGATCAATATTGTTCCAAATTGGGGAATAATTCACCTAAATTACAGTCTAGCAAAGGAAACTAATATTATTGACTCTATAGGACCGATTCACACCTAAGGTCTGTACTGGCAAGTGAAGTGGAAAATCTGCCTAGAATGCAATAAAAATCGCTAGAGCTAATTAGTACAGCCACTAAAAAGATATAGTGGAATGGTCATGGTCAGGCCAATCCAGGGTTATTTCTTCACTGAAGCTTCCTTTGGCAGGGCATTGGGCTGGTGATGAAAAATGGCCTCCCACAGCATAAACCTGCCACCTGTAAGAATGTTTTCATACACATGAACTTTCAGTAGGAAATATATTTTGTGAGACACCAGGGCCAGAGGGAAGCAGGAAAGTCTTTTTTTTTTTTTAAATCAAGCAAATAACAATGATTTATTCAAAAGCATAAAACAGATAATGACAGGGAAAAGCAGTTATTGGTATTGTTCACCCGCCCAAAGTCCCATGAGTCCTTAGGCTGTTGACTTATCTGGTGTTTCTTCCCCTGTAAAGGGAGCAGTCATCTCCCATCCAGGCACAGCTCCGATGGTAAGAGAGGCAGGCTTCTGGAATCCAAGGTCTTACAGCAGACTCGTAGTCTTGATCCGAAGTTGGCCCCTTGTGGGCTCCGCATTGATGGTACCCGCACTACACTGCCTCTTGGTCGTAGAAGGCAGATATATAAGCCCCAGAATGATCCTGGCTTTGTTCCCTGCAAACTGAGCAGGTGTGGTTCTGGCCAATTAGAGGCACCTGAGATCAATTAGGGGCCAGCTGATAAAAAGCCTGGCCCCAGCAAGAGTGTTGTGGGAGGAGCAGAGGAGTGTTGGAGGAAGTAGAATAACTATGAAGAGAGGTAAAAGAGCATGAAGAGGGGGAAATAGCCTAGGGGAAGGAAGTGTTGCTGGTAGCAGTACCAGCAGCGTGCAGCTGCCTTCCGTAGGGCCCCTAGGCTGGGGCTCGGAGTAGAGGGAGGGCCCGAGCCCCTTCCCCCTCCTACTCTGTGCTGGCAGTGGAATATTGACTGCCCTGAACCAGGGGCAGACAGGGCTTGCCTGGACCCCATAACAGGATGAAGCACAGGTCCCACAGGGGCAGAGTGGACTGTTTTGCCACAATTTGTATATTCTGTATGTCTGATGCATTTAAGGTATGGCCAGCAAATTTGATTGAACTTGCAAATCAAATGTTAAATGTATAATTTTTTAAGATGAGTTAAAAATGCATGAATAGTGTTACAGTTCAGGTACAGGACTGTGAGCCAGCAAATCTGGGCTCCACCAAAGATTTTGGCAGACAAGTCACTTTAGCCAAAATATCTTCTGATTTTGGGTGCCTCACTTGATACATCTGGAGCCTGATCTTTCAGAGGTCATCAAGTCAAGCACCCAAAATAAGAAGATATATTGCAGGGGTTGGGCGGCACACAGAGCAGTTGCGGCGCATGGCTGATGGCCCCTGCTGGCCCCAACCCCTCCTGGGCAGAGCTGCTGGAGGAGAGTGGAGCAGGGCGGGGCAGGTTGGTCCATCCAGAGCTGCACCACTGCTGGCAGCACAGAGCCGGCCCCGGCCATGGCCAGCAAGAGGGCACGTTGGCTTGGCCTACCTAGAGCCACCACTGCTGGCAGGTGGCCTCCAGTTCCAGACCCCAGCTCCCGCTGGCAGCTGCTACTCCAGGTGAGCCAACCCGCCCCACCCTTTTGCCGGCCATGGCCAAGGCCGGCTCTGTCCTGCCGGCAGTGGCGCAGCTCTGGGCAGGTGGACCTGACCCGCTCTGCCCCGCTCCAGCAGCCATGCTGTCCAGCAGGGGGCAGGGCCAGCAGGGACCCTGGGGCCGGGAACCAGAGACTGCCTGCTGGTGGGTGCCAGCCCTGGCTGGCAGGTCACCTGTGGCCTGGCCCCGCCCCCTTTTGGCCACACCACCAGCACCTGCTGAGGGTGCAGTGGGCGGGGCTGGCCCACGAGGGCCAGCAAAGGTTGCCGACCCCTGATGTATTGGAAGGTTTTGGCCTGCAATCCAGTTCACTTATCTATGATGGGAATGTGAATATTTCATAGCATTTGTAACTTATTTGTAAAATGCTGTAAGATGGAGACTACCAGAGGAAGTGCAAAATATTTTCATTTATTTGCTAACCTGCAAAATGAAGTGTGATTTTACACTGAAAAGTGTCTGATTAAAATGGACTTGTGAGGTTCCATGTTAATCATCTCTCAGTGATTTCTTTATCAGATGGGTTCATTTTACAAATAAAAATACATTGTTTGTGGTTTTAAACTACCAGCCCTTCAAACAACCTGAGAGCTGAGAGCCAAGCTGGAGTTCTCATCTTCTCATCTATCATTACTAATGATAGAAGTTCTGCAGGTCAGTTTAGGCACTGAGTGACACCTCTGCAACCAGCTGCCTTCAAATTACACTCCCTGTTACATCTGCACAGCACCATTGCCTTCAAATTATCCTCTGAGTGACATCTGTGCAACCTGATTGCTTTTGATGGGTTTTACATATTGGTGGCTGACAGAATTTTAGTAAACCATGTCCTCAAGGCAGTGGTTCCTAACCTGTGACCCAAAGTAGCCCACCATTCCCTGCAGAAGGGAGCTGCTGCCTAAGAACCAAGAGGAATGCATTTTTTCAGGGCTAAAAGACCAGTGCAGGCTCCTTGCTGCAGCCCAGAAGGGAAGAAGAGGCCTGTGGGTGGAGGCTGGTGGCCCTTCAGGGTTGTAAAAATTATATCTGTGGCCCTCAAGCCGAAAAGATTGGGAATGGAAACCACTGCTTTAGAGGCTGATTGTGCATTGAGTCAATGGGAGTTTTATCATTGACACCAGTGGGAATAGGAGTCAGTCTTTAATGTGCAAGGAATAGCACCTAGAGCTCACTTAGTTGGGTTGGCTTTGCAGGGCTAATAGGAGTAAAAATCCATAAAAGGTTGTGGATTTTTTTATTACTATTTGTTTTGGTTTTGTTTGTCATTACAGTCTGAGAATGTGCTCTGTTTGCACATAGAGAGCAGGACTGTTGAGTAAGAAGGTGCCACTTCTACTTAATCCTAATCACTCTGATGAACAGATCAGGCCTTTAACACTCCACCATTAGAAATGACTTGTTTCAGAACAGAGGTATATTACCTCTGTCTTAGGAGCCAGTAGAGTTTTAAATATACAGCCTGTGAGCTTCTTTACCAGAGTTTCCTAAGCATGGGCACATTTCACTGTGTCCATCTGGGGACCAGAACTAAATCCCTGGTTGTGGTGGATTCTATTGTTAATATTATCACTGTAATTGTCAGATTAGCCTGGATTTTACATGGTTTTTTTCCTGTTGATGTGTTTCTGAGGTTTTGACTTTGGAGAGCACTGCCCTCTCAACAGAGGGATGATTCATGCATCTGGATTTTGCATTAAAAGAACACATTCTCATTTGTATGAAATTCATTCAGAAAATTGCCCAAACTGTTTTTCAAAAAAAGAGCTGGTGTATTTTTATACCAACAGAGTGCCAAAGGATATACATTCATCTGTCCTTATTTCTGGTTGCAGGAAAAGACAGTGATACAAAGCATATGTTAAAACTCCTCTGTGAAATGAAGAAAATATTTTGACTACATTGAGTCTTCAGCCTAATCTATTGAACTTGAAAATACTATATAGTGTATAGGAGGCAGGCGAAAGTATTGGATTCTGAGTTAGTTAGGGTATGGATATGGGGAACACATTATGTTCTTTTTTTAAAAAGGACATATGGTGTAGAGATATAGCCTTCTCTCTTTTCTTGTTTTTGTAAGAAACATGAGGACAGAGTCTGAATCAAGTGGCAAATATATGAAAGAAAAATCTGCAAGGGAATAGAGATGGGCTTAATTATCAAGTTAAAGCCTAGCTCTTCTGATTTATATCACTGGGGTGAAATCTTGTGCTCACTGAAGTCAGTGGAATACTTCTACTAAATTCAGTTGGCTTGCCTTGTTTAGCCTACCCAAAAGAAGGTTGAGGGGAGATATGATTGCTCTCTATAAATACATCAGAGGGATAAATACCAGTGAGGGAGAGGAATCAGTTGAGTTCAGCATCCATGTGGACACAAGAACAAATGGTTACAAACTGTCCATCAGGAAATTTAGTCTTCAAATTAGACGCAGGTTTCTAACCATCAGAGGAGTAAAGTTCTGGAATAGCCTTCCATGGGGAGTTGTGGGGGCAAAAAACATAACTGCTTTCAAAATCGAGCTTGATAAATTTATGGAGGGGATGGTATGATGGGATGGTCTAGTTTGGTAGTAAGGGGGAACGCACTGGAACGCTGTTCCAGGGCCCAAAATTTCTAGGGGCCAGCATTCCGGGGCCCCTAAAAATAGGAAAAGGAGGTGGAATGCTGTGTTCTGGTGCGTTCCACCCAGGGAGCCCAGCAAAGCTGCAGACTCACTTGTTCCACCCTGTCCTGCTGCGGCCAGGCTGGGGAATTTCAAATCTCCCTCCCTGAGCATGTTCAGACAGAGCGTGCTCAGGACAGGAGTGGCTTGGCTCGGGAGCGGCTCTGCCGGCCACCCCTGCAGCTCCAGGCCTCCGGCCAGGCAGGGGGCTCAGAAGGGACTGTGGGGAGGGGGGGCAGAGGAGCCGGGAAGGGTCTGCATGGGGCAGAGGAGCCAGAAAGGGGCCATTGAGGGACAGAGGAGCCGGGAAGGAGCCACCAGGGGTGGGCAGAGGAGCCCACGGGGGGGGTTGGGGGTGGGCAGAGGAGCTAAGAAAGGGCCGCTGGGGGATAGAGGAGCAGGAAAGGGACTTCGGGGGGGCAGGCAGAGGAGCCAGGAAGGGGCTGCGGGGGGACAGAGGAGCAGGGAAGGGGCCGTGGGGGTGGGGAGAGCAGGGAAGAGGCCACGGGTGGGGGCAGAGGAGCAGGGAAGGAGCCACGGGGAGGGCAGAGGAGCCGGGAAGGGGCCGCTGGGGACAGAGGAGCAGGGAAAGAGGCCCCGCCGCCGGCCCCCCCGGGCCCCCCGCCGGCCCCCCCCGGCGGGGGGGCGAGGAGCAGCCCACCACCCTGTAGACGTGTCAAGAGCACTAGCTTTAGTCAAAAAAATGATAGCATTTAGATAGGGCTGTAAATCTTCAAAATACTGTACATGAATTTACTACTAATGTAAATGTGTAAAGGAAAGAGAAAACCAGCATGGGAACTGCTAAAAGCATTAGTGGATTAGTGGTGCCTAAGAAAGCTCTGCAAGCACAAGGGAGTGTCTTCCATGGTGTGTTTGCTAAAAACGTTCTGACACGCTGCACATGTGGTGTTACAGTGGTCAAAGGGAAATTGTCTACAGGGTTAAGGTCTAAATAGTCTTTACTAGTGAATGGTTTAGTACTCCTTAAGATCCTAAAGAAAAATGCATTCATCTCTGTGCAAAGATGGTTTGCTGGGTGTGAGGTTATATTAGGGGTTAGTATTGTTCAGTGGTTAGAGCACGAGAGTCTTGAGTTCTGGGTCTTAGTCCCAGCTCTGCCACGAAACTGCTGTGGGACTTCGGGCGAAGTCGCTTCATAACTCTGTGCCTCAGTTTCCCAATATGTAAAATGAGGTTAGTCTGGCCCTTTAAGACAAGGACTCTCAAATGGGAGTCACAACCCCTAGGGGGTCACAAGGTTATTATGTGGGGGTTGTGAGCCACCCAGAGCTGCCAATAGCTGTGCAGAAGCAAGGGAGGCAATGGGGCGCTAAGTTTGTTCTGAAAAGCGGTATTGATACAAATTCTTTCCACCCACCAGTATTAAACAATAACAATTTTAAAAATAACTTCTCTGCGTCTAACAATAATTCCATAAAAATGTGGTTTAGTCTTAAGTTCAAAGTGGTGAGAAAAGATAAATTCATTTTAGGCAGAAGGTTTGGTTATAAATTTAGCATTTAAAATAGTGTTGCCTAGAAAAAATGTATTTTTAATTTGGCAGGGGACCACAATTGGAGGCTGGCTGTGTGAAAGGGATCGCCAATGCGAAAAGTTTGAGAACCACTGCTTTAGGAGGTGGTACAAAGCTTGGTTCATTATCCTGTGTAAAGTGATTTCAGCTTTTCAGATAGAAGGTGCTATGGAAAAGTGAGGCCTGATTTTATCAATCACAAGTCATGGTGATTTTAATGCCACCTTCCATTTTCTATCTATGTTCAAGTAACATATTTCCAAGTACTTCAACCAGCACCCAAGCTATTGGCAATGCTACAGAAGTCATATACTGGTGGAGTCTTCATTATAGCCTTGTGTATGTTAGCATTTTTTAGGAACGTTCCCACCAGGGATAAGACCAGTGGAAACCATATGGTAGATAAGTTCCAAAGAGTAGCCGTGTAGTTCAGCAAAACAAACAAGGAGTCCTGTGGCACTTTTAAAGACTAACAAATGTATTTATTGCATGAGCTTTTATCATCAGACTTGAGTTAATGAGGCAGGGGAGGAGGTGATCTGATGGTCTTCTGTTATGCAGTGTTTGCTAGTTTGTGACAATAATTGCTACAGACATAGATGCCATATAAAATTATAAATATTTTTATGGACAATAACCGATGCATGTGAGAAGTGATTGCAAATGCCTATGTGGGCTGGGGCCCACACATGCATGAAGCGGCCTCGGACAATACGGGTAGGGGGCCCAGAGATTAGGAAGGTTCCGGGGCCCATCAAATTATACTTTAACCACTGTTGGTAGTAGGCTGATCTTTGATTACTGGTGGTGGATATGCCAGAGGCCTAAAAACATGGGTTCTGGGTTATTACAGAGAATTCTTTCTTGGGTAACTGGCTGGTGACACTTGCCCACATGCTTAGGGTTTAACTGATCACCATATTTGGGGTCAGGAAAGAATTTTCCCCTAGGGCAGATTGGCTTGGCCTCTGGGGGGGGTTTCACCATCTTCTGTAGCATGGGGAATGGCTCACCTGCTTGTAGATTCTCTGTATCTTAAAGTCTTTAAATCATGATTTGAGGATTTCAATAACTCAGTCATAGGTTAGAGCCTTATTACAGGAGTGGGTGGGTGAAGTTTTGTGTCCTGCATTGTGCAGGAGGTCAGACTAGATAATCTTACTGGTCCCTTCTGACCATAGGCCTAGTCTACACTTAAAAAACTGCATCAATCCCTCAGGATCAACACAGTGGGATCGATTGAGTGGGCAGTATAGACCCACTCAATCGATCCCGGAAGCTCTCTCCCGTCGACGTAATTACTCCACTCCCTCAAGTGGAGTAAGGCTGCAACCACTGGAGAGCACTTTGAGTCGATGGAGCCGACAGAGGACACCGCAGTGAGTAGGATTAATTAAATCAACAGGAGATACATATTCTGCGGAATGCAGATTACGTATCTCCCACCGACTTAGCACGTTAGTATAGACCTGGCCTTAGAGTCTATGGGTGCGTCTACACTTGTAAATTAAGCCCACCCTGCCCCTATGCCCTGCTAGGGTCCCTGTCCCCCTTTGCCCCATTGTACCAAGGTACAATGGGGCAAAGGCTGAGCCCCCTGGCACTGGGCAAGGGGTGCCCCCCTGCCACCGTGGACCTGTCCCAGGTCCACCTAGCCTCTACAAGTCGACCTCGGCATCCAGTGTGGGTCCCCTCAAAGTTGACTTAAAATTTAAGTGTGGACATGCTAAGTCGACTTAAATTAACAAGGGTAGACATAGCCTATGAGTCTGTATACACTGACATGAAGAAGGGAGTAGATATTTTGTTGAGGAAACACTTAGTGGCCTTTTGTAAGGAAAATACTTATGTTATAAAGCCACATCAGCTAGTCCCTAGACAAGGGTATTTCTAAAGTTCCGTTTTCAAAGAATGTTTTTCTGATAATACTTGAAATTAATACTTAGAGATTATTATTTTCTTGAGTTAGTGACCTGTTATGATAATTCAGTTTGGTTAAAAAAAAAAACTGGACTTGATATATTGATTAGAATAGTACTGAATGAAGTACATACTTCAATTTCTTTAGTACTTTTCTGAGTAAGTTTTGTATTTAGGGCTTTTGGGTGGTCCCTACTTATTTCACTCTCCTTTTTTGCAATGCTGTTGATATGCTACATTATTAAGTTGAATAAAATCAAGGACCTGGGTTATTTTGACTTCCGGGGTCCCTGATTTGTTTTCTCCAATGCCACCTTCACAATGGAAGACATTTGATACATTTAGGTCCTTACTAGGTAAAGAAGGACTTTGATACTAAGGAATTTTCAGACCTACAAAGCTGAAAATATATAGACAAATTCAAGTTTGTCTTTACAGAAGTGCACTGGAGAGAATAGGGTGCAGCAAGACTCTAGCTTTATCCTTGTCAGATTCAATCAAAATGTTGATATTAATGTTCTAAGTATTAGGCCAAGCCATCTAGCGCACCTGGCTGTGCTCCACATTCTGGACCTTTAAGACCAGTTGGGTTGGGTGCGTCACCGGAACTCTATCTAGGCTGTCAAGTAATCACATCTGAAATAAAAAGAGCTGAATCTGGAATTTTCTAAAGCAGCCTAAGAAATCCAATGGGAATTGAGCATGTAATTCCTTTAGACCTCTGAAAATCCCAGCTTAAAAGCTAAAATATGTACTTTTTGTTTGTTTTTAATTTATGAATGAGTCTGACATTGTTCATGGCTGCTAAATGGCTTTTAAAGTTAAACGCTTTTGCTTTAGTATGGGATGCTTTGCCAATTCTAGGAGGAACAAAATCTCTCTCAGATTGTAGAACTTCTTTGGATCAAAAAAAAAAGGTGGGGGGGCGTGTTTGGTATGTGCTTCTCATTTTACAGTAGAACCATCATGAATTTTAAGATAAGCTCATCTAGTCTATCATATTGCTCTTTCAAAGCAGTCTTGCACCAAACAGGACATCCAGTGTTTGAGTAGCAGTTTATAGTAGAATTAGTAGATGTTTTCCATGTGGAAAGATTTACTGCCAAAAACTACAATTTAATCAAAATTGGGGTTATTTTTCCCCTGTGAAAATGTTGATTCTGAATTTTTTTAAAAGTCTGAGGTGGCTTTTTGTTTTGTTCCATTTGGTTTTTTACCACAGGAAATTTTCAAACCAAAATGCTTGGTTTGAATTGACATCTCAACTTTGTTTTGTTTAGTTTGGGGGTACAGCGAGTATAACCAGAAAACTAAAAAAATGACATTTTAAGTCTGAAATGAAATTTCTCTTATTTTGTATCAAAATACTAATTTGCAACGTTTTTAAAGTAACTTTGAGTTAAAATTAGGGCTTTTTTTAAAAAAAATCTACAATTAGTGTGTAATGGTTGGCTCTTATCGACCATTGATTCTATTAGAGTTTGAGACGTAATAAGCTTGCTGACTTTTCCACCCCAGTTACAGTACATTAATTTGTTTTCTGTTTTTAATGATCTCTTCTCTCCATCTGTTTAAAATTAGGTTGAGTTGCTGTCCCTTCACTGCTTTTAAATGTATCAGTTAAAAGCAATTAATAAATGGCAATTCTACCAGGAAGTACAATAGATTGAGTGTTAAATAGCACCAGACAAAACAAGAGAATATTATGAAAGATCAGTGCAGTCATTTAGGCTCAAAGGGTTCTATTTAATTAAAACCACATAACACACAGTTGTGATATCATTAAAATAAATACCCCAAAAGAACTGTTCCTCATCCTCCCATATCAAAGGCTGACATCATTTCTGCATATTGTATTGATAGAATTTTCCATATTCTGTACAAAGGTCAAATGGGTTAGTAATGAAATCCAGCCTGGAAGCAAGCTGTGTTCCAAGACACCACACCAAGTCCCAGCATGATCTTTTTGCTTTGCACAGGAGGTCATAGGAAGAAGTGGGCCCCTTTTTTCATCCATTTTGTCCACCTGTCTTTACTGTAGCTGTAAGGGCCTATTCCAGAATAGAATTCCTATTCCATTTCAGACCAAATTCACAATATTCTTTTCATCTTATCCTGGAAAAAAAATAAAGATAAATGAGAGAATGCACTTAAGATGATTTTGCCAACAGACTGCTGTGGTAGATTCGAAGGCTATGTCTACACTTGCTAAAATTAGTTCAAATTAGTTAGTTCGAACTAACTAATTCGAACTAATTTTAGTTAGTTCGAATTAGCTTAATTTGAGCTAGAAAAAGTTAGTTCGAACTAAGCAAGTGCCATTCATGGCACTTGCTTAGTTCGAATTAGCGATCCCTATTCATTTCAATGGCCGGTTAGTTCAAACTAAGAAATTAGTTCGAATTAACATGGCCACATTGGCTACTTCAAACTAGTTACTTCGAATTAAAGCCTTACTTCTGAAGCCTGATTCGAACTTATTAGTTCGAATTAAGGAAGCCCTTAATTCAAACTAACTAAAGCCTAGTATAGCCATGGCTTTAGTTGGTTCGAATTAAGCCTCCTTAATTTGAACTAACTTGCTAGTGTGGACATAGCCCAAGGGAGGCCGTGCATGGCCTGCCTCTCTAGGTATTTAGCTGCACTCCTCTTTGTGATGTCTGAACACTTTCTAGACATTATATATACAAAACAGACCTTAATTTCATGCTCTCTTCCTTCCACTACTCTATACTGTAGAGACTCCAGTATTTTCTTTTTTTTTAACAAATGATCACTGGGCATGTTGTTGGTACTACTCTCCCCTCCTGCCCTCTGGGGAAGGACAATGGACTAATTTTTATAAATATGGAAGACTATCACAGCAGTACTTTGAAAATGGTGTCATTACAAAATAGCCCTGCAAAGAAGAGAACATAGGTTTCGTTTTGCTACTGAACGGGTAAGCCGAGAAGCTGATGAGCAACTGGAAAACCATGTGCACAGATACATTTTTTTTCTTTATAATGTTATCCAGGTTGTGCTCAAATACTTTCATGTGTTAGGTTGGGCTTTTTTTTTTCATTAAGGTAAATGTTACAGTAACTTGTTTATCAAATAGTAAATGATGTTTGGGGAAGTGCTAATAACTATTGTAATACTATCAGATGGGTTTGCAATATTATTCCCAAACTATTCTAGGTGGATTCAGGGTTGTAATACCTGTCCAACAGAGCAAGTTGTCTTTGTGATCTAAGTAATTAGTTTCCATTTCTATGTAGACATTACTTTGCTTACTGGCAAAATGAAACAAGAGGCTTTGCTCTCAGTTGCATTGGGGCACAGTATTCAAGAAATGGATTTTTTCACCAAAACTTTTTGCCATGAAAATGCTGATCTGGCTAAGCCAAAATATGTCACAAATTTGTTGACTTCAAAAAAAAAAAATGAAAAAGTTTGGTTTAAAAAATGTTGACATGAAATGTCTTGATATTTTTAATTCAAAATGAAACAACTTGTTTTGAAATTTCCTCTTTTTTTAAAATGTTGAAAAATGCTCACAATCGAAACAAAATGAAATGTTTCTTTCCGTTCTTAACTTTTCCCCTTTTCTATTTGTAAAAAATTCACTTTCAATTCAAATCAGAACAATATTTTTTTAATTGCTGGTGAACCAAAAAATAAATTATTCAGCCAACTCTTCATCATGCCTCATACAGCAGGTTGGCCGTACAGTACTTCCAGAAATCCCAGTTGTGTAAGAGTGTGGCATTCAGAAAGATAAATTAATTTGTTGCTTCTATTTCTTTCTGTCTGTAGTATATTTCTTGACTGATGAAGCACTGGAAAAGAAACTTGGGAATCCGAGATGCTGTAAACTTTACTGGCCTATGAAGCACACTACTAATCTGTGACAGTGCTATACCGTTAAACCTAAATATCATGGTGCTTGAGTCAATGAAATAGGAGAAAATATTTCTATGTTGTTTTTCAGAGGCCATTTTTCTCCTATGGAGCCATTTATAAGCAGCTGTAAGATATTTCCACCATTTAGGCACTCAATTGTTACAAGAAGTTAAGCACTCTCATTATTTCAACCCCATAATCGGCTCCCCTGAGGAATTATTTGTATTTTCTTTTCTGATAGGCTTGACCACAAACATAAGATGTGCAAATATCACAGCTTACAAACACATATATGGCTGCAAAAGGCTAATGCTAGTTTTTTTTAGTTACATGTAACTGTTGAACAAACAAATATTAAACATTAAACCAACAACTGCCATGATTCACTCCAGAGTTAAGTCCTGTTCAGTGGAGGATGTATTTCCAAAAGATCCACACTCAGTTGAGAAAGTATACTAGAGACCCATTAATATATGCTCTCCATACATGGAACTCCTTTTGACTTCAGGGGGAGATCTGTATGAAGGTTTTGTAGAATAAGGCCTCAAGCACTTAATTTATTACTGAGCCTTTTATTTTTTCATGGGTTGAATGAATCCTGAATCTAACCCACTCACAGGTTCTTGGTTTGTTTGTTTTTTTAAAGAGTGACTCTTCACAAATATATAGTAGATATCAAAAGTCAATTACTCATTCTCTTTCTGTAAAGCTAAACTGAAAACAAGCTTGTGGTTTTTGGCAATAGCTAGTAATGTAATGTGCAAAGATAGGAATGAACAAATCTTGTGGAGTGTGAGGATTTGCAACCTCATTTATTTATTTTTTTATTTGCAAAATTAGTTTGAATTCATGACCTGCCTTTTCCTGTAATTTAAACTCCTAAGGGAGAGTTACATTTTCTAAATAGAAGCCTGCATCCTACAATAGGAAAAGAAGAATCTCCCACCCCCCACAACCTAGCTTGGTGCAAGTGGGAGTTTTATAATATGTATTTGTTTTTTTTCCAGTAGAAGTTTCCTCACCTCCTGTTTCTTTTCCATTTTTGCACTCTAAGCTATTTTTCTTTGTATATTTTCCTTTCTCTCCTTAGCAGACCATGAACCCAATACCATTAAAGTTCAAGCTGAACTTTTGAAATCATGATCTATGAGAGTTTAAAATTAGATTCAATGAATTTGCCCACATGACTGAAAATCCATTTGTAAATATCCACGTTAGTAGCACCAGAACTAAAATAAATTGGAGAGGGTTTCAGTCTGTGAAATACATTGCCCAAAAAACACAGAGAAACATATGGAAACAAATAACACTTTCAGGCAAAAGGATTATGTGTTATGCTATTTTTATTACTGTTCAATTGGCAGCAAGTAAGTTCAGCCATAAAGACTTCCCTTTGCATTTATACCACATTTCAGAGCCAAGTAGTTACAAGGCAAATTCATTCTCAATGTGCAGGCTTTGAAACAGAATGATTCAAATGTCAAGATACGCTTTTAAAAAAAAAATTCACTCGTTTGCTTTACTGCATCTTGTTCAGTGGATTTGATGCTTCACTAAATGGACAGTGAAGTAGTTACCTTCCATCTCATATTGAAACCAGTAAATGACCTTACAGCCGCACTCCTGCTTCACTGGGGAAAAGCCATAGATGTCTTCACCTTGAAAATGCATACATGTCAAGTCTGACTCGTGTCATGGTATCTGCTACTGGATCCTGGAAGATTCTTTACTGTATCCATTACTTTGCAGTGCCTTCATCATTTATATTTTAAAAATAAGTAAAGTTGCAGTCTAGTTGACCGTGATATGAACACAGGACTAGCCACCAAGAACTTCTAAGAGCTCCTTCACTTACTAATGATTCTGATGCTCTCTATCGCCTTGAGAGAGTCACTTCAGACTAAATTTTCAAAAGTGTCCAGTAATAATATTGGGTGTCCATTCTGAGACACCCAAAGCCCAACCTTCAGAAATGCTGAGCCTGCACAGCTCCAAATGTTGAGATTGCTGAATACCCAAGAACTGAAGAAACCAACATTTCTGAACACTTCTGAAAACTTAGGACTTAATCTTTGTGTGTTGTATGAAGAAATATTTCCTTTTGTTTGTTTTAAAGCTGCTGCCAATTAATTTCATTGGGTGACCCCTGGTTATGTTGTGTGACAGTGTAAATAACACTTTTACTCCACACATTTCATGACTTTATAGATCTCTATCATTTTCCCCCCTTTGGCGTCTCTTTTTTCCATGATAAGCAGCAGTTCCAGTCTTTTTAATGTCTCCTCATACAGAAGCTGTTCCATGTCCATGATCATTTTTTGTTGCCCTTCCCTGTACCTTTTTCCATTTTAAATATCTTTTCTGAGATGGGGTGACCAGAAATGCTCATACTATCCACGGTTATCATCAACACTGCTTGATCCTTATTCACATATTATATAAACTGTCATTTTCATTCCTGTGTGATACTCATATAGGCGAATGCTCTGTATAATTGTAACATAACAGAAGTCCTCTGAATTCTGGGCAATTTTAGTTGTCTTCAAACTAACCACAGAAACAGGAGATCCTGAGGCCTCAGTAGAATGCTTTCTCCTCAGACAGTTTCTTTTCAGTAAGGCCTAATGAAAACAGATACCTGCTGCTGTTGTTGTGTGTTTTTCTCCATTGAAATCTAAACAAACTAATTTGAAAATGTATTCTTTAAAAACCATATTGTGGCTGTTGCTTGTAGAACAGAAGTGTATAGTTTGGAATAAAGTATTTAGTGACCCAGATCAATGTCCTAAACCAAAAGTGAATCTCTTTTAGGATTTGAAAGAGTTCCACATTTAATTGTTGTTAGTTAGTGTTATGATGCTGGCTGGACAGGGGAGACCCTTTATAATATTATTTAATATCAATATTCCAAAATTACAATAGTCCCTATGGGATATGGCATATCAGGTACCGATAGAAAGGTTATAATTTACTAAGAATGATTAGATTGTTTGTGTACATGTATCATGTTCATATTGGAAATTATGAATATGTTTGATATATCTGTATTTTAACTTGTGATGTGTTTCTGGGAAAGACCCCAGACTGTTTGGTTGCAGCAATAGCCTGCTTAATGGTCCATTAAGAAAACTCACAGCTACAATGGGCACAGAGAGAGACCTGATGAGTCACCAGGACTTGCCCATGTGACTCTGGACTCCATTTAATTTCTGTAAATTTCCACAAACAGCATGGAAAAGGCTCAGGGACATAAAAGACAGCTGCAGCCCCTCCATTTTGTCTTCAGTTCAGTCTTCAGTCATCTTTAGTCTTCTGCCTTCAGCCATCACCTATCTCTGGATCTATTCATCTACAACTGAAGCTGTGAAGCAAAGGACTGAGACCCATCCAGGTACTAGGTATACACCAGAAGAACTATACAAGCCTACAAACTCCAAATTCTGACAAAGACATGATGTATATGGACTTTTAAATCATTTGCATGTATGTGATTGCTTTAAACCTGTAACAGTTCTCTTGTAGTTTGTCTCTTTCATTTTTATAATAAACCTTTAGTTTTAGCTACTAAAGGATTGGCTGGCAGTGTGGTATTTTGGATTACATCTAAACTTATATTGATCTGTTAACATGGCTGATCCTTTGGGGTCAGGGAATTATTTTGGTAAAGAACATAGAGTTTAAGTAACTTACCTCTTTATAAGACCCAATGGCTGATTGGGAGCCAGAGCTGAAATGCAGTAAAGGGGGCTGCTTATATTTTGTTGTGGCTTCTTGATAACTGATGTGGGAAATCAGAAGCATTGTTTGTTTGCTGGTTGGGAAACCTGACTTCAGTATCACCCACCAGTGCTGAGGGAATTTGCTCTCATTTTGCAGCCTGCCCTGATCTTGGCATTTTTAGGTGGCTACCCGAGACACGAACGGGTCACAAGTGTACCTCTAAAGCTGAGTTCCATCCAAGATCGGAAACAGAAGTGTTAAAATCCCTCAAAAGTTTGTTCTTACATTACTTGTAGTTTGAACAGCAGTAGGAATCACCAATGAATCAGAGCAACTGGAAATAAGGAGCCTCTAAATGATTCATATATTCAACTCAGATAAGAGCCTAAAATCAGAATGCTAACATGAATATTAACAGGGAATAACTTGTTCTCATTAGATCTCAAATTGTTCCAGGTTTAAGATATTATTTTAATACTTATGTGGGGATTCATATTTGTAGGTGTTTATCTGAATTGAACATCTGAATCCTTTGAGTGCTAACCAAATTTAGTTGCTCCATGATCCTGTGATTCTCAGATGGGACTGAGTAGCACAGGTCAGATCCAATATAAATTTTCTCTAAGTTCTGGGATATATGTGATAATTTGGGGAATCAGTCTGTATGAATTTATGAATTTTGGTTGCTTTTGTGAAGCTGTCAAGAAATTGAACTCTTTTCTGTTTATGTGCATGGGCTGGCAGAACCTAGAATGTACCCACCAGACTTCGGACAATGCAAAATATTTAACTTTCATGATGGTGTTATGATGGACAATAAGTATGGTAAGCAAGGCTTGACCAGAATTCTCTGCAGAGTTCTGGTGAAGAGAATGGAAATTCCCAAAGCAGGAGTTTTAGAAGGGCACTCACAGGGAAGATTCAGAGCCACACAGAATGTTTTAGGCAGGAAATGGCCCAGGGCAATGAAGGCAAGATGGAAACAAAATGCTCCATGTTTCATAATACCACCCATGCACTGCAGCAAAAGCACTCTGGACTTCCCCAGATGACTCTGACCCAACTCTAAAAATGCTCTGGAGTGGTGAGGAAATTGTGCAGTCTGTGTGTTTTATATGTTACATCTGCTCCTTGAGGTAAACTCTGGACACAAAATGCCCATATGTTCTGGAAAGAGGTGTGTTTAAGCTATGGAGGGAGTCAGAAGGGTCATCTAGATAGGTCATTTAAATGGATTTTAAGATGAACAGTCCTGTTTTTTCTATGGTTTTGATTCTGTTCAGCACTGAGACAAAATTGGACTTGATTTTGTCTGATATCAAGCACAAAAAGCTATTTTGAAGAATGTGCTGCTCTGCCCCACCAGTGTGATTACATGTGCTGTGTGTGTGCAAGATCATGCCAATGGGGCTGGGTCACCCAGGCAGACGTGGGCCCATGCTACTGGAAATACCAGAACGTCCAATCATCTGGGGATATGTCAGTGGCCATTTTAGAGTCAGCGCTGATTCCTGGGGTTGGGCAATAGGACCATATGGCTGCAGATCTCAGAAGGACTACTAGATAGAGGGCTTGTAACCCAAGGGTGTGTCCAGAGGCCTCAAGATAAGGACAGTGCTTGGACTCTGGTCAGACTGTAATGACTTAAAATAGGAAGTCAGCAGCTGGATGTCCTCATGGTCTTCTCCGTTGGGAGAGCTCAGCTGAAGCTAAGCCATCTGTTTGACTCAGGCCAATTTCCAGTTTATCTAGTACAGTGTGCATGGAGCTTTACAATCAAATAAGATGAGATCTCAACCCCAAAGAGCTTGCAATCTGAATTATAAAGTAACTTAGTGACAGATTAATGTATGTCTGCATATGTCTATACCAGTCTACAAACTCCACTTAGTTTTGTGAATGCCATTTTGATTATAATCTGGAATTAAGGCCATCAATGCATTAGGACTGGAGTGCTTTACTGGCATAGGAATATCAGTATACTATACTAGCAAGGTGCTCCTAGAATAGACACAGCTAGTTTAGCAAAGCTGCCCTTTGTGCAGGTAGAGCCCAAAACCACTCTGCATGACAGAAACAAGCTACATCAGCAAAAGCCCAGTTTTACAACATAACTACAACTACGCTAGGGGCTTCTGGCCAACATAGCTGTTGTGGCAACAGTGTAATTTAAACTTGGTCTCTGAGTTATTTACCTGGATGGTCCTCCATTCATTTGGAAGCACCCTAGAACAGTGAACTGGCTGCAGGGTAGAGGAACCAGTTTTCCCAATCTGGACTTCAGGTGGGCTTTAACCAAGCAATGAAGCACCTGAGGAGGGATTTGAAGCCATTCAATTGGAGCTGACTGAGAGGACTGGAACTGTATAAAGGACAAGGTCTGCTCTTAGCAGAAGCTCTTTTACCAACCAGAACAAGGAGGCAAGACTTTAAAGGGAGGGTCTTGGAACCTTGAAAGAACATTGAGCAATACCCAAAAGGCTCTGGGTGGTGAAGATGTGGAGTGGGTGTAACATACAGATTTTTCTCTTTCTCATAGCTCCCTATATCTCTTTGCTTTGTGTATAAGTAGTAAAGTGTGATTGGTTTAGAAATTATTCCTCTGCAAAGTCTGTGTGTCCCTTGCTTTTAACTGTCTCCTAGTCTTCAAGGATGAAACAGTAACTCAGAGGGCCCGTAGCTTCAGTAGAACTTTATGGAGCCTGTAATAACTATTGGGGAGGTTTGGGAGGACTAGCGCTAGTTTCAGAGCCTCAGTAGATAGATTATGGAGCCCCATATCTCAGGAGGGGAGTTAGCTAGATGATCTGCACTACTAGAATGTATCTAGAAGCCTAGAACTTGAGACAGTAACTGGATCTGTCCAGACCCAGCCATCCTATGAGAAGATGGGAGTCAATATTTGGGTCTACTACTCTGCAGCCTAGTAATCTGCCTGAAAAATACAGTTCATCCAGGGTTGTAACAACCAACAAGCATAAAGAGAAATGACAGCAGATCACGGGGTCTGGGGAAGAGAGTCACGGAAGGAGGGAGATAACAGAAAACAAGGGGTGCTTTGGAACAGCACTTTTTTACACAAGGCCAGGCTGCCTACAAAAACATAGTCATAAATTAAGACTGATGCAACAAGGCCTTCCCCACTGGGAGCACAAGAAAGAAAGGGCACAAATGAACCAAAGTTAAGTCTTCCTGTCTTTACAAAAAGCCTTGGGACTGGTCGAGGAGTAGGAAGCACCTGTCTCTTCTCTTCCTCCTTGAAGAACTGCCAAGTTCCATCCTCTACCTATAATCTACAGTAACTCCAGTTTGCAACTTGGCTTTGGGAGGAAAAGATGGAGGAAGGACCCAGAAAGGAAGAAGGAAGAACACAGTAAGGGGGCAGGGGCTCGTTTTCACAGACTCCCCCATCCTTGATTGGCTCCACATCTTTCAGTTCTGGAACAACTTTTGTTGTTTTGGGGCTACAGATATTTCTGTCTGGGTTAGGCTATCTGGTTAACTTATACCAGTAAGGAAAAAAATAGTGAGAGTTTTATTGGTAAGCTGAGAATTGTATAATTCCTATCCTATGTTAATGCTAGGAGAGAATGTTTGTGTGAGTTGAGAATCATACTCCTCGTTCAACTGGAGACATGGCCTGAGAGGAAGACTGATTAAGAAAGAGAGAGTAAATTGTGGCTCTATATCATGTTCAGCATATATACCACACACACTGCTGATGCACTGGACTCTACCCAGCCCTTCTACTCATCTCTGCAAAGGAAAATGTCGCTGTTGTGTGCAGCCTGGTTCCCTGCCTGCACCACTATATATGATACAGTTAGCAAGAGCAGGAACACAAGGGCCCCTTGTGCTAGTCAGGCCACACTTTAGCTCCCTACATAAGGTCCACTTCTTCATATTTCACATAGGTCGTTACTGAGGCAAAATTCTCATTCCCTCAGTGTAAAATCTGCATGAGGATTTCATTAGTCACTTACAAAGCTCAATACTTCAGGATAGCTTCATCCTGAAGTGAAGACTAGCCTAAATGCAAAATGTAAATTATTGTAATAAATTATTGCAAGAAACTGATTTATGCTGGTGAAGTATCAATCTGATCTTTCTTCAAACTTACTGTGTTTCAGTAATACTCACAGAGCATCTCTCTATGGGATGTAATTTTAACTTTGCCAACCAAAATATGTATTTAACAGCCGTTCTTGCTATGAACGATTTAATTATGAAAAAATTGAACTAATATTTGATTTAACTTTATTATTGAGGGTTGCAACCCTGCAGCTAAGAGGAAAAGTTGCAAATTATCATATTACCAATCCTTCCCCTGAAAATGGTTAGTTTCACAAGCTTCCTATAACTGCAGTTATTGCTCTATAATCCATCAAGTTCTTCTGGAAAGCACAAGCTGCAGGAATCTGCATGCACCACTGACACCATTCTGGTCTATGTCCTTTTTCCTGGCAGATTGAATATTATCAGATCATGGTGCATATTTTGGTTTACAAAATACAGCAAATAGTATAGGAAATTGTGAGTGTTGGTAACTGAATTACAAGGATGTGTTAAGGAAACCATTTCAGGGCCTTCCCCAGGAAGACTCCACCCAGGCTCTTGGTGTATGGGTATTTCGCCAAAGCTTTAATAAAATGCAGTTAAATATTATGAAGGATTTGTGTGATGTTTTCTTTTAAAATAACTTTATTTCCCATTATCAGAAATTAAGGAAGGCCTTGTCAGCACACAAACTTGTACCGGTTTAATTGTCAGCTTTGTATGTGGGAGATTTTCATTCATCAGCGTCCTCCTTGCAATTTTAAGAGTAACAGCATCTCGTCAAAGTTTGGTGGGAGCTATGTGAGCCAACACATAAATTGAATGTTTGTGTGTGGCTAAACCAACCACTAATGATACCGGTGACTGTGTTCTGCTCTGAAACAGGAGATTCATATGCTGACTTCTGCCCCAAACTGCTGCACAATATTCCATTAGATGGATTCCCACCAGGATCTATTTTAGCTTCTCTCCTTTTCAATGTGCATACTTATGGCCTACTTACAACTAAGGCTGATAAATATATGCATTTGGCATCTTTCCCGCTGATGTGGATAATGATCTACATGATACTGAAGGATCACAGTCAGAATGTGAATACCCTAGCTCTTTATTTGCATCAGTGGAGACTGCATCTTTAGTTAAACTGGGGCAATTCTCCCTATTGACAAGCCCTTTCATGCAGGGTGACCAGATATCAAGTATGAAAAATCAGGATTGGGGAGGAGGGGGGTCCATAGGCAAATAAGAAAGTCCTGAATATTAAGCCTGTTTCTATAAAATCGAGACATCTACCCACCCTACTTACATGAAGCAAATACACTAAGTGCTATTTATTTTCTTCTTCAAATAAACTAGTATTTCCAACACTTGTGATGAAATGTTATTCTTTGTGAAAAATCAGTGCATCACAGTATTATTGTGCTCCTTAAGTATTATATATGGGGGAGGAGGTTTGTTTTAGCTTTTACATAAGAAAAAAACTGTTCAACAGTTTAGCAAACTGTATGTCTAGAGTATTTATATCCTTATAAATCTTCAAAGCAGCAATAGTGGTTTCCACTCTACCATATGAGGCCCTCTCTGTTACCTCTTCTAGTGGAAAGGGGATCCTTTTGGGAAAGGTTTAGCATATACTTTTTACTAATCTATGTCTGACTGGATTTGCAGATGACATCAGGTTTACAAATGAGGGTCAGGTTTCTATTCAGTACCATGGAACAAGAGAGGCACTGAATGGGAGGAGGAGGCACTGGAGATTCCCATCTACTCAGTGTACACTTGGCAGGGCAGCTTAAGATTGTTTCAAAGCATATGCAGCATTGGTTCTTAAACAAAGTAATTTTACTGAGTCTTATTTATAATAAAACAAACCAGGAGTCTGGTAGCACTTTTAAAGATTAACAAATTTATTGCATGAGCTTTTGTGGGAGAATATCCCACTTTGTCAGATGCTTAAAGATTGGGAAATCATCACCCGAAGGCCACGCTGAAGGCCGTACTGCACACCAGCCGGCCCTGTCCCTGGAGCGGAGCAACCAGTCACACCGGCCAACCCCCCGCCCCCAGTGGCGGACCAGCTAGCCCAGGGGTGGGGTGGGACAGCGGAGCCCAGCCTCTGGCCCAAGGCAGGCCCGCTCCCCCCAGCACCAACAGGGCAGAGGGCCTTCACAATGTGGGGGCCCTTGGGCATGGGCCCCATAGGCCCATGTGGTAATCTGCCCCTGAGCATTGCTAGGCAGCCTGAGCTGTGCTTCAAGCCATCTTACTTCTAGAAGTCGCTCCATAGTGACAATGACTCTGGTAGATCAGGGACCAGCATCATTTGAGTTTAGGCCACTGCAAAGACAACAAAACAATTTTGTGGTCTATATAAAAGACTCACTGATTGCTAAATACACAGCATAGGGAAAGAACATGAATCATGAGTCCTATCAAATCATTTATGACTATTTCAGCTATCCCGGCCCTTACTCTATAACAAGAGATCAGCCAAGCAGTAGCTCAGTGTCTCTCTCTCTAGACATGGTGTATGTTAATCTGGTTTCTGTAGCCCACGATGTAACCATCAGTACATTGCTTTCTTCCCCACATTCATCCCCAAGCCAGACATCAGCCATCTATTATGGCATGTAAGTTAGTGAGTGTGCAGAAAATATAGCTTTGTGATTAAAACAGAGGCCTGTGTTCTATTCCCATCTTTACTACTATTAATAGATTTGTTTATAATATGAAAATTAGGACTCATAATTCAACTACCATTGTATCTCCATCGGTAGCAGGTGCTAAATTGTAGATAGGGCTCATACATTCTTGCTACAGCATCATCTACATCTTCTAGGAGTAAAGTTAGATAACCCGGTGGTAACAGCATCTAAGTCCTTCCTACACAATAGCCTTCACTAATGGACCCGCAACTATGGTGAACTATGGGTCCTAAATTTGCCAGTTTAGATGTCTTCTTAGGCAGCATCTAACCTAAAGAATGGTATTGTTACATCTTTGACTGAACCATTGCCAGCTGTAGTTGTGTCCTGTTGGTGGTGGACAAGACTGTCCAAACCTGGCACCCTGTTATCAGTCCATCATTGTACACTGCATGCACACACAAAGCAATTCAGCAGTTTAGATTATTGCACCTATCCCAAAATGCCCATCACAGTCCCTTCCCTCACCTCACGTGCATATGTCTATGGTACATACTATCTGTTGGGACCTGTTCACGTTTTTTTTGTTCCAGTGGCTGATTTGAATGGGTCTCTCCTACATGAGGAGCAACCATGTCACAAGGAACAGGGGCTGTTCCCCACTACATAAGTGCATATGCCATGGCAGAAAGTCAACAGCTTCCTCTTCATTCACTCCTGGACCACCGCTGGAAGTGGAAGACCACAGTTCATTGCAGTAAACATTATTTGGGATGCCAGTGCTCAGTAAAGCAAGGAGCCCATTCATTTCTTCAGTAACATAGTTTTAAATTTTGTTTTGTCTCTCTTATTATTGAGGGATGCAGGGAGGGTTTGCTTTGCTTTGTTTGTGGACTAATAGTTTTTCTCTTGTTCCAAAGGTGTAGCTAGTCTAGTTCAGCAAAACTCCTTGTTTGATTTTCTCTCTTGTATTTTCCTCTGGGATCCAAAGACTGGCATGATTCATACCTGGACTCTTCTCCCTACTACCTAGCCATAGCTTCCTGGTTACAACAGAGACCCGGTGCATTATTCTTGGGTGGTGAGTATCAGAGAGGCAAATGAGTACTTGAGGACACTGAACCTGCCTACATTAGAGTTTTGGTCGTGTTGTAACTCTGATGGTCTGCATTACCAATTACAATTGTGTTAACTCAAATACATTGGCAATCAATTAAGGATAGTTACAGTATGACCAAAAATTCTAGTCAAGACTAGGCTATAGTGAGGTAAATGACATTTGGCCCAGTATCTACTGGGGATGTGGCGCAAAGTAGACTATTGGTTCTCTGATTCTACAAATTCCATTCCCTCACCCACCCCCAATCCAATTTCTAAAAGTAAAATCTCACTTATTTGCTCTGTATTGAGGTCTCTTTGCCAATCAAAAGCCAGGAAATGAAGCTACAGATTCTGGGGAAAAAATGCTGATGAGACTCAACTCCTGTGCATTTAAACCAAAGGCAACTCAAATTTCCTGTTCAAGTTTTCAGCAGGTTGTGCAATTCACAGTTGAAAGGAAGATGTGGAAAATATTTTTAATTCATGGTGAAAAACTCAGTTGTTCAGGTTAGAATTACACAGATTTTAACTGTTTATCTACACACTAAAAAGGATGAGAACAATAAATTGGAAACTAGGTTTGCATGGCAACCTTTGAAAAGTGTAACACACCTTATATCACAGTTCAGGGCATTTGCACCTGACATTCCCTCTCATGGTTCAGCAGAGGCACCCACTTTGGCTCCCAGATCATTAGCCATCAATCTTGGCTAGAGACCCAGAGCTCTCTTTCCCTCTCTCCCTCCCGGCTGGCATTTTTCCAGGCAGTATAGTTCCAGACCTACAGTATAAGCTCCCCAGCAAGTTGAACTGTCTAAGCAGGCCTGCTTTTCTTTCTCCTCAGAGACTATCAACAGTGTAATCCGGAGGTGTCAAACATGCAGCCTGCAGTCTTCTCTGTTGTGGCCCACACTGGTTGTACCAGCCCTGGATTTTCCCCATGTAAATCTGTTAAGAATGAATTATATTTGATCATATCAAATGAAAGATACATAAAGATTTGCCCAACTTCTTCAGAGTAACTGTTTTGGTTTTTTTCATACCAACAGTCAAGAGACTAGAGACCATGTATACGAGTAGTTGCTGTGAGGTTTATTTTTATTAGATTACCTTTATAGTAACTTTGCTTTGTCTGTCTGTCTGTACATATTCCCTGTGCTTTCCCACCTTGCTCCAGCAGATGGCATAATGTTTATAGGTTTTAATGGCAACCTGCACCCACAGAAAACCTGCCAGTCATGTGGTATGTGGGTTAGAGCAGGAATGTGGGAACATAGCAGTCACTGGTTTGAATTCCACCTGGGGTTTAAAAGCTGCTGTTCACAGGTTTGGATTTGATCTACTTTTAGTCTTGATTGAAAAATAATATAAAAAAACAAGTTTTTTAGAACAGACAATGTTAAAACCAATGCACTAAAAGGGACAAAACAAGTGCACAAGCAATTCAGATTGGTCAGACTTCTTGTACGAGGCATTTTAAGCACCGTGAATGCATTTGTTTGCAAAAGGTCGGCTAGCCAGTGTAGCATATACAGTGGGCACCCAACCTTTTGCAAACAAATGCATTCATGGTGCTTAAAATGCCTCGTACAAAAAGTCTGACCAAACTGAATTACTTCTATACTTGTTTTTTCCCTTTTAGTGCATCGGTTTTAAGGTCGTCTGTTCTAAAAAACTTGTTTTTTTTTTAATATTATTTTTTTCTTATATCATTTTGTGGCCCACCAGACTCAGTTGCTAACAGAAATGGCCCCCAAGGCTATATGACTTTGACACCCCTGGTGTAATCGGTAAATTGCCCACTGTTCAAAGTTACTACACAGCTCTTTCTAAGCACGCACATTTATTTTAGAGGTGAAAGCATTAATGACAACATATTTTTTTAAAAAATTAAAGAAGCTACCCACATGCTAATAAGCTTACCAAAGTTCACCCTCAATTCCAAGAAGGAGGCTAGCAGTTAATCATCTCCTTCAAACCCCACCAAGGTTTTTAGTTATTGTGGTGTTTTTTGTTTTGTTTGTTTGTTTTTTATGGTGTTCAGAACAAGTACCTCCATTAATCTGAGAGTCCCTCCTTTATATAGCTTGGGGCTCTGAGTTCTGATTCTAGGAGCAGGTAATCAGCAGCCAGTGGGTTTCTCCTCAGGCCATACTTCCCCCCCGCCAAAAAAAATTGATCTGGAAGTGAAAAGTTTCATTCCCTTCCTCCCAAGTATTTCCTAGGAAACCCATTTAATTTTGTTTGTCCCAAAGGTTCCTTCCCTGGTTCATCCCCTGATACGTTACTTAAAATGATCCTTTGAAGCTCATATCACTTCCTATGAAAGCTCATACAATATATTTGTTAGTCTTTAAGGCTATGTCTACACTGGCAATTTAAGTCAATTTAAGGAGGCTTAAGTCGACTTAAATTAAGACACATCCACAGTAGGCTTTCATTAAGTCGACTTAAGAAATTCCTTAAATCGACTTAATGAAAGCTTAAGTCGACATTATAACTACCACTCATTAGGTCGACTTAAGCCTTCTTAGGTTGACCTAACCCTTCCTTAGGTCGACCTAAGCCTAGTGTGGACGCATAAATCCACTTTGTTAAGTCAACCTAAGGGCAGTTAGGTCAATTTATCAAAGTGGACTAAGTCGACTTAAAATGTTGCCACTTGTTAAGTCAACTTTAATAAGGTCAATTTTAAGTTGACTTAAAGTCGACCTTATTAAAGTCAACTTAACAAAAGTCAACATAACTTTTCTAATGTAGACATAGCCTAAAAGTGCCATAAGACTTCTTGTTCATTAGTAAGTGTCTATGTCAACAGAAAGACCAGACAGAATTGGCTCTAGAGATTCAACTACATTCTCACCTCCCTGAGGTGGACTGGAAAAGTCCTGTAGAATGTAATAGGGATGAAACCAATACATTTCTTTAGAAAACTAATGACATTTAATAAGAATTGCTCTAAAGAGATATAGAATATAAGCGAGGATAATCTCAAGTATTTATTTTAACCATCCAATTGAATTCTATAGCAGGGATATAATTCGCTAGGATGGTGTTAAAAATATGCAGAGAATGATTACTGTTAAATTAGGTAGGATTTTTCCTTAAGGGTTCAGATCAAGTTGAGTCAGATTTATTTAGACCAGTGGTTCTCAACCTATTGTGGGCTACATCCAATACTACCTGGATTTCACCCGGGCTGCAGCTATGTGCTGCTTGGGTCAGGGGTTGAGAAGCACTGATTTAGATTATTAGTTCTTTGGAGAGGGATCATCTCTTTGTTATGTATGTATACAATGTCTAGTACCTTGGGTGCAGTATTTAAAGTGGTCTGAAAAAAGCAGAGAGGGTCTGTAATAATCTGTACTTAAAGTGCACCCCTTAGTGACCTGCTTTGAGTTTCAATGTTGTTAAAGCTGTTGAGGGTTTGTTTATTGTTTTTCTGCTGCAGCTGTGACCATTTGTGCCCCCTTCTTGCCATTTAAGCACTGATTGGGAGTCCTGATCCCATTCAGAGTCTTTTAAGTGCTACCACAGTATAAATAGTTGGCACTGGTAGGACATCTGCTGCCAACCATGTTGTACTTATTCTGTGTGTAAATGGAAGACGCTACCGCAGGCATTCCATTTATCACCTTTAAGCTCAGTCACTGCAAGTCTTGAAAAATTAAAACTGACCCACATGAGGCATGCTGTGTGATTTTGACCGACATTTCAATGCCAGGGATAATTGTGAATTGTGAATCCATTGAAATGGATCACTCCAAAATGCCAATCATGTGCCATTTTGAGGCCCTTTTGGCTTCAGAAAGCTCCAAATGAATGTTTGTACCCCAGAACATTTTAGAATTAACCCCAACTCTTGCCAAAACTCTGAAGAATAGCATCTCTAGATTTCCTAATGTTAGCTTGGCATTGATGGAGGCTTGTGCAGGTTCCCTTGGTTTCACAATTCTGGCTCTGTATATCAGTGGCATAAAATTAGCAGAAGTGCATAAGTGACATATGAGCCTTCAAAAATTTTACTGTGTAGGTCATTGGCTGAACTCTAGAAAACAAAATATGTGGAAACTGTTGCATCGGTTGTGGTAGTCCAAAGACTTTGTACTTCTTATTTCAAGAATGGTCTTGGCATAGAGCAATGGGCTAAACATTATGCCTTTGCCATAGTTCACTTAACTTGTAGGCTTTATTTGAGATAAAAGAATTCACAGAGGATGTGCTAGTTCAGCTGAGCACAATTATGATCATTTATTCAGCGAGTTGGTCCTGAAATGACTCATTATGCAGCTGCTTAGATTTACATGCAGCTAATGGATTTAAGGGGCTGTTGGCCTCTTTCTGAAATCAAACTGGTAAAATGGGACACTTTGAGCCGTACGTATCATGATATTGAAAGAATCAGTGAGCTATCGGAGGGCATGGAATGTGGGTTTGGACCTCAAGCCTGAGGAAATGGAACAGACCCACTCTCTTCCTTACCTCAATCATATCTTATAAGTTTAGGGCAAGAAGGTTTTTAACCTGCAATTTCATGGAATAATCAATTCTCACAGTAAACCAGTAACAATATTCAGTATAAATTGGGTGCCTTTGCTGCCAAAATGTAATACCTCTTTAGAAATAAGACTCCAGAAGGCTGCATTCTTGGAAGTGACTAGATTCTGTGTCTCTTGCATGTACAGTACCCTGTGTCAGCCACTCTACCAACTAATGGAATTCTGCTTGGGCGGGGAGAGGAGAAAAATATTTTAAATGATAGGAAATGATCCCTAAGAAATCAATGCTCTAGTATCTTTCAGATCTCACACTCCCTTAAAAACATTGAAATTATTTAGGGGGAAAAAGGAAATGTTCTGATCAGAGCACCGAAGAGAAAGAGATGTTTACAAGCTGCTGGCATTACGATCCTTCTAAAAACCAAAAATCCAAAACTTATTTTTTAAGAATCCGTCTAACGATGATGCACTCTCCCATGCTATTGCTCTAATCTAAACAAAAGTAGATAAGGGCATGTCTACACACACTGTGCTACAGAGGTGCCGCTGCACTGCATCTGATGAAGATGCTCTAAGCTGATGGGAGAGAGCTCTCCTTTCGGCATAATAAAACCATCTCTGTGAATGGCAGAAGCTATGCTGGCGTGAACAGCTCGCCTGCCAACATAACACTGCATGTGACCACTTACGTCAGTTTAACTTATGTCACATGGGCAGGGCCAGCCCAAGGGTTTTTGGTGCCCTAAGTGAACTGACTTTGGCACCGCCCCCCTCCACCCTTGTTATAAAAGAGAATGTATTAATATTTGTTTTAAATAGAGAAAAAAAAATCACTTCCATCTAATTTGGTGCCCCTTAAAGCCTGGCTCCCTAGATGGCTGCTTAGTTCTCCTATATGGTTGGGCCAGCCCTGCACATGGGGGCTAGTTTGTTTGGATTCCTGAGGTCTAGTCTACACTGGGGGGCTAAGTTGACAGGAGATATATACTCTGTGTGCCTCAGAATCCATATCTCCTGTTGACTTAGTTACATCTACTTACTGCTCTGTGTTCACTCAGCACTGTTGACTTGAAGTGCCCTCCGGTCAATGCAACCTTACTCCACTTGGAGGGGTGGAGTTATAGACTGGAGAGCGCTTCCAGGATCGATTGTGTGGGTGTACATTGGCCGCTCAATCAATCCCGCTGCGGTGATCTGCGAGGCTCGATGCAGTTTTTTCAGTGTAGATAAGGCCTGAGCGACATATGTTTTGCTGACATACTCTGTAGTATAGACATAGCCTAACAGGATATACTTATGTCAAATCTGCAACCATTGTATCTTTATATTTTCCTTTCTCTTCTCCTTGTTTAACGTCATTATTCCCCCGTGTTCTGTCCTGTACTCAACTTCCTAGATTGTTTTTTGCAACCTCTTTTTCTATATTTAAATGCTATGCACACCTATCGTGCTATATACAGTTCTTAAATCAACAGAAAAGTCTGTCTGTCCTTGCTGGGAATTGAAACTGGGACCCTAAGAGTGAAAACAGCTCTTCTATCACTTTAGCAAGAGGAAAAACTTCATTAGTAGTAACAGCACTCATATCCTCTTCCTGGGTATCCAGTTGCTAAACCATGAGATCCCTGCAAGTTATCATTTGGCAAGTAGTAGCCTTGATAGTTTTAAAGTCTGCAATTACAATCTTGGGAACTGATTCTCCACTATTGTGCACCTCTTAGTCCAAAGTGAGTCCAAAATGGGTATAAATTACCACTCAAATTTGGTGGCATTTAAGAAACCTTTCTGCTGTCACCACCCTGGGCTTGCTGAATGCCAATCATGGAGAATAATTTACAGCAGCCTGAGGACTGCTTAAAATTGTGCCAGCTGCTAGTGATCTGGAAAAGCCATTAGAGTAGCAGGGGCTCACCAGCATGCAGGCAAGCTTTGGCCCATCCATCCCCCTATGCTAGCAGGAGGGTGGGTGGCATAGGAGCCTACTGGGGTATGTCCACACTGCAGCTAAACACCCAATAGCTGGCCTGGGTCAGCTGAATGCGGTTTGTGGGGCTTAGACTACAAGGCAGTTTAACTGTGATAAAAGTATTCCGATTTGAGCTCAGGCTTGAGTTGGGTCCCACAGCCGGAGCTCCAGCCTGGACCCAGCTATCTATCTTGCAGTTAAATAGCCCCACAGCCCAAGTTGGGTGAGCCTTAGTCAGCTGATACGGGCCAGTTGTGGGTGTTTAATTGCAATGTAGACATGCTCTTGGTATCTGCAGAAACTAGCACTTGGGAAAACGCACTGGAATTACACCAGGGATGAACCTGGCTCAGAGAGGTCAGTGGAGTTAGGCCAGGGTTTAATTTAGTTTATTACTTTTTTTACTATGGTTCTTGCTCATTTTTCACATAGTAGTTTAAAACAATTAGTCTAATTATAATGGAAGATTGCAGTTTATGAGACAACTTGAAAGTACAGATCCACAAGCTTTTCATTTAAATGGAAAAATTTCCTTTAATATCTTAGATAAGGAAGGACAAACCTGTGGTTATATATTTTAGGATGTTCCCTTAAAATTACAGTCGACCTCTATCATCAGGCTAATTGTTCTAAACAACCATGAGCGTAATCTGTATTAATAGTGATGAAAGGTTACTCATAACTGCATTTAAAGAAACATTGCATGTTCTTAAAACATCAGGTTCCAGCATGCCATTCATTTATATGTGTGGAAGTCCCAGCCAAGTCTATGGGAATGTTTATTAGGAACAATGATGGGGTGAGCCCTATTTTAGGGCACAATCCTGAAGCCCCATTAAGGCAAAATTCCAACTTAAATCAATCAAAGTTTGAGGGGCTTTTTTTCTCCCTCAATAATGACTACAAAATAAGGTCCACGTCCACATGCCAAAGTGCATATGAATCAACTCTTGTGTATATCAAGGTGTGACAGGCTGCTGGGAGGTGAACCCCTGGTCAGTCCCCTCCCACCTTACCTTAGCTAGCTCAGGGGCACCAGAACATGTAGCTGGTTGGGGCTTGATTGCCTGAGGGAAGGCAGCTATGCCTGAGCAGCCCTGGGGAGGTGGGATGTTGATTGGCCATGAGCTGCAGCTGTCCTGGGGGCAATGCAGGGTTAACAAACCAGGCCCCATGGGTTTAGGAGGATAGCTGGCTGACATCATTCAGATCAGGATGTTTTTCTCTTCTCAAGGGTAGGGATTAAGATTAAAAGATCTTGAAGGGTTAAAAAGATGCCCTCAGCAGAAAGGGAGGGGGGAAATTATCAGCTTAGCTGGAAGATGACTTGGGTATGGAGTCAGCAGGGGGCAGTGAGAGTAACCCAGGCTATGTCTATACTTGCAAATTAGTTCAAATTAAGGAAGCTTAATTTGAACTAATTTAAGCCTTGGCCACACTAGGCTTTCATTAGTTTGAATTAAGGGTTTCCTTAATTCAAACTAATAAATTCAATTGCTTAGTCCGAACTAACCCTTAATTCAAAATAGTTAGTTCAAACTAATATGGCCACATTGACTTAATTCAAACTAACTGCTTAGTTCAAACTAATCAGCAGATTGACCTTCTTGCAACTGACTAATTTGAACTAAGCAAGTGCCCAGCATAGCCATGGATAATTTGAACTAGCATTCTAGTGGGGCCATGCTAGTTTGAATTAAGTTAGTTTGAACTAACTAAAATTAGTTGGAATTAGTTAGTTCAAATTAACTAATTCAAAGTAGCTTTTGTAAGTGTAGGTGTCTGGCTGTAACTTGGTGTCCAGAGAGAATGGGAGGCAGCAAGGCTAAGTTGTATCTATGTGAGGAGAATGCCAAGTATATGTATAGGTAAGACAACATAGGTGTAGGTTGCTTAGCTTTAAGCCCGCTTCTTTCAGCTTTCTAGCCATTTGAGGAAAAACTTCATGCTTGGTTTTGAAGGAATTGCTTCTGTGTTACAGATCACAGGACCTTAGAGGAAATCTCTAGCAGGGTCTAAGATGACTGGAATCTGCTCAGTAACACAGTTGGCTGCAAGGATGGTAACCTAGAGATGCAGTTTGGGCAACGATTAAGCTGTGGGATCCAGTCCCAGAGAGTAGTGGAGATATAGATCTGGAAAAGGGTCTCAAAAAGAACAGTCTATCTAGGAACTAACACACCTGCCCCACCCCATGTGTAACTGATAAAAGGCTTCTTGAATCATGGCTCAGGTTTAGTGAGGGGGTGAAGGGAGAGATCACGGGCATTATGCCCAGTATATGCCCACTGTGAGTGAGTGGGTGGGTGGGGAAGGGAAATAAAGGGGGGGGGGGGTAATGTATGAAGCCATGGTTCTGCCTCTCTAAATGTGCTGGGAAGCACAGGTAGCCAAGCATGAATTATAGAAACAGGGCTGGAAATGTTCATCCCCATGTGCTGAGTCATGATTAAGTATATCTAGACCACCCCTGAAAAGTGTTTGCCTAACCTGTCCTTGAAGGTATTTAAGAACAGGGATTCCACAACTACCGTGGGTAACTTATTTACATGAGGGAAAAGCAAGCTACATCCGGGAAAGGGGATGACATAATTTACCATTTACCCCCTATAGTGGAGGACTGCACAAGAGAACTGTGCGTCTTAGAACACTTTATAGGACAACACAAGTATGTGCTTTTCCCCTTCCTCGGGATTGAGCCTAAGGGCTCTGTCTAGCCTTTTAAATATATCATTCAAATTGAACATTTTCATGGGAAAATATAGTCTTGCATAAGTCTTTGTAGTTTATATTGTTTGTGTGTGGACAAACATGCTTTCTGAAATGACAGCTGAAAAACTTATTTTTTTTCTCTCTGTAGGGCACAAATGTCCTCTTAAAAAAAAAAAAATTGGAGTCCATTATCTACTGAAAACTAGAACTTCAAGGAATAATGGAGTGAAGAGTCATGATTCCTGTGGAGTTATAGACTTGAGTTGATAGCAAAGTTGAGTGTATGACCTTGATCTGATCATGGATTATTTGAACTTGAGGAAGTTCATCTTATAAAATATAACCCAAGGTGATTGTTTTTCATTCTGGACATTCATGTCTGCTTTTGTGACAGTTTCAAGCAATTGTGTTTATTGAAAAGGTGTGAAATAGCAAAGAAGGCTTACTCAGGGAGGAAAGGTTTTGCACAAATACAGTATAAGAAAGCCTTGATTCAGCAAAGACTTAAGTATGATGTTTGTAATCTTACTTATGAGTCTTGCAGTTACTTCAGTATATTTCAGCTTTTGCAGGATTTTGACATAAGCTGCTAGTGATCACATTTTACTTTTCATGCTCAAATGATTAATAAAATCATTTTGATATCATGATAACGGGACTCAATGAAGAGTGCATTGGTCTTCTTTCAGGCCAGGATTCTCTTTTGAAGGGGCTTATTTGCCTTATTGCAGATCTTAGTGACTGATGTAATTGACCACAATTTTCAGATAAATCATTCAAGTAGCATAATGAGACTCCAGAAGGCAAATGATGAAAAGAAACAGAACAATAACCATCATAAAATTTCAAAATAATGTCCTTGGGAAAGCTGAACAACATTAACTGTGAGATCACTTTTTCCACAAAATCTTTTGGGGGGATTCAAAACAATCAATATAAGTTTAAAAAACTTGGTTGTACTTTGAGCTGAACATTAAACATAGAAAAGTTATAATGCTGGATGAGGGATAAACATAATCCTTTGCTGATTCAGAGATTTGCAGGGCTCTACATGTGACTCTACAGCCACCCTAAAGCAAAGACAACATCAATACATGAGAACATGAATTACTTCTGCACTGGTGAAATTTAGTATTATAAATTATATAAATATATATATAAATTATAAAAAGGGCAATATTCATCTAAGCTGTTCATTTAATTATTTGAACTCTTCAATGTTTGAGTGATTTTTTTTTAAAGTCCCCCCACCTTTTTTTTTGTACAAAACTGAGCCCTTGCTCAGATGCAAATACTGACATTTTGGCATCTATACAAGACTTGCTGGTTTGTAAGTGTTGCAGTTCAACCTTAATGTGTAAAATATAAACTCAGGTTTTTATCCTGGAAACACCTATGCAAATGTTTAACTTAATAGCCCTGAGCAGGTCCATTGAGCTCCAAAACAATTAATAAAGTGCACATGTGTTACAGGAGTGGGGTTTTAATGATCTAAACTGAATGGTCTGCAACCATTATAGTGCAATCTTTCCAGGTGCAGAGTCAATAGTTTAAAATATAGCTAATCCCAAATCAACTTTAGCCATGTTGTCCCAAATTTTTAACCAAGTTTAACAAATGTGTTTATACAAATATGGTTTAAAATCCAATTGTGTCTGAAAAGGGTTTTAATTTGTTTTTACTGCAGATGGATAGTGTCAGTCTTTTTTATAACTAAATTGAAAAGCATGAAAGCCAGAGATCCAAAACCTCTAACTTGTTTCAACCACAACCATGTTTTAAAAACAGCTCATTTACCATTATCACATTCTATAGATAGTATATTTTCTAAGGCCTATGCACTATTTTCCCATAAACTGCAAAAATAGTGACATCTGCCTTTATCACAAGTAAACTACTTGTTCCCCATGCTCATACCCCACTGTATATTAACTATTTCAATATTAAGTAGTGAAGCTCCAACACCCTGTTTAACTAAGTTCCACAAAGCAGTAAGTATCCTTGTCACAACTCAGGCCTTGTACACACGAACACTTTATCGCGCATTAACAATCATTACCGCGCGATACCAACAACAGCGTACACACATGGAATAGGGCTGTTGAGCGTTAACTGCGTTGTTGTAGCACAATACAAAAACCACCTCGACGAGGGTGGTAGCAGTTAACGCGGAACAGCTGTTGCGCCTTTCCACTCATGTGTACGCTTACCGCGCAATGATTGGCCTCCGGAACTGTCCCAGCATTCCAAAGTCGTCCTCTCTGGTCTTCCCCCCACCCGCTCTGTGGCCGTGATGAAACAGTCCCCGCCCTGATCAGATTCCCGGGATTTTCGAATTTCTTGTCTGTTTCACTTCCTGTTCTCTTCCTCGTGGAGTGCAGCTCCGATCATCAGTAGCAATGGCGGCCCGTCGTGGAGCACAGCAGAGGTGCTGGACCTGATCAGCATTTGGGGAGAGTCCGCTGTGCAGGCGCAGCTACATTTGGCATAATTTCTCGGGCCATGTCAGAGAGAGGTTATGATAGAGACACTGTGCAGAGCAGATCAAAGGTGAAGGAGTTAAGAATAACCTATCACCGAGCGAAGGAGGCAAACCGCCGTTGGGGATCAGCGCCTGCTACATGCAGGTACTATAAGGAGACAGAAGCCATCCTCATTGGGGACCCCACAACCACTGCAAAGAGTCCCGTGGACACATCGGCCCCCCCTCATCCAGTGAATGCCAGACCCGAGCAGGATGAGGACGTGATTGATGAGGAAGAGGAGATGGAGGATGACCTGGAGGAAAGCGCAACAGCATGTAGCCAGGAGCTGTTCTGCACCCCTGCTGAGATGTCCACCCAAGACATGAATTGCAGCGTGTCCTCTGAGGCGGCAGATGGGGGTTCCGGTAAGTTTCTCTTTCGTGCAGCTATGGCTCCCGCTAAAATATCATTGTCCGGGGTGGGGGTGCTTGCTGTCTCAGTCCCCGCTGTGCACGCTCTTTACTCTGCATTCATTAGAAGTGCATCAACACAAGCAGTGATTGTCAAAAAATCATCTGTATTTAGGTCAGTAAAGGTTTCCTCGATGTACCTCCAGAGACTACTACTCAGGTTAGATGGGAGAGCGTTTGTGTCTACGCTCCCAAAGACGGATACTCTGCCTCGCCAGCTGCAAAGCACAGCCCTGGGAACCATGGCAGCACACAGTGCAGCAGCATACAGTCCTGGCTTGCAACTGGTGGCATGTAGGATATGTATTCTAGCTGGCAGGGGCACTCTGAGGAGAGACATATCGGGTTCCATCTGTGTGCCCTGTGCAGAATGTTAGCCCCCAGTAAGCTTTCTATTAGGACGTACCTTGTCCGCTTCAGCGAAGCATAGGATGTTGACTGCCTGTACCTTCCAGTGGAATGTGCTACTGGAAGGTTACATTGGTTATCTAGGCTATGTGTTAACAACAGCTTTATTATTATTATTTTTTTTTAGATTCGACCTTCATAAGGACGGTGTCTACCCCAGCTGACCTTATGAAAAACATTCTGCGGCATGCTCGAAGAAACAGGGAGGATATGTTTCAGGACCTGCTGAAAACAGCACAGGAATCCGCGAGGGAGAATCGAGCCGGGAGAGAGGAATCCCAACAGAGGAGGCAGAAACACAGGGACGAACTGATAAGCGTGATGAAGGAGCAAATAGAACTGCTCAAGAGCATGATTGCTTTGCAGACCCAGGTGATTAATGTATGGGCTCCACTCCATACAGTTCAGCCATGTCTGCCTCCCACACCCCATAGTCCTTCAAAGAATTTCTTTGAAGGCCACCCATCCCCTTGGTACATTGCAACATCCAGTCCCCCCCTGAGCCACTTTTTAGAGACCTGCAGTGACACCCACCTGTAACCCCCCCTTTAGGTTTTAATAAAAACAGTGACAAATAATTTGAAGAGTGCCTTTATTTGTACACATTGAAAATCTCATAAGGTGCGCCTGATGCGTCCTGGAAGTTAACTAGGGGAGGGCATCATTGAAATGGTCCCTGAGTGCCTCCCTTATGTGAGCAGCTTCTCCTTGGGCCCCCCTAATACTCCTAGTGGCTGGCTGTTCGTATGCTTCCTCAAGGCGCTGTGCCTCCATAGCGCACCCCGGGGAAAACTTTTCTCCCCTACTTTCACAAATGTTATGAAGGACACAGCACAACGCAATCACAGCAGGGAGGTTGTCCTCCGCCAAGTCCAGCCTCCCATACAAACATCGCCAGTGCCCTTTTAAACGGCCGAAGGCACACTCCACAGTCATTCTGCAGCGGCTCAATCTGTAATTGAACTGCTCCTTGCTGCGATCTAGGTTCCCGGTGTATGGCTTCATGAGCCATGGCATCAGTGAGTATGCTGGGTCTCCGAGGATGACTATGGGTATGTCCACATCCCCTACAGTAATTTTTTGATCAGGGAAGAAGGTACCCCCTTGCAGCTTCCAGTACAGACCAGTGTTCCTGAAAATGCGGGCATCATGCACCTTTCCCGACCACCCAGCATTGATGGTGACAGTGGAGATCAGAGCAGGATCCATGCTGTCGCTGTTGTGATTGCTCGCAAGTGGTGTGGTGCATCACTGCACTGTTGAAAATAGGCGCAAGTTGCTATTGGCAACGAGGAAGACGCTAGGGGAACACAGTGCACCACGGGAAACTGAGAGTTTACCCATGGCGCTTTGCGTTCCTTTCCTTCATCCCATGATTCCAAGCGCAGATTGAGGGAAAATTGAACTGTGGGATAGGTGCCCAGAATTCATTGCGCTACACCGCGATATTGCAAAGAATTCTGTTGTGTTACAAGGAGCGACGTGTGTACGCGCTATCCCGCAATAAAGGTCACGTGTTTTTTATAGCGCGATTGCCATGTTGTGCTTTAATCTGATCGTGTGTACATAACCTCAGAGGGGGTACTTGGGTACTATGGAGGAAGTATAGCACAGGGTTTGTCAGTTTAGAGTGGTTGGTGAGTGACCGTGTTTGCACAACATCCATTTTCCCAAGCCGCACCTTTATTCATGGAACACTTGCAGTAGTTTCTTTCTGCTGACAGACCTTTTTATATTCCAGGCAGAATTGTGATGCTTTTTTTCTTCTGCTTTTTTTGATACGCAGTAGCTTTATGCTATCAAAAGATGGCACATTCCTAACTTTTGTTTGTATATTTATATTTGTTTGGATCTCCTGTGAGCATTTGTTTCACAGACCCTGATTGAGCAAAACAGTGAAACAAGGGTTGTCAACCCTCCAGGATTATCCTGGAGTCTCCAGGAATTAAAGATTAATCTTTAATTAAAGATTAAATCATGTGTTGAAACCTCCTGGAATACAGCCAACCACAATTGGCAACCTGAACTGAAACATATGTTTATCTTTTAGCACAGCGAAGCGGAAGCAGAATGAATTTATGTAATGGGTTTAAAGGTGAGTGCATATCTAATACTAAGGCTATATTAGGAATGCGTTACCAGTATAGGAACACTATATCAGCAAAATATTCCTAGTGTGGACAAAGCTATACCAACAAAACTGTGCTTTGTACTACCATAGTAAAACCACCCCTAAAATAAAATAAAAATAAGCTACCCTAGAAAAAGCACCGTTTTGCCAGTAGAACTGCATCTTCTACAATAGGCCCTTTTTCTGGCAGTTACGTTAGTCAAAGATCACACCCCTGACCAACACAGCTGCGCTGCCAGAAGTCTGCAGTATAGACCTGACCTAAAGGGTGTTGCTGAGTCAGGGCTTTGATGACACTGGCCTTGTATGTATACACAGTTCTGCCACATTCTGTGCAGCTGTTGTGAATGGACACTCTTGTAGAAAGGAAAATACAACATTGATAACACACTCAGAGAAGTCAGTTCAGGGGGGAAAGTAATCAAAGGGCCACCTGCTCAGAAATTTTTCGCTACTGGTACTCAGATGCTCTGACAGTTTTGATAATACCCATGGATTGGTTTATTACAGGAGTGGGTAGGATGTTCTGTGGCCTGCAATGTGCAGGGGGTCAGAGTAGATAATTGTGAGTAATGGTCCCTTCTGGCCTTAAATTCAACAAGTCTATGATTAGAGGGTGATTAGCTGAGGTATTCAAAATTTATCACCTACAACCCACTCTTCCAAAAATGTGACTAGGTGCCACTTAGGAAAATGTTGCATTTCTTGATTATTACAGCTTTATAATTCAGTCTGCAACAATGATCAGATTCTATTTGCCATTACTCTTAATCTGGAGGAACTTGGCTACCCCAATGGTCAGAGATTTTTGGTACATGCTATCAGAAACAGGAATAGCTTAGATCCTGGAAATTTTCCCTAATAGACAAAGTTCTGAGTCAGAAGAGAGCTCCTCAAGTGACAGATCCAGTAGCACTTTTAATATATACTTTCAGAAAATGCACAATTTCTTACTGCTCTAAAAGACATGAAATATGGTGCCTCCTTTGCCTGTATATCTCTAACATATTCATTTTTATTTGGCATACAATTTTTGGTAGATTCAGGCTAAATTAAAATGCACCAACCAGTGATTTGGTGCAAAGACTATAACTTTTTTTTTTCTAGGGCAGAAGAAATCCCTTTAGCAATGTGAAGGACCAGATTCTTCAGACTAGGGACTGGAAATTGAATCATTTTCTCTAAACCTAAATTCAAAGCATGGAGCAAACAAACAAGAAAGGGATGTCTTGACTAGAGGATCTGTGTTGTTTGCAGACTCACTTGTTAGTAGACCTGTACCAATCTCATGCTGCTGCTTCTGCAAGAGCTTCTGTAGACAAGAGGGAGAATTATGGAATGAGATTTTATAAGAAAAGTGGTTTTGTTATGGGTAGAATGTGAAAAGTTGGTGGAAAGAAAGGAAAGGCTACTGAGTACATATATTTTAATTTTAAAATCATTTCATTTAATTGGAAGTAAGAATAATTATAATATGCCTTCACAGTTTATTTGTACTTGCTATTGCATTTATATTCTCAAATTTCTCGCTTTTGTTACTTAAAACACACTGCAAGCAAATTGTTTTGCATGGACACGGGAACAGGGAATAACTTGTAGGACTAGGGCCTTAGGCTTGAAAGAGGGAAGCATCCCTACTCAGGGAGGGTGCTTAAGCACATACTTAAAGTTAAGCATGTGCTTAAGTGCTCTCTTGAATTGGGGTTTTATATACCACAAAGATGGAAATTGCAGACACACTAAGACTATAGACAGCTACATTTATAGTGTAGTGTACAGAGTTTATAGTGGCACAGCTGGATTGATGCTACTGTGGCGCTGCTAGTGCAGACATTTGGGAAAGAGCTCTACCATCACATTTCCCTGTGAGCTTTGTTGGTAAGAGAAGTCCTCCTGCTGACATAGCACTGTCCACACCAGTGCTTAGGTCGTTAGATTACATCACTCAGGAGGATGGTTTATTCACACCCCTAAGCGACATAATGTATCCATACTAAGATGTAGTGTGTACACAGCTCAATATCCAATTCTGCAGCCATCGATTTATATGATTTCATCAGGCCTACTCACATGCTTAAAGTTAAGCAGATGCATAACTGTTTGCAGAATCAGGTCCAAAGATAGAAAGCTGTAATTAAAATCTGAAAGAAAGAATCTTGTCAAATGCGGAACAACTTTAGGTTGTATAAGAAAAATCTTTTACAAAACCTAAGATTAATCAGAATGTTTACAGGGACAAATAAACATTCTTTTGCAGTTATCTGTAAGACACTTCAGTTATGTGCTGGTGCATTTACAGTGTTGCCAACTCTTCCAGTTTTATCACAAATATCTCATATTTGGTGTTTTTAAACTACAACTCTTTGAGTCTTGTGATTTTGTGAAAAATTCAGCTTTTGTTTTATTTTAAGGATGTTTCTTTCCTTACTGATTATGTAGAAATGCTTGAAAACATGAACCTTAAAGGCTGAAAAACCAAAAGCAAATAGAAATCAGGCAAAATTTATTATTGTTTAAAATATCATGAATTTAAAGTCATTTGGGGGTTTTGATTCAGGGTTTTTGAATCTGTGATGGTGTCAAGGCTGAGAAATCTGTTTGCAAAATGAACTAGCTATAGGTTACAAAAAGTGAACCAGACTAGTGTTCAGGAAGGTCACTAATATAAGTAATGGAACTGACTAATTGTCCAAGCTGAGAGGGATACAAAGAGTAAACAAATAGCATAGGGTGGAAAGTATATCAATCTTCAATCTGAAAATGTATTTACCTGTTATGTTTATAATACTTAAGTTAGTATAAAAGGAAAATGACTGAAAGAAAAGCAATCTTTCCTTACTTATTTCAATGGATTGATTTTGTGCATGTGCATAGGGAGATTTAATTTTTGTCTGTATGGTCCGTTAGGCTCTGATTCTTCATCAGGATATGGTGACAGCCTGATCCCTTTATCCCATTGACTTCAGTGGGATTCGTTGGCCACAGAGCCTCATCACTATACAGGATTGCCTTGGAGTTTCTGTTTGGCAGTTTCCTCTGAGTGTCTCTTTCATAAAGCCCAACACAAAGTAGAGAAAACCTGTTTAAACACAGGAAAATGTGATTATAAAGCCACAGAACTGCCTGGAAGAGTCAGGAGGCAGGTGTAACGTGCAAAACCACTTTGAATTCATTTAAAAAAAAATTTGACCAGATTTCAAATTGACTGTCTCTCTTTCCTTTTTAAATAGCCACTAAACTCAACTACCTCATTAATCACCGTATTATAATATTTTAAAGGCATTCAGTCAGGCTTATTACCATACAATATGATCCAGGGGTGTGTCTCCAGGAGGCGAGTTTTCTCTGTGGGGGTTACTGTTGCATGTGATGTAAATACTAAGCAACGTGTAATTAAAGTGCAAGTGGCCCAAGCCAGTCACGCCCCAAGCTCTTTGGCTTTCTATAAGGCATGGGGGGCTGTTCAGAGAACAAGGGGGCGAGGGCTGGAAAGTCAGCGTAGACTAGGCAAGAAGCCTCAAGCAGAGCGCTCCCTCTGTGTGTGAAAACAGTAGCAAGGTTTTTCCCCCCGCAGCTGTAATTTGATTGTTCTCTTTGGCGTCGCTCCAGACCCAAGTCCAAGTGGTTCCTCGCTCGCTCCCCCCTTTCCCGCCCGAGGGGGAGAAGGAGGAGGAAGGGAAGTCAGCTGCAGCCCCAGGCCGAGCCGTGCCTCTCTGGGGCGGGGCCTGCGGGCGGAGGGGGAGTGAGTTTTACTAGCCGGCCCGGCTGCACTGCAGGAGCAGGAAGTTTGGAGAATAGCTGCTGCTGTCCTGGAGCCGAAGCTGCAGCCGCCAGGGGACAAGCGCGCTGCGGGTGAGGAGACTCCGAGCGCTGCTCGCCGCGGGCGAGGGACTGCACCGCGCCCGGCGTCCCGCGAGGAGCCAGTGCTTTGTTCTGCGGCGCCGCCGCCGCCTCTGCTGGTGCAAACCCCCAGGTAGCGCCTTTTCTTTCCTTTCCCCGGGACTGGGATGGGGCGCCCCGAGCTCGCTCCACCTCCCGCCAAGGCCGTGCAAATGCGGGTGCTCCTCAGCGCAGGGGAGAAGCGGGGCTGCCGGGAGCCGGCTGGTCCCCCCTTGTCTCACGGCGACTGGGGCTGCTTGGGAGCAGGTCTCCGGTTGCTGAGGGGGAGAATGACTGGGTGGGCGTGTGGGAAAGCCGCTCGGCACCGCCGGGGCAGCATGGCTAAGCCGGCTAGCGGTCCCCCCCTCCCAGCACGAGAGCCAGCGGGGGCGGGAGCTGCTTCTGCTGCGGGAGCGCAGCGCTGGGGCGGCTAGATTGATGTAGCCCGCGCGCCTCCCCGTCCCCCCTCCGCGAGCCGGGGCGTCTGTCCCGGGGGACTGGCGCGTGTCGCTGCGCGCTTGTTATCCCTACAGCGGCTCCTAGTCGAGAAGGGGGGCTGCTCGGTTGTTTCTCTTGCAGTCCTTTAACGCGCCCACCAGTGTGGCCCCCTTCAGTCGCGCGCTCTGTCCTGGCGGCGCATCCCTTCTTTGAGGAAGGGGGGCGGGAAAGCGTTTGCTCCGCACAGCACGGGGAAGTGACCCGCCAGTCCTTAGGTTCTAGCCCAGTGGTAGGCAGCTGGCGCTGGAAGGAAACACCTGGCATGTTTCAGCTTTGTTGAACTGACATCTGAGGCGGGGACGCGCTATTGCTTCAACAATGCTAGGTTCCCCGGAGGCAAACTACAGCTTCTGCCCCACTAAGGCTGCTCCTTCCTGCCCGTTCACTGATAAAGCCAGCCGGTGGAAGAGCCATTGTGCCCACAACTTTTCTGAAGGGGCCGAGGGGGAGGTTTAAAAGTAAACTCCAGCCCATTCTTTCTCTTACGTTTGCTTTGAATGAGCAAAATCCATCAATTTAAAAGCTGTTTGCACTACTCTCCTGCTTTGTCTTGCCCCTCTCTTTCCACTCCAGGGCTGCACAAATCTGTGGTGTGTAAATAACTCTCACTCACACACAGACATAGCACATCCGGCAATCAAGGACAATGTGTGTATTATATTTACAAGCAAGGTTCAGGTATTTTTGTCCACAAAAGAACTAGGAGTCACCAAATGAAATGAATAGGCAGCAGGTTTAAAACAAACAAAAAAGGAAGGTTTTCTTTACACAATGCACAGTCAACCTGTGGAATTCTTTGTCAGAGGATGTTGTGAAGACAGGGTTCAAAGAAGAACTAGATAAGTTCATGGAGGATAGATCCATCAATGACTATTAGCCAGGATGAGCATGGATGTAAAACCATTCTCTGAAGAAGCATCCCTAGCCTTTGCTTCCCAGAAGCTGGGGTGGATCTTCGAACAGTAGCCAATGGTAGTGCTTCAGAGGGAATGAACAAGTGGGATTTTCTCCCACGAAAGCTCATGCGATAAATAAATTTGTTAGTCTTTACAAGTGCCTCAGGACTCCTTGCTTATTCTGCAGAACAGTAATCGAGTGATCCATCCTTCCTTGTTCACCCCAGCTTCCGGCAAGCAAAGGTCTTATGACACAGCCATTGTCCTTCTGGTTGAGGAAGGGAGAATGGGATGTTCTTTAGAAACCATCACTTCCAATCCTTCTATCAGCCAATGGGTCACCGTGAATAAGATGATTCATTTCATTTTCACATGTCTTCAGAAGGTCATGGCTCTCCCAGCATAAAGAGCAAGGGGCCTGGAACAAAACTTAATTTCATTTCTGGATTGTTCACAGTATCTTCCCCCCCCCCTTTGTTAATTAGAAGATTGATACCATTGTGATTTAATTTATTTCTTAGGCTTCCGTCCTTAACGTTGTTCATATCAAAAGTGTGAGCAAATAATAACTTGAAATGCTGTACGTGAATCACAATGAATGGGTTATTTAATGATAATTAATATTAATTCTAAATCAGTAGTAGTCTTCTTTGCCTCTCTGTTTCCTTCCTGGAGGGAACTGCCTGACACTTGTGGTTCAGATTTCCACAACTGTTTGTTGCTCAAGCCTATAGCTAAATTTATAAAGGAATTCTGTTAGCTTATACAAAGCTAAATCTGGCTATAGCAACTACTGGGGATACATCATTCATTGTGGTTAGAAAGGTACAGTATATAACTGCCATAAGCTTTATTTTTAAATTTCTGATTTTTGTGACATATAGTTGTCTTAATTCTCAGAACTTTTCAAGATGCAGGTGGATATTTGGGCTGGCAATATACACAGAATATGAATAAAGTTAAATCTCATTAACTCCACAGAGGCTTCTTTTAGAATAGTGTTGCCCCTGGAGGGCATTAATTGATTCCCTTGTTCATTCAGATATTCTTTTTTTTTTTTAAACTTAGTCTTTTCCCCTCCCCCCAATTTGACAACTGGAAACTATGCATGATGCTCTAAGAATGTTTCAGTAGTTTCCATATTTAATAAAACAAACAAGGAGCACGGTGGCACTTTTAAAGACTAACAAATGTATTTGTTGTCAGATGCTTTGAAGATGGGGAACTTACAGAATGGGAGGAAATTTTGTCACGTGACCATGGTGTATACATACTATTGGATATTTCTAAAAGTTTAAGTAAACAAGATAGAGTGGGATGTTGGGCTGTGTGTGTATATATGTTATGATGATTAAAACTTTATAAACTCTGTCATTAATAGTGTGTTTGATCTTACTGATATTTTACCATAGTTCTTTGGTCTTTTTTTAAAGAGGTAAGCTGTGTTAGAGTTAAGGCACAGAGTACACCTTTCAAATCGCTTTGAGTTTTGGGTCAAACATTTCTCACTTTTTAAATTCTGTGCAACTCTTTAAAAGCTTGCCACAAATTGTCCTTTTCTTAATAGATGATGCAACAAGATTTCTTAACTAGAATGCCTTTTAATTGTGAGAATCACATTTACAGAGAAAAGTTAGAAATGTGGCTTCTAAAGGTAAATTTCTGTCCAGAGTGTTAGTCCTTTGAGGAATAGGGAAAGGATTTATTTAACTTGCATTTTTATGTGCCCCTTTGAAGTGAAGCCCAGGTGGAAGCTGATTTAATACCTGGCTTTTGAGATATTTTCAACAGAGGACGTCCGCTTCCATTATGATCTCTATAAACTTTTTTTACAGAAAAGTAAACTTTCTTGCTGTGAGCCTCTTCAGCTTCTTTCTTCTTCTTGAATAGGATGCAAGAGTGGCATCTATGAATGGACTTAGGCCTGATCTATACTGAAAAGTTAGGTGGATCCAGCTACGTTTCTTGAGTTTGTAAAATCCACCAGGAAGGGGAGGGAAGAATTCTTCCATCTACCTAGCTACCGCCTCTCGGGTAAGTAGATTACTTATGCTGATGAGAGAACCCCTCCTGTTGGCATAGATAGCGTCTACTCTGAAGCGTTATAGTGGTGCAGCTGCAGCTGGGCTGCTGTAGTGTTTCAAGTATAGATAGGCCCTTATGTGTCAGAGCAGTGAGTGTCATGGTGCCTAAAAATATCACAGGGACATGACTGCAATTCACAATGTTTACGTAGCTACCTAGGATTCCTACACAATGACTGGGGAAAGGTAAACACCTAAGTATCTGATCCACAAAACCCAGCCTGGTAGCCACAGAGAGCTGTCTAAGTTAGTCAGCCCACGATGCTGATGGGAGGAGTGTGTTTTAAGCTTTGCACATCTCACTAAACCCTAGTCTACACTAGTCGCCATTTTCAGCGGCAGTTTACGGGAGATACGCAAGGTATTTTACATACCTTGCGTATCTCCTGCTGACTTCTTAAACCCTCACTACACACTAACACTAAGCCGACCAGAAATGGCGTCCGGTTGGCATAGTGTTAGTACAGTTACAGAGTTGGTGTTACAGCCCCGGTTCTGTTTTCGATTGAGCGCATCTACACAGATGCCTCAATTGAAAACTGAAGATCGCTCTGTTGGTGGTGACTTTGCCGCCGTCAGTATATATTCGCCCTAAGATAGGTGCCTCCCAAGAGCCTATTTCTACTTAGCAATCCACAAACAAGAACCCATCATCTGTAGTCAGTCAAGCACCTATGGTGTTTCTTGTAGGAATGAATTAGGCACCTGCATTGCTCCAAACAAAATGGCCGAAGGTGGTGCCATCTCTTCCCACCTTATAACTTTTAGCCTGGTGATTGGAGCAATTGTTTGCCAGAGAGGGAGGGAGGATTTGATCAGGGGTCTCCTACCTCATAGGAAAGAGCTCTGATCACTGGGCTATGGGATAGTCTAGTATCAGGCTCCCTTAGTTTCTTCTGAGTCCAGTGGCACTTTTAAAGACTAACTGTCTGTTCTTTAAAAGTGCCACTGGACTCTGTTGTCTTTCTACAATAGACTAACACGGCTACCCCTTTGGAATTTAGTTTCTTCTGTTGAAGTTGTTCCACTGTGGATTAGTGTACAAATAGTGACTGGAGCAGGTGGACTGGATGTGGGGTTTTTCCACCACTATTCTTTCTCTTGCTGACTGTTCTGCTGTGGATAAATACTTTAGTAGTCATTGGAGAGAGAGAGAGAGAGAGAGACTATATTCCACTGGCTAAAGCATCCACCTCAGGGTTGGGAAACACCAGTTCAGAAAAGCATTCATATTCAGGAAGGGTGCTTAAGCCCTATTGAAATAAATTAGATGTAAGCAATTGAGGTGTCAGATTGTAACCCTTCCAGTGAGGTACAGTTCTTGGCATAACAGGCCTTGGATCCTTATTGAAATCTTCAGGTGCTATCATAATATTTACTAATAATAATAATTCTGGATGGTATCAGATGACAGTAAAAAAATGCTGGTACCCTGCCTATGGTAGTGCACCCATGATCACCGTTACTGATAGGTCTTCAAATGTGGAGGGACACAGATATAAAGTCTTATAAGCGTTTTAAAAGAGTGCTGTCATAGATTAATCACAACTTCAATTTGAAGTTTTTTGGATTGTTAACTTGTATATTGAATTTGTCTCTGTGCAATTCATAGATGTCAGCTCTCTGAGATTTAATGGTGCAACACTGGATTTTATGTTTTAAAAGAACTAACAAAATATTCAGAATGGGTGTGTTATAAAATGTGTAGTAAATGCCAACACAACTATAAAAATAGTCTGAAACATGGAATTCATTTTTTTTTCTTTTTTGGAAAACCTCAAACCAGAACATTTAGTAAGACAAAGGAAACATTTGTAGGGTTCCTCCTATGAAAGTAAATCTGAGAAACTGTCTGTAAATCAACATTTACAATTCTAAGTTAAAGGAATTTGACCTCGGCATAAAAAGCAAAATATAAACAGAAACCTGCAAGAGAATAATTACTGGGTGAGTTTTTTAAAGGAACACATTTTAGCTGCATTTAATTGCTAAAGCAAACTAATTATTATTGCAGTAGAAATTAAATTGCCTTAGGCTACTCAGAAACCAAATCTGTTACATACATACATTCATTAATAAAAATACATTAAAAGTGTGTAAAATAGCAACAATTACTGATGTACTATGAACATGAGACACATTTGAAGTGTGATATTATTCTGAAAAGTAATGGTAGAATATGACATTTATACGCAACAAGTCTAGTCTGTGACACTTTTCAGAGTCTTCGTACTTGCTAATGTTAGCAACAAAAGTGATTTGCTACCTTTTTATTCCCACCATGGATTAGTTTAGCAATTTTAAGAAATGGTAAGTAGGAGTCACTCCAGCCATCTGCAAAACTTGAAGAAACTAGGACTATAGGCATGTAACTGAACACTTAATTTGGTGTGGAGAACCTTTGTTACTGTTGGTGATGAGCATGGACTGAATTTGCTGGACTGCTAATGGGAAAAGATATTGTTTTTCAGTTATTTTCATGTCAGATGTTCTCATTCTGCACGTAAGAGGGCAAACAAAGATCCCTATGATATCATGTAATTTATTTTCTTACAAGGATGTTTTTCAGAGAAGCACACTTCAAACAGACTTTTTTTTAACTGATGTTTTTTGTTCTGGGCGTCCAGAGAAACTAACTAAGCTCTTCTTTATAGCACTAATGGCTTTTCCAAGAGAGAACATTTTAAAAAAATCATGGGTCAGGCTTATGGCTTTAAAAATTATGAGGGGTGGTTGTTTTTGTGGGTTCTCCCTCCCCCCCCTTTGGTTTTCAAACCTGGGGATGGGAGGTGTTATCTTTTCCAGCTTTTCTTTGCAATCATATGAATTGGAACTTTTAAGAAAAGAAAGCTGAAATTCCCATGTAATAACATGACAAGAAGTTGGGGCTTTCAGATAAACATCAGCTATAATGGAAGTTGGTAGAGTACCAAGACTGATGAGAAAAAGGGGATCACAAGTACATAGAAAAGTTGAGTTTGACAGCGGTGGAAGCAAGAGTAAGATATCAACATTTGAACTTGGAAGGATTGTTGAGCTTTGTGGAGGTGGGAGGTGGCCCTGAATAATTTAGGTCCTACCTACCCTGGGCCTTCACAACATTATTTAAACCAGTACATGTTAATTCCATTTCAACAGGGTATGCTTGACTAAATCCTTTTGCTGCAGCATCAGAACCCCATTCTAGCCTTGATAAGTACCTAGGCTAGTACTTCTTTTTCAGACATGATTCTGTTGAGGTTTAAACTTGACCAGCTGGCTGGCCAAACTGAATTTCAGTAGAGTCAGCCAAAATTGGTGTTGGTCTATGACTTTAAATGGTTCAATTTATATTGATGAAAGGCCTGTGGGGTAATATTGCTGCTGTTAATACAGGACCAGAAAGAATCTTATTAGTTGTGCAGGCAAGGGTTAGTTCATGTCTGACATGCTCTGTTGCTGAGTGAATCTCTTTTTGAGGCCCTTGTAAGGCACTCAGATATCACAGCTGTTAGGGAATACAAATACCTAGACAATGTAGTTTCTCTTCCACCTGACTGGCAGCTGTCTTGCAGATAAGCCTACCTCTGAAACTGGGTGCTGCTTAAAGGCTTGATCTTACAAGGTTCTGGGTGCCCACCCTCTCCTGTGGTCTCTGATTAGTTAATGCCTCACATCCAAATAACTCAATTCATAATATTTGTTTTGAACTTGGCATTTCATGAAAACCTTTAGTTTGTATTAGACCTTAGCCAAAGGTCTTAAGGATAATTTAATAAATAGAAGAGCTGAAGTAACTGGATTTGCAGAAGTTCAGATTTATAAGACTGAGCCCCAGTTGCTATTGTTGAAGAGCTGAAGTCTTTGCTGCTGGATTGTATGCATCTGAGGAAAGTATGAGAAGGGTGTTGTTGCAGGACTTGTTGAAGTAGTTTAACAGGTGTCCAGTTAAAACTGCTATAGATTAAAATCTTTTGATAGCTACAGCTGGGGAAGAGGAGGTGCAGACCATCTAGCTTATCCTCCAGACATGGACAACTTTCTTTGAGGGAGTGTGGTTCTGTGGGTAGGACAAAGGGCTGGGAGTCAGGAGAGCTGAGTTATTACTATGTCATTTTACTTACCATATGTGTCACCTTAGATAAGTCATTTCTTCTCTCTGTGCCTCAGTTTTCTTATGTCTGAAATGGGAATAGTGGATACTTCTCTCCCACTACAAAGCACCCTGAGATCCATGGATGAAAGAAGAGCTGCTTTTTATTATACAGTTCTGTCCTCTTCATTCTCCATCACAAATGAACAGGATTCATTTTACCATGCACAAAGTCTGTTGTCGTCTCAGTTTCAAGAGTCAGTATTTTAAATGCAACCAAGTTAGTGGAAGAAGAAATTAGTGGGGTGTAGCTGAGACTGGCATGCTGCAAATTAGGAGATGAAATACCACAGTTTACTTACTGGTGTCTGTTGATTAGCGTGATATCTGATTTGTGATATTTCTAAGGCAATTATCACACCTCTGTATATAAATTACAACTTCACAGACAGACATTCAGGTTTTTCTACCTTTGACCTGTTGCTGTGTCTCTAGAGATGTGAATTTTCCTATATTACTTAACTAAATGTGTGTGAGATCTTTTAATTGCTGCTTGTCTCATTCACCAACAGAAGTTGGTCTAATAAAATCACTGAACTAGTCTCTTTCATGTCCTGGGAACAACACTGCTGCAAATGTTAATTATATCACCTGAGTGGTAACAAAGAGATAAAAGCAGTGTTTCTTCTTTTACTGTTAATTAATTTTAGGTGCACCACAAATAGAGGTCTGCTTTTCCAGCATTGTTTCCTAGGAATGACTGTGACAAATCAGTAAGACTCTGCTTCAGGAATCCTGTGGTAGGTCTGTACAGCACAGAAAAGCCCACAGCTGGCCCATGCCTGCTGACTTGGGGTCACGGAGCATGGGCTCTTTCATTGGAGTGTAGAATTCTGGGTGCAGGGCTGGAGCCTGGGCTCTGGGACCATCCCACCTCACAGGTTCCTAGAGCCAGGCTCCAATACAAGCCCAGAAACTTCACAGCAATGAAATTGCCCCGCAGCCCAAGCTGGCTAGCACGGACTGTCTATGGGTGTCTAGTTGCTGCATAGACAGACTCTGGAGATCTTCAGAAAAACCTGCTCATAGCTAATTTCATTAATCAGTTACAAGCTCTGATGTAGAATGGCAGCAACTTAATCCCATCACGACTGGCAGCTGCTGAAGACTTCTTGGTGTTAGCCCTCAGACCTGAGTTAGTACCATTTTGGCACTTATTTGTGTTGCTCAGATGTGTGAGGTGACATGTTTGGGATTGGTAGTCCAGAAAAAAAGATGGCTTTAATATTACTCCAATATTTGGCACTGTCAAGCTTGTCAATGTCTCTTCTTTATCATATCGTTTCATATAAGATAATAGCACATTATAAAAATGCACTAGAATTTAGGTTAATAGTCAATATATGTGAATATTTACTTTAGTGCTCAATGCAAATTAAGGAGTCTGCATGGCGACTGCCAGTAATTTATGTTAGTAACATTGGATTATTTAAATTCCAAAAGGGTATCAGTGTTAGTCTTTAAAAATGCCACTAGACTTCTTGTTTGTTTTTGGATTATTTAAAATGTCAATGTATACAAATTGTTTTAGGAAAAATATTAGTGTTGTATATAAATTGTTTCTCAAAACCATTCCATTAGTGGCTTATACCAAGATTCTTTGTGGAGCATGCAAATGAATCAAACCTTGTGTTCAGAGTTGTATGGATATGAGAATTAGTTGGGGATTGTATGAGCTAATAGACTGCTTTGATGTACTGGTATCTGATTATATTATTTGTCAGATTGGAATACCATTATATTGGGTCAAAAGTGAGACTGCTGGGTGGTCTCAGTTTAATTCCTCTCTTGTTAACCACAGCAGAGTAGAGGGAGATCCTCTAGTCTAGTCTAGTCTAGTCTGCTTTTAAAATATATTTTGTTGTGATAACTTGTATGCTTTTGGAAAAGATTTTCTAAGAACCTCTAGTATTTCACTCAGTGCCCCAGTTGCAATCCATTTGTGTATTCCAATGGTGAGCTAAAGACAGCTTCACAATGCCGATTTTGCAATGAGGATGATTTCAAAGACTACTCTAAGAATAGTATATAGAACTTGTCTCCTTATTACTGGAAATTATTTTGGCTGCCGGAATAGGTTTGTCTCCAGAACATTTGTCCTCAGGGTTGTGTGTGGTGTGGTTTGTGGGTTGTTGGGTTTTTTGTTTTGTTTTTTTGGAGAATGATAGTTGGTTGTTTTAATTTTTGATTTTGTTTTTGTTTTGAAGTCCTCAAGTTGCCAAAATGTTTCACTTAGAATATTGTCATTACTAGCCAAGGTTTAATTCACTTATATAACATGTCTTCATTTAGCTTTCTTTACCAGTTTTATTTAATTTGGTTTCTTTTTAGGTTTGAAATACTCAATACTTAGATTTCAACACTGAGATACTCTTGCAGTCTAGAAATATGTTACTAATGTCTTCTAAACGCTTTGTTTGCTAAGAGTAAGCTTAGTGTGCATTCTTTTTATTAGTTGTAGTGAATTTCCAAAAAAACCCTATTTTATAAATATGCATAACTATAGAATTTTCTGAAATGAGTCACAGTATTAAATCCTAAGGTACTAGATGGCTACTGGTTTAAGGAGGCAACCTGCTTCCTAAATTTCTGCACAATAGTAAAGAATGGCTTTTATACTAGTGTTTGAGAAGAACTTTATACCTGTTGACAACATAGCTACTACTAAAGTGCCTGAACAAACTCATTCCTCTAGAATTTGAAGAGTCCCTTGTTTCCTGGAGGTCTTAGAAACCAGAGAAACATATGAACTAAATGGATAAATAAGAGAGAAAGTATATAGGCCATTTCTTATCTTAGTTTTACTTTAATTACAGCCAAAGTACAACCTGGTACTTGGACACTTGAAATATTGTGATTGTTAGAATATAATCAGAGTAAAACTTCTGAAGTTACTTTTATGTTACTGTTTCCAAACTCTGAGAAACTTTAATGACTGTTATTCAACATACTTTAGAGTAGAAAACTGATTTAAAAGTTCTCAGGCCTAAATTAAAATTAATGTATTTTTTTCTTCAGGTAATTTTTATAGAGGAAAACATTGAAACTAGAAGAAAGCAGTCTTGTGTTAAGTCTGTTCTGACAACCTCTTATAGTTTTCAGCAGTGTTACTACTGTAAATTTAGTAATTAAGTGGTGAATTTTTTTATTAGCTCCTCATAACTGTCTAATTTGTTTGGTGTCTTTTTGTTGTTTTTGTTGGAAGTATTTGTTTTGATGGGAATCATAGCTCTTTGGTAAGACTGAATAGAAAGCAGTACTGTTACAGCAAAGTTTGTCTGCGTTAGAGAACTTTTTAAGATGTAGAACTTTGCCTGTTCGTGGTTTTGGTTCCCTCTAAACCAAAGTAGTTTGGAAGCTCAGCAGGGATTCTATTTATTCTGGCATAGGAACAAGCATCAGGCAGAGCTTTCTGATCTCAAGAACTGGTAATGGTAGGAGGCCTCTGTAAGATCGCCAGTCAGCTAAATGCCTGCAGTATTTTGCCATACAGGAAATCAATTGCAGATGAATGTGCACAGTTTCTGCTCCAAATACATAAACATACCTTCGAGTGATTTTTTTTTTTTTTTTTTTTCAATCTGTTTTTTATCTAGAGTCTTACTTTAATAATTACTTGAAAGTTCAGAGTCAGAACACTTGATATGTTGTTTCCAAGGAATCTACACAGTCTCTGGTCTCTTGGCATTAATCATGGTGGGATGGAAGTATGCAATACAAGTCCAGAAAACATAGATGGTTATTAAGGTGGGGTCGTATCTCTGGATCATGAAATGCTGAAAAGCAGGTCAACTTCAGTGAGTGGCTTACTGAGACTGTATTGATAAAAGGAGGTACATTTCCTCTACCTGTTCAGTTCCTGATTGTGTAACTGCCTGAAATTTGGTAATCTGGAGATGAGCAAAGATGGAGGAGTTGCTGGTATACTTGATATGGATATACTCGAAGAACTGCTCTTACTGGTGAATCTGTTTTCTCCATGAAGTCTACAATTCTATGGTCTTGGAGCCTAGGCATCAGTTAAGCAAAATACGTTGGCTACAGCACCACTTTACCAAAATAGATATCTGAGCTAGCTTCTGACATCACACCCGAGTGCGTTGGTATTGATGTGTGCCTTACTTTGAGTGGCTCCCTTAAAATATCCAGCTTAGATGTGTATGCCAGTTAGAACAAGTCTTAAAAGCCAGTGTGGCTTTGAAGCCTTTTTCAACATACAGCTTCTTATATCAAGAACTGATGTGCTGACTATCCATTTTGGCTGGATGTTGTTTATAAACTTGCTTCTCTTTAGATTTGTCTCCATAGACTTGTCAAAAATATCTTGAGTCACAGAGAGGACGGTCCAACAGTGAAGGTGATAGACTAGCTTCAATTTCTTGCTTCACCACAGACATAGTGTGTAACCTAGGATAAGTTATTTAGGGCCATTTTTTTAAAAAAAAGGTATCTAGGTACTGAAAGATGCACTTAAGTGCCTAGTGGGATGTCCTGAAATGTCTGTTCCCTAGTTCCAGTTTTTCAATGGAAATTAGGCACCTAAGCATTTTTTTTTTTTTTTTTTTTTTTTTTTAATTTTAAGTGGGTGCAAATTCAACTTTAGGTGCCTATATACCTTTAAAAAACCTGGCTCTTAGGAAACTGAGCTGCAGAGATACTATCTACAAATCTAAATAGTGTCTTTTCTGGCCTCACAGGATGAATACATTATAGGTGGTGAGGAGCTAGAGAACTACAGCAATGGCAAAAATACATATAATATAACATCTGAAGGGATAATGTGTTAGGACACTATCTACTAGGCCTGGCCTGCACTAGGACAATAATTGATTGTAACAACACGCCTTGTTGCTAACCCCAAACATTCAAAAATCATGTGGTAGAAATTCCCATTCCTTGCTCTCCCACATCATGAGACAGGTTTAAAAATCTAAAACCAAACCAAATTCCCGTTTTGAGATCTCTTTATATGCCTTCTGGGTCTTCAGTATTAAGGGAGCATTCAAGTATTGCAGGCCTCGACAAATGTCCCGCACATCTAGGTGCCCCAGTTTTGGGGCTTGTGCCTTGGTGTGGCACGTTAGAGGGCCCCACTCTGCCACATTCAGTGGTGATGCAGACAAAGAGCCCCCTCTCTCATGCCGCCAAAAAACTGCTGCTGTTGCTGCGGACACTTGTGGCAGTGGTCCAGGGCGCTGCTGCTGTGGGCATTTGTGACAGCTCTTCAGGGAGCATAAAAAAGCTGCATGCCCCTGAAGGGCCAGTGGCTTTTTTTTTCCTTTGGCATGAGAAGGCGTTTCACTCCCTGTATTACTGCAGTGCAGCTAGGCACAAGGGTATAATTCCTGGGCACCATGGTGACTGGACCCTGGGTTTTGTCAAGCCCTGAAATAATGTCCTAGTTTTTTTCCCCCATCTTTATTAAGGTGGCTTAGCTTTAAAAAAAAAAAAAAAAAAAGCTAGATCTTTATAAGCTCTTTTGTCTTAAGTTTTGACATGGCACCAGAAGTTTTAGAAACACCAGTATCCCAAGAATTGACAATACTACAATATTCATTATATTAGGTATGGTTGGAGAACATGAAAGGAGCCACACTATATTTTAACCAGGTTAAAAACTGTATGATGGTGGGATGTAACCTGGTTGAGTCATAACAGAATTTAACCACCATTGTTAAACTCAGCTGTCTTCCTGTGCATGTAGGACCTTGGGGGTTGTATGTATTCTGTGTGATCAGAACTGATCAGAAAGATGCACAAGGAAAGACTTCAAGCAGAGATCATGTGATTGAATCTACTTAAGAGGAAATGATGAATATGTTCCTAACACAAAGATGTGTTTTTTACTGATATTACGCAAGTATCTGCATAGTTCTTTGTGTCTTAGAAATATAACAGACTGAAGAGGAAGTGCATTTTCTAATCAGAGATGAATGCTGTTGTGACTAAGTACAGGATTAGGACATGGGAGATCTGCATTCTGTTCCTAATGCGTCATGAGAGGTTGTCTGTGAACGTCATGCCATTTCAGGAACAAACATATAGCCGTTAAGGTTAGAAGGGCCCATTATGATCATTTTGTCTGACCTCCTGCAGGCCACAGTATCTCACCCACCCACTCCTGCAATAACCTCTTAGCCTATGACTAAGGCCATGTACACACTACAGGAATAATCGCGCAACAAGCCCGTTGTGCTTTAAAAGTCACGTGGTTTTTGTAGCACGGTATCATGTCTACACATAAGAACATAAGAACATAAGAAAGGCCGTACTGGGTCAGACCAGAGGTCCATCTAGCCCAGTATCTGTCTACCGACAGTGGCCAGTGCCAGGTGCCCAAGGGAGTGAACCCAACAGGCAATGATCAAGTGATCACTCTCCTGCCATCCGTCTCCATCCTCTGATAAGCAGAGGCTAGGGACACTATTCTTAACCCCTTTCTGGCTAATAGCCATTTATGGACTTAGCCCCCATGAACTTATCCAGTTCCCTTTTAAATATTGTTATAGTCCCAGCCTTCACAACCTCCTCAGGTAAGGAGTTCCACAAGTTGACTGTGCGTTGTGTGAAGAAGAACTTCCTTTTATTTGTTTTGAACCTGCTACCTATCAGTTTCATTTGGTGACCCCTGGTTCTTGTATTATGGGAGTATTTAAACAACTTTTCCTTGTCTACTTTTTCCACATCAGTCATAATTTTATATACTTCTATCATGTCCCCCCTCAGTCTCCTCTTTTCCAAGCTGAAGAGGCCCAGCCTTTTCAATCGTTCCTCATACGAGGCACTCTCCAAACCCCTAATCATTTTAGTTGCCCTTTTCTGAACCTTTTCTAGTGCTACACTGAGCCTCTTGTGACAGAACAGAGCCGCCCCCTGCAATTCACGATTTCACAAGAAACCCAATTGAATTGTGGGAACCTATCCCACAGTTCCATCCATCCTGATTCGGCGCTAAGAATCCTGGGTAGAAGGAGAGTAGTGCTGAGCACCATGGGTAAAGTCTTGGTTTCCCATGGTGCATTCTGTTCCCCTTGCATCATGAGAGCAACTCGCGCCCATTTTCAACAGTAGCGCATTGCTTCCCGGAAGTCCTTTTTGCAGCAACATGGATTCAGCTCTGATCTTGACTGTCACCTTCAGTATAATGAATGCATTTCGGCTGGTGGCTCAGTATGCATTCAGCTCTGAATCAGACCAGGATTCGGATGACCCTGGACTGGTGACTGCCATGCAGAACAACAGCACCGCATTGCTGAGCTCCTTCACAGAGCATCTGCACACGGTGCACCGCCGGTTCTGGTCATGAGAGACAAGCACCGAGTGGTGGGACCGCATCGTTTTGCAGGTGTGGGATGATGACCAGTGGCTACAGAACTTTCGAATGCGGAAAGCCACATTCATGGAACTGTGTGAGGAGCTAGCCCCTGCCCTGCGACACAAAGACACCAAAATGAGAGCCGCCCTCACCGTGGAGAAGAGTGTCAGAATCGCACTGTGGAAAATGGCGACTCCAGACTGCTACCGGTCGGTCGCAAATCAGTTTGGAGTCGGCAGGTCGACCGTCGGGTTAGCCCTTTCACGAGTGTGCAGAGCCATTAATCGTGTTCTGCTCCGGAGGACAGTGATGTTGGCCAACCTGCGGGAGATCGTCGATGGATTTGTAGCCATGGGATTCCCGAACTGTGGAGGGGCAATAGATGGCACACCCATCCCTATTCTCGCTCCGGAGCATCTTGCGACTGAGTATATTAATAGGAGGGGCTACTTCTCCATGGTGCTTCAGGCACTCATGGATCACAGGGGGCGTTTCACGGACATAAATGCGGGGTGGTCGGGTAAGGTGCACGATGCTTGCATTTTCCGAAACACGGGCCTGTATTGGAAGTTGCAGGCAGGGATCTTCTTTCCCAATGATAAAATTACTGTTGGGGATGTGGAGATGCCCATAGTCATCATAGGAGACCCAGCCTACCCATTGATGCCTTGTCTCATGAAGCTCTATACTGGCAATTTGGATCCAAGCAAAAAGCGCTTCAATTACAGGTTAAGCCGGTGCTGAATGACCGTGGAGTGTGCCTTTGGGCGCTTAAAAGGCCGCTGGCGCTGTTTGTATGGGAGGCTAGACTTGAATGAGGACAACATTCCAGCCGTCATTGCGGCGTGCTGTGTCCTGCATAACCTCTGTGAAATTAGGGGAGAGAAATTTCCCCCTTCATGGGACGTAGAGGCTGAGCGGCTAGAGTTTGCCTTCCAGCAGCCAGCCACTAGGAGTATCGGGGGGCACAGCTGAGAGCTGTCCGCATAAGGGAGGCACTTAGGGAGCATTTTAGTCATGGGGACTTATAGCATGCATTGCATCACCGTGCAGTAGTGTACCTACGCACTACTGGGTGCTGATTACGGGGGAGTGGTGGCAGTGGGCGTGTACTGTACTATGCTCGAATGAGTGAATACTAAACATGCAACAACTAACAATTATTGAGTATCAATAAAGACACTGTGCACAGTTCAAGTGATTCAATTTTATTATTATAAAACATTAAATAATTACAGTAAGCAGTGCCTGCACCAGGGGCTATAGATGCATGTAGGTGCGTGGCTCATGCCATAGCTTTGTGCAGGAGTGGATGTAACATTGTACCAGAAGGGTCCCTGGGCTTCAAAGAACTGCTTTGAGAGAGAATGGGGTGGTGGGGACAAAGTGTTGCTGTGGTGCGGGCGGGGGGAGGGGGGGTGAGCCTGGAGCAGCTGGGTCTGCAGACCAGCCATGGTTTTCAGCAGTTGGGTCTGCTCCTGCAGGATGCTTACAAGGGCATCCTTCTGCTTCTGCCTCCTCAAATTGTTTTCCTTACACTCCTGCCGGCACTCCTGCCTCCATTGTCTAGTCTCCCTTGCTGCTGCCTCGTTGGACTGCATCAGCTCTTGGAAGATATCCTCCTTGCTCCTGCGAGGCCTTCTCCTTATCTGTCTCAGCCGGTCAGCTGGCACAGACAACCGACTGGCGAAGGTCGTTTCTAAGGAAAAAATGAAACATCGTAAGTAGTGCTATTATTCTCACTTTGGTTAAAGAGCCTGTAATATGCTCTACTGCCACATTCTGCAGTGCCCATTGGACACACTGCTGGGGACTGAAAGGGCTTTTGCAAAGGGAGGTTCAGGTTGCCGAGACAAGACACATAGTTCCGTGAACTATTTCCAGTGCTTTGCACGATTAGTTCACACACGGCACGGCCATGGAAGGCGATATCTCACTGCTTAGAGTGCCCTGCAAGCCAGAATGCATATCCTGCATGTCACTGGATATTAGCCAGGACCGTACGCAGCAGGCTTGTGCGCAGCCATGGTTCCCACTGCCGTGCTTTGTAACTGGCGAGGGAGAGGATCCCTCTATGAGGGAGGGAACACAGTTGCTCTCCCATCGAATTTAACTAGGAGGCTGTGGAAGTACGTCCAGGAGACCTTCAGTGAGCTCAATGGAGAGGCTTTCTTGAGAATTACAGCATGCATTGATGCACTGCTCGTGTAATGCGAGGTAGACCCCCCCCCCCCCATCCGAAAAAAGAGAGGTTGAAACTCAAAACCCCCATCTCCCACCCCCTCTTCATTTGCCCGCAAAGCTTATCCAGCAAGCACAGAAGCCACTTCCGATGAAACTTACTAGAGCTCCCCTCTGTTGCATCTGAAGACAGCATGGAGAAGGAATCTGGGCAGCATGGGTCAGGTGGCGTGGAGAACAGCTCCTGGCTCCCTAGGTGGGCTGCACCACTTTCAGCCTCCAGGTCATCTTCCACCTCCACGTCCTCATCGACGAATTGCTCGTCACCGTCTGCTCCGGTATCCTTTTCATGGGGGGGTGCTGATGTGTCCACAGGAGCTTTTGGGATGGTTGTGGGATCCCCGCTCAGGATTGCTTCCAGCTCCTTGTAAAATCGGCATGTAACCGGCGCTGAGCTGGAGCGCTGGTTTGCCTCTCTGGCTCTGTGGTACGTAATACCCAACTCTTTCACCTTCGACCTGCACTGAAGAGTGTCTCTTTCGTACCCCTTCTCTGCCATGGCCCGAGAAATCTGGCCAAAAATATCGAAATTCCACTGGCTGCCACGTAACTGTGCCTGCACAGCAGACTCTCCCCAGATGCCTATGAGATCAAGCACCTCAGCTGTGGTCCACACTGGAGCACGTTTGCTGCGTTGAGCCGCCATTGCTCTTGGAGAATACAGCTGCACTCGACGCTGAACAAACAGGAGGCTTCATATTGTGCGGCAACTGTACACACATGAAGTATCGCGGAACAGCTGTTCCGCAGTAGGCGCTACCACCCTCGTTTTGGTGGTTTACATGTTGCGCGGTAACAGCCGTCTTACCGCGCAACAACATGTATTTGTGTGTGGACGCTGTCCTTGTTATTGTGCGATAACTTTGTAGTGTGTAGAAGGCCTAAGTTCTTGAAGTTCTCAAAAAATATTTCAAAGGCTTCAAGGGCCAGAGAATCCAATAGCACGTGACTGCCCCATGTTGCAGAAGAAGGTGGAAAAACTCCCAGGGTCTCTGCCATTCTGTTCCAGGGGAAGATCTTTCCCAACTCCAAATATGGCAGTCAGCTAAATCTTGAGCATGTGGGCAAGACTCGCCAACCAGACACCCAGAAGAATTCTCTGTAGTAACTCGGAACCCACCCCATCTAACATCCTGTCATAGTCTGTTAATCAGTTAATTGCCAAACTAGGCTGTCTCATCATACCATCCCTTCCATAAACTTCTCAGGCTCAGTCTTGAAGCTATCTAGGTTTTTTGTCCTCACAGCTCCCCTTTGAAGACTTTCAGAACTTTGCTCCTCTGATGGTTAGAAACCTATATCTAATTTCAAATCTAAACTTCCTGGTGGCCAGTTCATCTACATTAGTTCTTGTGTCCACATTGGCACTGAGCTTAAAAATTCCTCTCCCTCCCTGGTATTCAACTCTCTGATATATTTATAAGAGCAATCATATCTCCTCTCATCCTTCAGCACAGAGGCTGGAGAATTACATGACAAAGGGAATGGAGAAGCTCTCCCTAGTTCCGGTAGAAGTAAAGAGAATCACACAGCAGCATAGAGGGGGAGGGACTGTCAGGAATTTGAAAAACAAAGACACAGACAGACTGTTTGAGGAGATCCAAAAGGGATAGCCGGGTTGGTCTAGTTCAGCAAAACAAACAAGGAGTCCTGTGGCACTTTTAAAGACTAACACATTTATTTATCACATGAGCTTTCGTGGGAGAAAATCCCACTTCGCTTCTTCAAAGCATCTGACAAAGTGGGATTTTTCTCCCACGAAAGCGCATGCGATAAATAAATGTTAGTCTTTAAAAGTGCCGCAGGACTCCTTGTTTGTTTGAGGAGAGGAGCTGCAGGCTTTTGCCTGGAAGACTCCATCTTGCATCTTTCTCCAGCTTCAAGCAAGATCTGAGCCCTGCCTTGTAATGCAGAAAATGGCTGTAAAACACCGAATAGCCAAACACTGTGCGCATAATCTTGGACTACGAGGTCAGCTTAGGTAGAGATATTAGATTAGTATGCGGTTTATACCTTTTATTTGATAGTGGTCACTCCTGACTCATTTATATTATGATTCTGCCTTGATTTTCTATATTTTCTCTTGAAATCGTCCTCTGATCTGTAAACTAGTATTTATTTATTTAAGGCTATGTGGTCTTTAGAGTGTGAGAAGGCTGGGCACAATCCTCTTCTTTAAGTGGATGGATTTGAGACTACGGTGATTGGAGGTGGGTCAGAGCCCATGAAAGCTTATACCCCAAGAAATTTCTTAATCTTTAAGATGCCACAGGACTCTAATTTTTACTGTACACAGACTAACACAGCTACCTCTCTGCAAGCTTTGTGGGTAACTCCATGGGCACTGTAGACAAAACATTTGGCGAAACCCAGTTACTTGTAAATAAACTAATTTTATTCTTTCCAGATGAAGTTTCTAAAGGTGAAACCAGTTTGTTGTGTGTGTATTTATAACTTTAATAGCAAACCTTCTTTGCAATGCAGAGTTCTAGAAATGAGTTGGAATTTTTTTTAAAAAGTTAGCTAAGATGGTAGTGTTAAAACATTAATTTTAATGATATCATTCATAGCAGCTGATGCCCGGGTTTATAACATATTACTGTGCTTTGTTAGCAGTCCAAATGCATTTTAAGAACTTAACCAATTCTCGGTGAGCAGCAGTTTCCTGGCAGAGCTAGTGAAGAAGAAATGAGGGGCTGCTTTGATTTTGATTGTATAGTGTTTAATTAAAGTGAAATTCTTTTCGTAACTTGCATCTTATGAGAATGAGAGAGGTCTTCCACTCTGTTGGATCAGAAGAATAACTATCATTTTAATTAACAAAATATTTCATAGAGGCCTGAGAAGAGTTAGCAGAAATTCCTTGTAAATTTTTTGCTAAAATAGCAATACTTACTATCCTGCATGTTTTAATACATGTTTTTAAAAATGTTATGGTCTAAATTGAATATATTAGTTGCTTATGTTATTTGCTAAAAGTCAATTACAAAAAAATTTACTTGACCACAAATGTTAAGTGTATATATGTGTTTAAGCTATACAGAATAAAGCATTTTGTCTGTGTTCAATATGACATTTTACACACATGCCAAAATGCACATTGAGCTTTTGCTCTTGATCATAAAGCTAATGACTTTCGCAAATTGTTTATCAACTCAAAGTACTCATTCCAATTCAAACCTGGTACTTAAATCTAACATTTTCAAACTCTCATGAGTCTAATATGTTCTAATGATGAACAAGGAATAAAACTGGCTAAAATAGACTAACAAGGGCTCTCGGGTATTATCCTCTTCACTGGTCACTGAAATAGCAGTGCTCAAAGAAGCAAAGGGATTTCTAGAGTTTGTTGGGAATGTGACAGAGACTTTATGCAGGTTTAAAAAAAAAAAAAGAATTCTTGTGGCACTTTTAAAGACTAACACATTTATTTTTCGCATGAGCTTTCATGGGTGATGTCCCACTTCGTCAGATGCTGGAAAAGTGGGACTTCAACTACAAAAGCTCATGCGATAAATAAATTTGTTAGTCTTTAAAAGTGCTACAGGACTCTGTTTGTTTTTGCTGAACTAGACTAACACAGCTAACTGTCATTATGCAGGTTGTTAATGAAGCGCATCAGCAAACAGTTGAAAAACAGTGTGTGGCACTATGCCTTAGCTAGAACAGGCTGTGAAGCAGACACACTAAGGGAAATACGAAGTTTTAAAGAGCTATAAAAGAATGAATGGCTTCTGAATCTGAGAGGAGAAAGCTAAAATAAGATGCATTGATCTTACTTTTTTGGAAAAGCTCGCCTCAGCGATTGGGTCAGATATTGGTCCTTTGAGGCTCCAGTTTTTATTTATATATATATAGAGCTGCCAAATTAACCAGTGACTGTTATGCCATATTCCTGCTTGGCAATGTGCCACAAAAATAATTCTGATGTTTCTGATGGCACTTCCTCTGTAAGGAGGGAGGGAAAAAATGTTGTACGAAGTTTGTATTTGTTCCGACACATTCAAATTCAACTGTTATATCAACATTGTGTGAATGTGGTTGGTTGGTTGGTGGTTTTTTTTTTTTTTTTTTTTTTTTTTTCCCCCTTATTGGCTTCTAAACTTGATTCCTTGAAAAATAACACTATCACATAGAGCCGGATTTTTTTTAAAGGGAAAGTAACGGGAACTGTTGGTACTCAGTACCTCTGAAAAATCATGGCTTCTCTGTGATGGAGAAGGAAAGGTCAGATGTATGCAGTTGCTTAAGGAATTCAGAATATGTATTTAATATGCAAAGTGCCTTTTCTTATAAGGCCAATGCACATTTTAAAAAAAAGTCCATAGCTCAGCTATATGCGCCACTGCATTTTTTGTTCAGGCCGTATTTAAGCTTTATTTCTCGTGCCCTAAAATCAAATGCATGAGATCTGAGAAAGCTGCACAGAAAGGAAAGGCTGCTGGGCAGCTATATGGTTGTATGGAAGTTGGTTCCTTAAAGATCAGTTCTGCCGTTGGTGTATGGGGAAGGCGCATAGAAAGAGCAAAAATGGTTCTACCTGTGGTTATATCGCTTTCGTGTGAACATCTTTTTTTTACTGTCACTAATCTGGAAAGACACATACTTTTTAAGCATGCAAGTAGTTCCAATGATATCTATTGGACTATTTAAAGTACTTAAATTTAAGCATGTGCTCAAGTATTTTGAGAGATTGGGACCTAAAAACTCGGCCACCAACCAATTGTAAGTAGACCACTCAAAAATCCATCAGTTGTACATGACTTCTGGCATTACTGATTGTGGTGAGCTGAATTAATGTCATTATGGACAGCTTAACCCATTTTGTCATCTTGATATTTTTATTGAGCCTGTAATATTCCTCTTATTAGCATATACTTTATTTTTTTTTTAAATTGGGTTTCATAATGAAATACAGTGTGATCTGCATTTAAAGCTAATGCTATCAAAGATTGTAAATAGAGGCTGACTTTTTGTGGGAGGGGAAAGGAGACAATGTTTTGCAGTGTTTATAGTAAGATGTAGCTATTTAAAAAGTCACTTTCGTCTGTAAGTGTATAGAAGATCCAGAAGCCTCCTTCTCAACTTGTCTTGTAAATAGTGAGCTATTAATACAAGGATGCCACTAAATTTATAATCAAATCCAGTGGGTTCTGTCTGAATTTCTCCAGCAGGAGGAGAAGAGAGACCATGTACAAATAAAACCTAATGTTCTTATGTGATAGTTTGTCCTGGTCTACACTTGCCACAGATTTTGCCAGCAGTCAATAGGCGCTTCATATAGTAACTTGTGTATCTCCCATTGTCTTCCTAACTCTGACTTACTTCTGAGTCCCCACTGCACTGTGTTGATGGGGAATGCCCTCCAGTTGGCACAGTGCTATGCTACTTGCTTGGGTGGTCATAATAGATCAACCTCAGGCTGTAAACTCGGGGTGTACCGAGTGACTGGAGAATTGTTATTATAGTTCCTGTTTTCAAGAAAGAGAATAAAAGTGATCCGGATAACTTCAGGCCTGTTAGTTTGACCTCAATAGCATGCAAGGTCTTGGAAAACATTTTGAAAGAGAAAGTACTTAAGGATATTAAAGTTAACGGTAACTGGAATAAAATACAACATGGCTTTACCAAAGGTAGATCGTGCCAGACCAACCTGATCTCCTTTTTTGAGAGGATAACAGATTTTTTGGATAAGGGGAATGCGGTGGACCTAATTTCCTTAGATTTCAGCAAGGCATTTGATGCAGTTCCACATAGGGAATTATTAGTTAAGTTACAAAAGATGGGGATTAATATGAAAATATAAGGTGGTTAAGGAACCGGTTAAAGGGGAGGCTACAGCAGGTCATGCTGAAGGGTGAACTGTCAAGTTGGAGGGAGGTTACTATTTGAGTTCTTCAGAGTCTTGGGACCAATCTTATTTAACTTTTTTGTTACTGACTTTGGCACAGAAAGTGGGAATGTGTTAATAAAGTTTGCGGATGACACCAAGTTGGGAGGTGTTGCCAATACAGAGAAGGATCAAGATATCATACAGAAAGATCTGGATGACCTTGTAAACTGGAGTATTAGGAATAGGATGAAATTTAATAACGGGAAGGGCAAGGTCATGCATTTAGGGACAAATAACAAGAATTTTTCCTATAAGATGGGGATGCATCAGTTGGAAGGGATGTAGGAGGAGAAGGATCTGGGAGTACTGGTTGATCACAGGATGACCATGAGCCGCCAATGCGATGTGGCTGTGAAAAAAGCTATTGTGGTCCTGGGATGCATCAGAAGAGGTATTTTGAGTAGAGATAGGGAGGTGTTAGTGCCATTATACAAGGCGCTGGTGAGACCTCATCTGGAATATTATGTGCGGTTCTAGTTCCCCCATGTTTAAAAAGATTAATTCAAATTGGAACAGCTGCAGAGAAGGGATAGAAGGATGATCCGTGAAATGGAAAACCTGCCTTATGAGAGGAGACTTAAGGAGTTTTGCTTGTTTAGCCTAACCAAAAGAAGATTGAGGGGAGATATGATTGCTCTCTATAAATACATCAGAAGGATAAATACCAGGGAGGGCGACTAATTATTTGAGTACAGCACCAATGTGGACCCAAGAACAAACGGTCCATCAGGAAATTTAGGTTTGAAATTAGATGCAGGTTTCTAACCATCAGAGGAGTAAAGTTTTGGAATAGCCTTCCAATGGGAGTTGTGGGGACAAAAAACATAGTTGCCTTCAAAACTGAGTTTGATACATTTATGGAGGGGATGGTATGATGGGATAGCCTAGTTTGGTAATTGACTGATCTTTGAGTATTGGTGGTGGATATGCCAGTGGCCTAAGAAGGGAGGGTAGATGGGGTGGGTTCTGAGTTATTACAGAGAATTCTTTCTTGGGTGACAGGTGGTTGAGACTTGCCCACATGCTCAGGGTTTAACTGATTGCCATATTTGGGGTCGGGAAGGAATTTTCCTCCAGGCAGATTTGCTAGGGTTCTGGGGGTTTTTTGCCTTCCTCTTTAGCATTTGGAATGGTTCCCTTGCTGGTGGTTTCTCTGTATCTTAAAGTATTTTAAATCATGATTTGAGGACTTTAATAACTCAGTTATAGGTTAGAACCTTTTTGCAGGAGTGGGTGGGTGAGGTTTTGTGGCCTGCATTGTGCAGGAGATCAGAGTAGATGATACTGCTCTCTTCTGACCTTAGAGTCTATGGGTATGTCTACGCTGGAGCCTTAGGGTCGACTTAAGGAAGGTTAAGTCAACCTACAGACTTCTGCGTCCACATTGGACTTCTGTTAAGTTGACTTAATAACACCACCTCTTACGGTCGACTTAACACTTAAATCGCCCTTATTAAGTCAACTTAAGCCGGTGTAGATGGGGAAAGCCCTTAAATTGACCTAATTGGCCTCCAGGCCCCCTCCCAGCAATCCACAACACATCACGCCTCCGTCTACCTAGCACCTGCCAGTGTGGATGCAGGCAGTCGACAGGAGTTTTCAGTGTGGACTCTCTAAGTCAACTTAACAAGATTGACTGCAGGGTGACTTAAAGTCGACCTTGTTAGGTCGACTTAACAGAGCCTCCAGTGTAGACATACTATGAGCCTACTTCTGGATCTGATTGAGCGTGTCTTTACAGATGCTCAGTCAAATTCACAAAATCAACCCTACACTATCAGCAGCACTTCTGGCAGTGTAAACTTGGCCTTATTTTCAGGGCACTGGACCCACCTACCCGAGAGTGGCACTCTAATTTTGAAAAAAGGTGTCCAATGAAAATGACCCTTTAACCAAAGTGTCCACATAACTGTCTGGATTTCTAAAAAGATGAATACAATGAGAAATGTAATGGTCAGAATAATATTTGTGGATACTTGTGTTGGCAACATGTTCTTAGTCTAAAGTTTGGCATATATACACTAGCATTTTAAAGACAGTTATTGCTATTTAAAACAATGTTTTGTTAAGTCTAAACAGTTTATTGTAGTTCGGAGACATCTATATGACTATGTATCTTGTCAATTCTAGTGAAAAATATCTTTTTTTTTTTTAAGGTAAATTCAGAAAAACAGTCTGGACGTTATCCCACCTCCATTGATGTCAGTGGCAGTAGGATTAAGCCTTGTATAGTACATGGTCAAAAAATATTTTGCCAAGAAATTCTTGCACATTAAGATGTCAAACAAAATGAATTCAAACAAAAACAACAAGACCTGCACTCTGTGCTTGCCTGTATATGTACAGAGAAGTAGATAGCACTTTCCTTCTGACATTCTCTATTGTTACAGTCAAATGACCAGGAAAAAGTATACCTTTCCTTTTGTGTCCAGTAGATAGGAATTCTTAATTGGTGACCATTACTTTTTTTTCCTCACCTAAAGGAAATGAATAGGCTATAGTTGATTATTGCCCATCTGTTGTTTTGTTTCAAGTGTCGTTCCCACCTATAAACTGACCAACGAGACTGAAGGAGAGAAAAGAGAGCTCCTTTATTTCGCAGCCGTGAGGTTGCTTCCATCCCCCCCCAAGGGGAATCAAAGGCAACAACTTACAAACAAGCAAGACGGTATACTTATACTATTTGGTTACAGCATATTTGACCTTTAGTGACATTATGGTTATTGACAGGTACAGGTACTTTTCCAACCGCAAGCCTTTTTGTTACGCGTGTGGTTACTTGCTACACCTGGATAGCAGCGTGTTCTACCTTGGCGTTGCTCTTATTTTTAGCATAATAAGCATCCGGCCTGGGGCCTAGTAGCTAAAGGTTACATGATAAAATATCCGGCCTAGTAGCTAAAGGTTGCATGATAAAATGGAGTCAGTTTAGCTAATACTAAGAGAGTTTATAAGGTTCTGCCTTTTTGGCCCCACACAAGCATCCTGTATAGCAATGAAACTTTCTTGAAGATGTATTTTCTTTTTAACATTAGTTAACAGAAAGGATATTAGTTATGTCTGATTACGTTGTTTTCTAATCATGGGTGTTGCCAGAACACAGGAAAACAAAATGTAAGCTGGAGTTCTTGTTTTATAAACAAATTTTAAACAAAAAAAAATCTTCAAGGAAATACTGAGTTATGTTTGTGTGTCATACTAGTGAGTCATGTTCTTGCAGTGTGACCACTATATTGTATACATACAATGCTTCAAATCACACTGAGCATGGCTTCCACTTCAGAAAGGAGAAATAAGTAATTATATTATGTTACATGTATGTTAATACCAGAATGTTTTATTACTTTCATACATAGGATTTCAATCAAGTTATTTTTAAACTTGCCAGACCTATGATCCCTACGTTTTATTGTGATACTTGTGTTTTGTCTGACATTTGTAAAATGTTTTAAAGCGTCTGTTTAAAAAGTTAGTTCCCAAATACTCCTGCGGCTTGTAAATGTGGATTGCCACTAGCAAGTTTCAAATCCCCATGAAAAGAACAGTCAGAAATTATTAGAATAAGTACCGTGACACTATTCTTTGAAAACGGTGCGAATGATAGCACGGAATTCAGTTGCAGTGGTTGTGGCAATGTGAAAAGGGGGACAACTTTTATTGAATAGGACTTACCTATGTTGTGCTCCTCCACATACATGAAAAATAGCTTCCTAAAGTCATCATAAATGACTTCTGCTACAGTTTATCACATTGTTTTATGTGTTCCTACTGTTTCATCAAAAAAGGGAACAAATGTAGCTGCAGGTAGGAAAGTCAGAGCAGAACTTGCAAAGAGATCTGTGCAGGCACTGCTGTGGAAAGTCTAATACAGTCAGGATTATCCTTGGATATTTTTTTTTCTGTGAAACAGAGGAGGCACCACATAATTTTAAACATTTGCCTAGAGTTATGGCATTTGGTGTTACTATATTTCATCACATTCTCTCTCCCATAAGCTGATACCAGATATTAATGGCACTGTGTGTTCTGAGTTTGTAAATGTTGACTTGGTAGTGGTTTCTATTGTTACAAATACATGTCTTGAGTGTGCACAGATCTTTAGCCTAGCTGGGAATTCATGGCCACGCTCCATGTCATGGAGCAACCAGATTTGATGCTGTTTCTTTGTATGAAAGTTATTTCTTCTGCATCTATTACTTTGGTGTAGAAAGATCCTGAACTTTAATTTCAGACAATTTGTGAAAATGAAGTGTTATTCTAAAAGTTTACCCCTCTCTCCCATGTTGTTTATTCCTAAACAATGGCACGACTCTTTTTCCCCAGTATAAACTTACAGATAATACAAAGTAAGTCACGAGGCCAGTTACTGGCATAAATGAAGTCTAATTGTTACTGTGACCCCTTGTCCCTATCAATGTTAATTATTATTATTTCAGGAAGCTGTGTGTGTGTGTGTGTGTGTGTGTGTGTGTGTGTGTGTGATATAAAGATCAAATACCACAAATGGGGAAGTTTTCATGTTCTTGGAAAAACAGAAGTAGCAAAAAAAGTGGGTGTGTCCAGTAGTAAAGCTGGCCTAACCTTCTATAAACTAAGTTGTCCAAGAGTAATTTAGACAATTAAATAATCCCCTTGCTTTCTGAATGTGCGATGCGAGGCATGAATGGAAAGTCTACAACTGTCAAGTCTTTTAGACATTTAGCATATCCCCACAGGATTTCAGACTTATGTTGCATCTGTTGGCAAGCTTTACATAGTAGCTAAATATTAGTCATGGCACCAGCCAAGTAATACGGGATTAAACCCATAGAATTAATTGATATCTCTTTGTACAAGTCTTTGTAAATTCTATTTCAAAAGTCTTTCAAAGGTACAGTGTTACACAGTAAATTTTTATATTTATATGGCATCTTAAAATCTGTTGGAGTTTGTTTAAAATTTGAGAGATACATTTGTGAGAGATACAATGTTCTATGGGTTAATATAAGTGGTACCAATATGTACAGCACAGTAGCCCTAATAATACTTTACATGTTCAGACTCCAGGACAGGCACTAGCTAAAACACACTTTTTTACTCTTATGGTATCCTGACTTTAGAATAAAATGTTAATTCTTTACTAATACATTAAGGAATAAAAAAAAAATAAAAAAAATGCAGCTTTTGCACCCTTACCCCAAGTGTGGTTAAAAGAAAGCATCTCAAACTGACTGAGGATGCATTAATTTAGTATAGATATGCAATAAAACATATGTTTTCCAAAAGAAATAGTAGAAAGTACCATCAACTTACAGAACACTTTAATAAGACCTTGTGGAATGGATCCGTAGATTAAGGGAGCTGTAAGGCACACCACTACAACACCCTAAAAACAGTCGTCAATCTCTCCTTCTTGGCAACAGTTGAGTTTGGAGAAGAAGTGAGAGAACTTATTTCCATTTGAGAAAATTATATTTTCTTCACTTGACCTTTGGCAAAAGTAAATAATTTTTAACTAGTTGTTGTCTGGAGGACTTTCAAAAAGTATTTTATACATGGAAACAATAAGGCCTCTTTGCATATGCATCTAGGTACCTGCGTAGCTGCAGTACGTCAATGGCTTGTTTTGGTTTTGTCCATGGGGATCGACTGTAATTCAGAATTGTGTCGGCAGGGAACACGGCGGGGAGTCAGAATTACTCGTTTCCCTCAGGAGACGATTATTCTCCCCCCCCCCCCTTTAAATATTACGATGATGAATTCAGCCTTAGATGCTTACCCAAGCTATTGGTATAAAGAAACTCTAATTCACACTGGTTTATATTGTAAATAATTTAGATAGTAAGAGATACTAATGTTCTGTATTAAATTTTCTTGTAGTTTGCAGTCTAAATGTACCAAGAGTCTTATGGAAAACTGACCTTTCACCCTTTTCTCAAAGCAGAGCTGAAACCATGCAGCTAGTTTTAAAAAAACAAGTCACATATTATCAGGTATGTTCAAGTTTTCCTCCAATGCAGAAAAAATGTAACCCTCCAAAAGTATTTTCAGACATCAACCCTGCTGCAGTGAAAATCCTGTTCTTTACATATAAAGAGTAGTTTTTTAACATTGTGATTGGTTTATAGCCTGGGGGTGGGTGTGTGTGTGTGTGTGTGTGTGTGTGTGTATTTAAACTAGGGACATGTGTGAACCTTTGCAATATAACATTTAAAGAATGAATTGAACAGCTTATTTAAACAAATATCAATTAATATTAGTTTTTTCTTTAAAGAAAATTTTTTGCTTTTCTTTATTGTAAGTTCTTCCTATTCCTTTGAGTTTAGAAATCTCCCTTTTGTGCACTATGCAAATAGTCCCTCTTTTTAGTCAATTTTTTGTTAAAATGTATGATCAAATCCATAAATGTTTTCAGTCATTATCCAACAGAAAATTAAAGACCTGGTGCAAATTTCATTAAAGTTAAATTGGACTTTTGAAGGGGGATTTTAAAAAAAGGTTGGATTGTGTCTAAATTGTATTGTGCGTGTGTCATAAGTTTGTCATTTTCTATTTATCAGAGAGTGCCAGCATTCAGGGATCAACAAATAATGGAGAGTAATAATCTGATGCCTTTCAGAAGAATCTATGCAGTATTTATAGTTTTTTAGTAGAGAAGCTTTTGATCATTTTGATTTCTGGGTTACTGATGAAAAAAATACCAATTCTATTTAAAATGTAAATTAAAAACCTGGACAAACTTTTCTGCATATTTGTATTAAAATCAGGTTTATAGTTTGTTTGGCTTGTTTAACGGTATTTATAGGCAATTACAGTATATCTGCCCTTGAACAATGCAGTATAATGTTTGAGTCCATTGTGTCTTCTAATAGCTTAGCAGATGTGCCTCAGCTTGGGTAAAACAATGACTTCTTTATAAACTGGGGAGAATTAGTCCATTTAATTTAGTTTGCTACTGAATTAATTATAAATAAGGGTGGATTTATTTTAGTAATGACCATCTGTTGTCTCAAGAAATGTTCAGCAGATTTTGAGAAGTTGAGATGACTTTAATCACAAGTCTGTACTGAACATAATATACATATCTTCATCATCATCATCATTGGGCAAGGAAATAAAAGATGAATAAATACATAAACATAAGATGATGTAAGTAATTGTTTTATGAAAACATGATCTTCCCCATCACATTCACATTTTTCTGGGTCAGTGATCATTTACTTGTTATACGAATATCAGTGTATGTCAATGCAAAGCAGCTCCTGCAAAGGGCAAAATTGGATATTTTTCCATCGATGTTTGCAGCGTGGTAGCTGTGTTGGTCCCAAGATGTTAGAGAGGGAAGATGAGTGAGGTGATATCTTTTATTGGACCAACTTTTGTTGGTGAAAATGGCAAGCACCTGAAATAGAGCTTAGTGTAAAGACTGCAAGTTTGTCACTTTCTCCAGCAGAAGTTGGTCCAATAAAAGATATTACCTCACCCACCTCGTCTCACATAAGGAGTTAATTCCCTTTATTCCTACTAGAGTAACTGGAGGTTGAGGGCACTCAGCACTCTATAAGAGGAGTCCAAAATCCCACACAATCAGGCCTACTGTTAGTATCTTATTATTAATTAAAACATTTCTTTTTCATATCTCCTCTATAACCTTTAACTTGTTCAGAAGAGACTAGAGGATAATAGAACACTGAATGATGCTTACTCCATATGACTAGAGCAGCCGTTCCACATGTTAAAGAACTCTACTGTGCTCCATCTGCTTCAGTTGCTTTGGTACAACAGGGTACTCATGATAACCAGAAGTGCCCTCCTGCCTGTTCTTTCCATCACCTTGCCTCCTCCTCCTTCCTCACAGCACATGGCTGTGATGCAACCCCTAGGATCTATCTAAGTTATTGCAGATAAGTCAACTTGTCCATATAATTCATCTTGCAATATGGAGTTCATTCATTACTTTATGCAGGCAAATCATATTTTAAGTCTTAGGATCCTATGTCAGGAGAGCGTACATCACAGTAATACATTTTTTATATACATAGCTATATAATTGTAAGAGAACTATGATGATGGTTTTTTCTACTCTAGCTTTAAATAAGAGGTATTTTTTTATCTATGTGCTGGGATGGGAGATATTGAAGATGAGATGGCTGATAACGGAGTAACAAACAGATTATATATGTGCTTGCACTGGGAGTTTGTGATTTGTTTCCTCACTGAAATAACCAATCCAGATGGAAGTATATGTCTTTCTACAAGGGAAAAATATAACACTTCCTATAACAACATCTTAAATCATAAGTAAAATAATTTTTAAAATCTGATTTTACTTTTTACAATGTGTGCAGTTTAACTTTTTGCACTTCCCTCAGCTTGGATGAGTAAAATAAAATAGCCAATTTTACTTGTAGGTTTTCATGCACAAACTCAGTGTTGCAATTGCTGGATTACTAAAATGTCATTTATAGCAGATATTTTCAAGGTGCAAATGGCCATATTATCTGGACTCCATAGTAAGAATGAGAGTAGACCAAAAAAAAAAAAATCCTAAAGGGATGTATCCCATACTCTGCACAACAACTTGCTGTTACTCAGAAGGTTGAATTTCTGCTGGTGGAATATTTGTTTGTTTTTTTTACAAATGACATTCTACAATAGTAGGCTGAGTCATTCAGCTAGGGTATTTTGATAACTCAAGATACATTTCAGAAATGTTACGTCTTGAGCGTAGAGGGAAGAAAATACAGAAGTGTTTTAATTGGCTCTGATTTATTTGTTCAGCTTTGCCTGAACTTCAGAGAATTTTAGTGTAGTAATGTCTTGGATTATGATTACTTAAACCTGCTGACATTTCATGGTGAACTATGGGGCAAAAATATAAGATGAATTGTCTAAGTAGAACATTGCATATTGTGTATTTCTCTGCTCTTTAAATTGTTATGGATGTTTGGATAAGACCAGAGTTCTCCACCTCCTCTCCCACACTATTATTTTGTTTGTTGGTTTTTGATGCGGAAACCCAATTTAGTGGAGTTTTTCCAGTATTTTGTCAGGTTTTTCCACAGTTTCATTCTTTTTTAACTTGTATGTCATGTTGAGATATTTATATGAGCATTTATCTATGAGAGCATATATATAACTTATATGATATATTTATACAGAGGACAAAATTGCCAATCCCAAAAGTTCGAAAATAATAAATTTTAGATCCCACCACCTGCCAAAAATTATTAAATTGGCTCCCAGATCTTTTGCAGGAAATGGGAAAGGCAGCCAAACAATGCTTCTCAACTGAAACTTCACTTTGTGGCAAGATGGCTCCCGTAAGACCAAAATCACATTGCTAATGATGAAATTGCAAGAGTTGACAACACTTCAGCCTGAGATTAAAAACTTCCCTTTAAGAATTAAAAGGAAAGTGATAAGAACAATAGGCATAGGCACTTTGATAGGACTCTTTAAGAAAATTGCTGAGGGGGAAAAGAAAAAATGGATGGAGGCAATAGGAAATAGAAGGAGAGGTATGGCTAGTTGGTGGAACTGTTAGATATTGATGAGAGGGGATTGAGTGGAGTAGTGAATTTGTAGGCTGGATTTGTTTCTTCAAATCTAGCATTCTAGCATGTGGGCAAGATACTTGACAAAGTGGCTATCTACAAAGTTGAGGAGAATTTTATTTGTTTTAAAGCTTCACAGTATTGAGTTTATTGTGTGATTGTCTCTTATTCTACCTGTAATAAAAATGTAGGTTGATCAATACTGCAAATGTTTGGTAGTTACTGAACTTCACTCTAGACGAGGTGAATCAAAAACTTAGGCCTAGACTGCAGGGCTAAGTCAACAGGAGATATGTGCCGCCTAATGCGTATCACCCATCGACCTAGTTACTCTCACTTAACACAGTCTTCGCTCTGCTGCATCAACTGGCAATGCTATCCCGTCGATGCAGAGTTACTCCACTTGAAGGAGTGGAGTTATTGCGTTGATGCAAGAGAGCTTCCAGGATCGATTGAGGGGTCTACACTGGCCGCTCAATCGATCCCGCATTTTGAGTGTAGACATGGCCTTAGAAAGGTAAAGGACTTCAGCTGGGGGGTAAAAGTCAAGAAATTTGGATCCAGATATGAATGCCACATGCATGAACTGGTGTCCATTTTGATACCTGGAAGGGTTAAAGGGAAGAGTTATCCCAGCTGGGTTTTAAGCTTGTGGTTATTGGTAGTATAGTTATTTCAAACCACCTGCCCAATCAGTCACCCTAAATGAATTGTCCATTTGAGCAGTCTGGGTTTAAATATGAAGTGCTCTTTAGTGTCCTCCATATTTTTAATACATCCTTTTTTTTCTTTAATTGAAATGATAAAACTATTTCAATTGGTAAGTTTGCAGTAACCTTGCAGTATACGATGTAAATGAGTTTGGAGGGCACACTAATGATGTTTGAGAGAATCACTTAGAAAAAAATGATGGAGGCTGAAAGAACATATTTTCCTTAACAATCATCACTTCCTCAGAAACCAAACAAAATGCTCTATAAATCTGTATTTTGGTTTAATGATTCAGTAGACTTTTTTCCTGAGGAAATACAATACTGTGACCCATGTTTTAGAGAACTAACTACACAATCTTTTGAATAAGAAACTGTTTGCTGATGTATATGATGTTAAACCCAAAGTAAACCTCTGTTACATCTCAAAAACACTTAAATGCCATCAGAACAAAGTATTCTGAGTGCTGCTATTAACTAAAAACAAATGATTTAGACACATGGTTTCACTTATTAGCAAGATTCATCCAGAACAATGTCTGTCTGTCTTGTCTGCCGTTTACTTTTAAAAAGGCAATATCTTAAGCACATCTGAAACCTAAGCAAACTTGGGGGGTGATGACTTGCCCATGGAGGAAGCCACCCCAACCTCCAAAAGTCTGGCTGGGAACAGCCAGGTGTGCTGGGACAATGAGGGAGGGGCAGTTTCAACAGAGTTGACTAGTAAAAGCAGCGGTGTGTCTGCTAGTAGAGAACTTGTGCCTCAGGATTCGTCTGTTGTATCAGAAAGGGTTATTTATTGTGTGATCATAGACTTTAAGGTCAGAAAGGACCAGTACGATCATCTAGTCTGACCTCCTGCAAAATGCAGGCCTCAAGACCTCACCCATCCACTCCTGCAATAGGCCACCAACCTATGACTGAGTTATTTACCTCCCTAAATCACAATTTAAGGATTTTAAGATACAGAGAATTCACCAGTAGGTGAGCCATGCCCTGTGCTACGGACGAAGGCAAAAAAAACCCAGAGTCCACGCCAATCAGCTCTGGTGGAAAATTCCTTCCCGACCCCAAATATGGTGATGAGTTAAACCCTGAGCACATGGGCAAGTCTCAACAGCCAGTTACCCAAGAAACAATTCTCTGTAATAACTCAGAGCCCACCCCGTGTACTCTCCCCTCTTGGGCCACTTGTATATCTACCACATGTAGCCAAATATCTAATCATACCATCCCCTCCATAAATTTATCAAGCTCAGTTTTGAAAGCAGTTATGGTTTTTGCCCCCACAACTCCCTTTGGAAGGCTATTCCAGAACTTTACTCCTCTAATGGTTAGAAACCTGCGTCTAATTGCAAGCCTAAATTTCTTGATGGACAGTTTATAATCATTTGTTCTGGTGTCCACATAGGTGCTGTACTCAAATAATTCCTCTCTCTCCCTGATATTAATCCCTCTGATGTATTTATAGAGAGCAATCATATCCCCCCATAACCTTCTTTTGGTTAGGCTAAACAAGCCAAGCTTCTTGAGTCTCCTCCTGTGGAGCTTTTCCACTCCACAGACGATCCTTGTAGCCCTTCTCTGCACCTGTTCCAATTTGAATTCATCCTTTATAAACATGGGGGACCAGAACTGCACACAATATTCCAGATGGGGTCTCACCAGTGCCTTGTACAGCGGCACTAACACCTCCCTGTCTCTACTTAAAATACCTCTCCTGATACATCCTAAAACCGCATTAGCTTTTTTTCACAGCCACATCACATTGGCGGCTCATGGTCTTCCTATGATCAACCAGTACTCCCAGATCCTTCTCCTCCTCAGTCCGTTCCAACTGATGCATCCCCAACTTATAGGAAAAATGCTTATTGTTTGTCCCTAAATGCATGGCCTTGCATTTCCCATTATTAAATTTCATCATATTCCTGATACTCCAGTTTACAAGGTCATCCAGATCTTTCTGTATGGTATCCCAATCCTTCTCTTTATTGGCAATACCTCCCAACTTGGTGTCATCCGCAAACTTTATTAGCATATTCCCACTTTCTGTGCCAAGGTCAGTAACAAGAAAGTTGAACAAGATCGGTCGGAAGACCTATGGGACTCCACTGGTAACCTCCCTCCAGCTTGACAGTTCACCCTTCAGCATGACCCACTGTAGTCTACCTTTTAAGCAGTTCCTTATCCACCTTACTATATTCATATTAATCCCCATCTTCTGTAACTTAACTAATAACTCCCTATGTGGAACTGTATCAAATGCCTTGCTGAAATCTAAATAAATTAGGTCCACCGCATTCCCTTTATCTAAAAAATCTGTTATCCTTTCGAAAAAGGAGATGAAGTTGGTCTGGCATGATCTACCTTTTGCAAAGCCATGCTGTATTTCATCACAGTTACCCTTATCCTCTATAGCCTTAAGTACTTTCTCCTTCAAAATTTTCTCCAAGATCTTGCATACTACCGAGGTCAAACTAACAGGCCTGTAGTTACCCGGATCATTTTTATTCCTTTTTTTGAAAATAGGAACTATATTAGTGATTCTCCCAGTCATATGGTACAACCCCCGAGTTTACAGATTCATTAAAAATCCTCGTTAAAAGGCTGGCAATTTCATGAGCCAGTTCCTTTAGTATCCTCGGATGGAGATTGTCTGGGCCCCCCGATTTAGTCGCATCCAGCAGCTCAAGTTTGGCTTCTACCTCGGGTATGGTAATTTCCACTTTCACGACCTCATTCCCATTAGCTTCCCTACCTCTATCCCCCAGCTCAACTTCACTGTCATTGAAAACAAATGCAAAGTACTTATTTAGACATTCAGCCATGCCTAGATTATCCTTGACCTCCATCCCATCCTCAGGTTTTAATGGTCCCACTGTTGCACTATAAACGGAGCAGGGCAGCATCATTTATACTGTGCCTTGAGGCACCTTACAACCTGAAACAGGCAAAGGAAATATCAATCAAGCCTTCTGCAAGAGTTCAGTCTTGGTCAGACACTTTTCCAAATAAAGTGTAAAAAATGGTTCTATTAACAAAAAATGAATATCTGACCAATTTAAGGGGCTGTTCCTGAAATAAACTGACTGGGCTCAAGGTAAGTATAAACACGGGAGAGAGAGCAGCTGAGTTGAATGTAGGTGGGCTAGTGCACATAGGCTTCTGCATTTGAGAGACCATGGTTTAACTTTGTGAAACCAACTAGGTCAGCAGGAGAAAAAGAGCACCTTCTTCTGTAATGTTTGTGTCCTGGGTAAGGGTGGTGGGAAGAGACAGAGTAAAAAGAAAAGAAAGAAAAATTAGATGATTTTGTGACTGATGTGACACTTATTAAATGAGCAAGCTCTTTTGGGCACAATAGATGATGCATCAACCCATTGATACTATTGGAAGTACTACCGTGGATGTGGGGATAGTAATAAAGAGAAGGCTGAGATGGGAATATAGAAAAAGTGAAAGAGAACCTATGCTAATCATGTAGAAACAATTATAAGTTAGATTTAATGAATGCAAAGGTTTTTCTTTTTCATTTACTGAGGACCAAGAAATCTTCCATATTTTAAGAAAGCTGTGACATTGCATGTTCAGATTCTGGCTGATGAGACAAGACATATTAAACCACATTATATAGCAGAATGTGTGTGTTAAGAGTGGTGGTGGATCTTGTTTGCTTGTTACAGTGAATATCCTGATGGAATCTCATAACTGGTAGATGATTCTCTGGTCTCCTTATGTAGGATAGCTATGTCTTCCACTCATAAATTTAATTGAAAGTTGGTATGTCAGTAATATGTGCCCTCTGTGTCAAAATTCTTTTGCAGGGCAAACTGCAGAATAGATTATAAAAATAGAAATTATTAGGAATTCTTAAATATCAACAATGGGATTACATAACTGGAAGCACTACTGGAATTCCATTGTGATTTTACTTAATAGATCAGTACTTCAGGTAAACTTGTAAACTTGACAATACTATATAAATATAGTTATCTGAAAATATTTATTTAATATTGTAGCTTGGCTGTGGTTTCTTTCTTTCTTTCTTTCTTTCTTTCTTTCTTTCTTTCTTTCTTTCTTTCTTTCTTTCTTATAAAGTTTGGGTGGCTACTCTACACTTAAGTTGCTCTGACCCTAAAAAATGGAAGAAGAGATGTTTTCATCTAGATTTGCTGGATTTAACTGTGGGAAACTAATAAATGTTTCTGGGGCTAGTTTAGCTAAATTCCTTCATACTGAGTTGGGAAATATTCCCTTAAATATTTCTCAACTCATAATTCTATTTTTCTACTTCTGTATTTCCAGCACTTAACCAAATCATGATGTTATAAGGGAAGGTGCTTCAGGTTTTGTTCAGGTTGAACCTTGTAGTCTAGTTCTGTATTATATACATTAAAAAAACTTTATGGAATGTCCTTTATATCCAGTTCTGGTGCTATGGCGTGTTGTATTATGCTGCCGAGTAGAAAATGTGGGGTTTACTCACTGGTTCTAGTTGTCTTTAGCACCAGTCCTATGGAAGTGTATATATTACAAAAAACGACCTCTTTTGGCCTTTGAAAGATACATGCCAGGTGGCTCCTTGTACATGTCTGGCTTAAGAATTTTATATACAGAGACTTGATTAAGTTCACTTCTTTGGTTTCCTCTGCGAATTTTGTAAGTACACTTTTTAATACAGGACATGCAAACTTCCAAGGGAGTGCAAATATTGATCCTATCCTGTTTTACCTAATTATGAAGAAATTCATGTTTCCCAGTGTTTTGTTTGCCATTTCCCTTAATCCTGTATTTTTCAAGACCTAAATTACCAGCCTATTTTTAAATAATTCTGAGTACACACAGTTGAGTTGATGACAATGATTCGTGCATGCTTGGCAGTTCTTGAAATTAAGCCCCAATTGCATATGCTCTGGAATAAGGGCTATAATGAGCCACGTGGAAAACTTAAGATGTGACGTTTTGTACTAGATAAGCAAAGGAAAAAACAAGTCATCCTTATTTTAACAACAGTAGTCCTGCCATCCCAATTAGAGTTGCAAAATTTTCTGCTATCTAGTACAATTATTTTTGTACTGATCAGGTAAAAAGAGACTGGGTGCAACTCAGTCACAACTACCACCATCAAGCTCCACCAAAATATTCTATTTTGCTTTTTTAATACAGTTGTTGCAAAATTTGAATTATTAATCATTCGCTTCAAGAACTTGAAGGAAATGATGAAACCCAAAAGGATCTCCAAATTGTGGCTTATCTTGTATGTTATCCATATCATTTGGAGTAAGTAAAAGACATTTTTAGTTTGAACACTAAATTTCTGTCTTTAAGGAATAGCCTTCATGATCTAATTTTTTTAAATGCCTAAAAGTTAAATGAAACCGCTCGTCAACATGTACACTGAATCTAATTCCATGGTGGGCTAGTCAATTTTAAATAACTAGTATGTTCAAGCATGGTGGTTTTTGTTGTGCGTTTAGTTTTTAAACTGAGAGAGAAGAAAAGGGCATTCAGGTAAAGGAAATTACCTTTTAAAATATAACATTTTTTTTTAAATGATGTAATGTTTCCTCCATATGTTTTTCTGAATAGAACTAGTGTTCTCATACAGAGCAAGTAGTAAGTTAGGGTTTAGCCATACAACGTTGGGCAATAACTCCAGAGTTTCTAGGCAAGCATTTGAGATAAGAAACTTCATTTATGGAATTACTTTTTTTGTCTCTCTTTGGCTGGTAAACATTGTATTTTAAATTTAATTCAATTTTGGTTCAATTGCTTTTTCATTGGTTAGATTTATTCTCTCAACAGATCTCCAGTTTCTGTTGAGAATATTACATAGGGGTAGCCGTGTTAGTCTGTGTACAGCCAAAAACAACGAGAGTCCTGTGGCACTTTATAGACTAACAGATTTCTTCGGGCATCTGACGAAGTAGGTTATAGCCCACGAAAGCTTATGCCCGAAGAAATCTGTTAGTCTATAAGGTGCCACAGGACTCTCGTTTTTGTTGAGAATATTGTTTTTCTTCAACTTCTATAACATGGTTTCAATTTTGCATGCAATGGCCTTTCAGATTGCTTAACATCTATCCTAGAATGGGGGAGCTGTCTCTCTCTCACCTTTCTGATCAATGTGAAAGCTCACATTCATTGTAATGGCAGCTGAATATAGTCCTGGTTCAACAAAGCACTTAAATATGTGCTTAGGAGTGGACCCTCACTATTTAGCAAAATACTTAAGTAGATGCTTAAGTACTCTGTTAAACTAGGAGCTCTAGCCCTGTGGTTCTAATTTCAATGTAGATTTACCCTGTATATGATAATGTGCAAAGAGACATTTGGCTTCCTCATGAAAATCAGTCAGTGACAGTTCTGTAGATAATAATTGCAGACTTTAGCTTAAGAAAATATTGTTTGCAAGCCACACTTCAACAGTTACACATTTTTGTAGTAGTTTGATAAATAATATGTTGCTTTAACAGAACATGTCCCAATTTAAATTGAGACTGTTTATTCTGGCAGATTAGAAGCTAGTATGTACAGTTTTGTTGTTTTTTTTTAAATTTAGTTTCCTCCATTCTTAACATATATCCAGATATCTTGGTGGGAGAGAGGGCGTGAACTTCCTGGATCAAATCTGGAGACAGACAGAATCAGCATTTGGATAACTGAAGGCTTAACCAAGGAGTGTTTCATGTTCTCTGCTGTGCGTAGGTTTGATATCATACAGTCTGTGATCAACAGACAATCTGTGATACAATAAAAGCCCAGAAATCTCTCTAAATCACTGAACATGATCAAAAGGATGGAGAGTTTTTTTTTTTGTTTTTTCCTTCTCTTATAGAAACACATTTGTCTTAGTGGATCTGCCAGATATCAATACTTGACTTTCTTTATCTTAGCTGGTCTGCACAGTTGTTCTTGGGATAATAACTCAGTTGATTATTTTGGAAAAAGCCTTTCTAAGTACTACATGAGTTTAGGTATTTTTATGTAAGCTTTTTGTTTCAACAGACTACAGTAGTTCACTGTCCATAATACGAATACAAATTTTAAAAACACACAAGCCAATCTGCCTGTACCAGCAGTTTCCTTACAATTTATTTATTAAATCAGAAGTCTTTTGCATGTCCTACCTTTAACATTATGAAGTATTCAATGAATGAGTCACTGAAATAGGTGTGTGTAAAGTGACAGTTCTCCATTATTATGGTTTTAAATAAGTTTCTTGCTCATGAATAACTGACAACAAAACCAAACCAAACATTCCTTTTGCATCCTTTTTCTCTCTGGGTTTCCTAAACAATTTACAGTTGTGACAATCTGTCCTGGCTTTTACTCACTCTGCAACTAATCTGTTCAGGAAACCTTTCCAATGGAGTAAATGGGCCTTCTAGACAACAACAACTTTTTAGCATATATTGGCAGGAGGTATGTCTGCTGGAAGTTCTGTAATTATTTTCTGGTGCAATCACTGGGAACTTAAAAAATATAATCAAGTAACTCCCAAACATCTTAGACAGAGGAAATTATTAAAACGTGTTGGCTGCATGGTTTTAGAATGCTGGATGTAAAATATGTTAACTGGAGTAGATGCTAAATGGTAACATTGTGTTTTTGGTTTGGTTTGATGCACAGCATTGATTTTGCTACTACCCAAACTACTTTTGAATTCTAAAAACAGTGCATAGTTACATTCCTTTAAAGTGTGTATACACACTATTTCCATTTGGTGCCAAGAAGAATTTTATTCAGAAATTGATTCATTTAATAAAAAATGTCTTTAATTCATAATGCTTCATCTTGTAAAAGCATATGCTCAGTCCTGAAGGGTTGGTAGGACATTGTTCTAGTAAAAGACCTGAGGATAATTAAGGGTGACTGTTGAGGCTCCATAAAAGTCCTGACTATTTCTCTTCCGAAGTGGTGATTGATGACTTTAATACAAGGTATTGATATATAAAATCAGGGTATGTGAACTAGGAAGATCCAGTGCTTTTTTTTGTAATGGTACACATGGGGACAGAGTACCAGCACCTTTTTTGCCAGCCCCACTGCCCAGCTGGGGTGGGGGGCAGGGTGAGCAGGAGAAAGGAACAGGCTGCTGGAAGAAGAGGGATGATGCAAGAAAAAGAGCGGTGTGAGAGGCATTTTTTCAAATTTACTATCAAGATATGAATACCAGCACCACCACCTTTTTTTAAACTAAAAAAGGCACTGGGAAGATCAATGGGGTTGTAAAAGTCTTTCTCTATCTCGGTATTGCTGGCTTGGAGTGTTCAAAAACTGAGTCAGGTACCCAAAATAATGAGATTTGTATTAACATCATGAAACTTTAGCCTCCTCCCTTCTCCCCATTGTTCAAAATTGAGTTTTTATTTGTCTTTTGGTTCTTGAGCCTTTATGGCAAGTTTGGGAAGTGTTTTTCTGGAAACTGAGAACTAGAAACTTATTTTAAACAACCCAAATGAAAAGATGGGAGAGCCATTTAGACAAAGAAATAGATCTGGATGAGTGGGTCTGTATATGGGGGAAATGGATTTACATCTTCAATTTGTGTAGCTCATAAGGAACACTTATATGTTTTTATAGAAACTGCATTTGACTCTAAGATCCATCATATTTTTGCTGTTAGGGAAGTGCTCTGTTGGAAGAGTTGTGGGGGAAAGGGGAATATGCTTGCATATAAATCCACTAATAGATGGATTAAGGAAGAAATTATTAAAGAGATTAATTTTATAATAAAATTCTGGCTTCCTAGAGATCCCATGACTGCTTGCTTAATGCTCTGGTAAAGGATCTACATTTTAACAGAATGACAAATTTATTCCTTTTTTTTAATCATATGCTAGACTTTGTATTGCTCTTTATTGGAAAAATGTGACAATTCCTCCTATGGATTTGTAGTAGAGTAAAATATGGACTGTCCTTGTTGTGAAAGTTTTTCTCTTGTGTATATATTTATAATGAAACACAAAAAAGATAGATATTTAGAAATTTGCTTAGCTTTTTTTTAATCTGCTTGGAGGAGAATTCCCCAGCGAGCAAGCCAGAATCTTTAGCTAGGCTCTTTGAATATTAATCAGAATGAGTAATGTGCGATGTAGTATGTTGTTTTATTTTAACTTTGCCGTAATAAATAGATAAAAAAAGTGATTCTAATGACTCTTTAGAACAGTGGTTCCCAACCTGTGGTCCATGGACCACTGGTGGTCCACAAGGGTACTGCAGGTGGTCCATGGGAGGCAAAAGATAATATAATAATATAATCCTATGTATCTCTTATGTATCATATTCAATGTTACATTATTATTAGCAATGTAATTTGCTTCAGAAACATCCTTGTGTAATACAACGTTCTCTGAATATAAACAGTGGCGCTTTTGTGTGATGTCAATGTGAACCAACACTTTTTGCTCATTTGGTGGTTCGAACATGGTCCGCAAAAGCTTTCGATGACGATGTAATGGTCTGCATAAAGGAAAAGGTTGGGAAGAGGTTGTAGAAGAGAAACACCAAATGAGGCAAGACTGTCAATAAAATCACAAAAGATGCTAACACTTCTATTTCCGTCATTAGCTCAAATAGGTAGGTAGCAGTCTTAACACTCTATAATATGAAGAAGGCTAGAAACCTTCAGTTTCAGAGTGGAAGTCTGAAGTACAAATGCCAGATACAGTGTTACCAAGTGGCTTGCATTCATGTATTTAAATTTTCCCTATGATAGAATATATCTGAAGGATTTCCTCATCTTAGTGTGGTATACTGCAATCATCACTATATCATTTGAGAACCTATATATTGAACTCAACACTGATATACAGTGTTTCTGAATTTTTATTGTTGCTACTTTCCAAAGTTCTTTGCGTTTGAACAAGGGCTTTGTTTCTTCACATCCTATCTTTTTCCTGCGACTTAATCCTGTGATGAAGTCATCTGGTGGAGTTTGTGACACCGCAGTCACTTTTTAGACAATGAGTTATAATATCCTAAGGTCAGGCTCAAGCAAAAAGAGAAACTTCTTTATTAAAACAAACAAGGAATCCTGTGGCACTTTTAAAGACTAACAAATTTATTTTTTGCATCTTTAAAAGTGCCACAGGACTCCTTGTTTGTTTTTACTCAACTAGACTAACACGGCTACCCCTTTGGAACTTCTTTATTAAACTCTCCCATACAACTTCAAAATTTTTTTTAAAAAAAAGGCTAATTGGCAGAAGACTAATAGTGCCTTAGAAGTAAATCTCAAGGGTCTTCTTCCACCTATTCTACCCTACAGACATCTGTCTGGGGCATCTGCCTCATTAAAGCCACTTTCTTAAGATTACTTGACAACTGCTAGCCATTTGTATAGGCAGTGTCTGTAATCTAGGATTGGCCCTTGCTGATGATCCTTGCTCCTGACTCTGCTTGTAACATCAGAATAGCAGCAACAGCTGCCTTTTACTAAAATCAGCAATTTGTGGTGCAGGTGCTGGGAATTGGAGAACTAAATTTAGAAATTAATTCTAAAAGGGAAATGAGCATGTTTTATGTGTCTTTTTAACCAAATCAGTGTTTTTATAGTAAATTTTAAAGGTTGTTTGTTTTTGTTTGTTTTAAGTGGTTCTGGTTTGACACCGCTGAAGTTTATATTCCCTTAAGGTTTCTTTCCTTATGTGAATACACAGTAAAGGCATTTATTGTTGAAGGAAATGCCTGCATATGAATGGAAAGACATTTGTTATAATCTAGAATTACTGGTCAAGTGTTATAATTTAGTGGTGTATTGTCAGTCAGTATGGATTTATGTGCACCACACTCACTAGTGTTAAATCTCTGCAGTTAAGATTAAATACATCTAATTTTTCTCCTTTTAGTTGTCTTTCTTGCATAGGCAGTCTGTTTCATCAAGAAGATGAGATGCTGAAGATTAATAAATTCCAAAGGAGTATGTTTCAACTCGAGTGAAGTGTGTGTATGAGGGAGAAAGAGATGAACTACTACTCTGCCACTGTATGTGTATGTGATCTTGACTCCCTCTAGTGACTCAGTTCAATAGCTGTACAGCTAAATTATGAAATTGCAGAACTCAATAACAGATCTATGCATTTGGTGTGGAAAGTTGCAGGTTTGATTCCACATAATTGTTGTGTTTGTGTGCGCGCCATTGTTCTTTACATAGCATGAAAATAAAGTATTCAAAATTGCTTGCGTCTTTTCTGCATTATAGTTCGTGGCTTTCTTCTTCTTGAATTAAAAGTGACAATCTATTTAGGCTAAAAATATATTGAAGTGCATTACAGAGCCCTTCCAGTCCAAATGCTAATGACTCTTGAAAATGTCAAACCATTGTGTGCTAATTCTTGCCTATACTCTGGCCTTTTGAATGGGTTTGTAGATTAGATTTTTAAATCTGATTTTTCCGAATACGGTTCTAGATAAGATCCAGCAATAAAACTTACTTTTTATAAAAAGCAAATCCTGGGAACATAATGGAATAGAAATTCAGTAACTGTTATTTTTAGAACTGTGTCCGAGTTAACTTTTTTGTAATGTAAACCACATTATTTGGGTGTTACTATGGAGACATGAACTGATACAAGGTGTTGTACCTGGTGCTATGCTTTAAATCCAAATCAAATCAAGTTAACACAGAACATGCTGACTGCTTGCTAATCAGTCCATTTCATTGTGAACATATGTCAGTAGCGCTCTCTGGTCTGCACTGGCTGCTGTATGCTTCCTTGGTGGGGCTTGTGGGGCTTTTCGTTTTAACTTATAAATCCCTAAATAACCTGGTCCCAACCTACTTGATACATTGACTCTCTTCCTTTGTGTTATGCTGCCATAAGATGTATTCCAGGAAGGGCTTAGGCTAAGCCACCATGCTCCTTCTCTGAAAAGGCCCAAATTTGTTGAACGTTAGGGCATGTTACAGAGTCTGTCAAATTCTTTGTGTGTTGAGTGAGCCAAGGGTATGTTCAAGTCTAGTATGTGTAGGTGAGGTGGGGTCCTTGTTTTCTAGTTTGTCTGATTTTGAAAGTGGGGAACTAAAGAGAGGTTACTGGCTTTGTCTGCCTCCATATAATTGTGCATATGTGTATATGTAAGGTGGATTTTTTTTTAAAAAAAAAAGTCTGTAGAGCTTTGCATACGAATGTCAACACTTTTTAAAGATTGGTGTGTTAAACCGAAGTAAATAAATGAAATGTGTAGTAAATGGTTTGTTTCAGAAACTGTCTAGACACTGAGGCTAAACAAAACCCACTCAAATAGCCAAAAACCATATAAAAATGGGGCTCATTATAATAATTGATTCTATTAGAGTGGGTATCGTCCACAAATTACAAAGAAATAATACAATGCTGCTTTCTAAGGAAGTAGCCAGTGCCACCTGCAGCAGCTATGTTACTAGAGGTGATTTCTGTAGTTTAGATGTACAGCCATTTTAAAAAGCATAAAGGAATGATGTCACAAATTGAACACACTTGAATAAGAGGATGTTATATTCCCTCCATTACTGTTTAGATAGCATCATAATGATGCACAGTTCAGGCTGATGCCACAGCAAACCTTGTGGCTGAACTTTGTAACTTTGTACACACCCACAATCATTTCAGATTTGAAGATGGTTTATAGCTTAAAGTCAGCGGCACTGCTATGGATACCCGTATGGCCCCACAATATGCCAATATTTTTAAGGCTGACTTAGAACAACGCTTCCTGACGTCTCATCCCAAAGCACCTCTACTTTACTTATGCTACACTGATGACATCATCATCTGGACCCACGGCAAAGATGCCCTTGAAGATTTTCAAAGAAATTTCAGGAAATTCCACTCCACAATTAAACTGAGCCTGGAACACTCCACGCAGGAAATCCACTTTCTGGACACTACGGTGCAACTTAGAGATGGGCACATAAAGACCATCCTATACTGAAAATCTACTATAATTAACTACATCCCTCAAGCTTTCATCCAAGACATACCACATGATCCATTGTCTACAGTCAAGCCCTAAGATAGAACCGCATTTGCTCCAATCCTTCAGTCAGAGACAGACACCTTCAAGATCTCTATCAGGCATTCTTAAAGCTACTACAATGCCTACCTGCGGAAGTGAAGAAACAGATTTGACAGATCCAGACCCAGAATGACCCAGAAGTCATTTACTACAGTAGAAGCCCAAGAAAGAAGACAACAGAACGCCATTGGTCATACCTCTACAGCACATCATCAAGGATCTACCATCTATAGTACGTGACGATCCTTCACTCTCTCAGGCCTTGGGAAACAGACCACTCCTTGCTTACAGACAGCCCCCCAACCTTAAACAGATGCTCACCAGCAACTACAGGCCAAACAACAGGAACATTAAAGCAGGAACATATCCTTGCAACAAACCACATTGCCAACTTTGCCACCATATCCACACAAGACACTATCACAGGACCTAATCAAGGCAGTTACTCCATCAAGGGCTCATTCACCTGCTCATCCACCAATGTGATTTATGCCATCATGTGCCAGAAATGGCCCCCTGCCTTGTATATTAGACAAACAGGACAGTCTCTATGCAAAAGAATAAATGGACACAAATCTGACATCAGAAATCACAATATTCAGAAACCAATAGGGAACACTTCAATCTCCCTGCTCACTCCATTGACGACTTGTTAACAGCAGTGCTCGAACAAATGAGTAACAAATCACAGCTTCAAAGAGAAACTGCAGAATTGGAATTTATATGTAAATTCGACTCTGTTACCTCAGGGTTAAACAGGGACTATGGATTTTATTCTCATTACAACAGGTGATTTGACCTCACCTCCCTCTATATGCTGTTCCCCAGTGTTTGAATCCCAACACCTATTTTGATTTGCTGTTACAGCCTGACCTGATCCTGTGTCATATATTTCTCTGCATTTAATTTCCTCCCATTCTGTAAGTTCCTCATCTTCAAAGTGTCTGACGAAGTGGGATTTTTTTCCCACGAAAGCTCATACGATAAATACATTTATTAGTCTTTAAAAGTGTCACAGGACTCCTTGTTTGTTTGGCTGACCTAAACTAACACGGCTACCCCTTTTGGAGCTTGTTTGGTTAAATAATCCCCAAACACCCACACTGTCTAAACCACATGAGCATGGGGTGATATGGAGACTATCTTGATTACATCAGGAAAAAAACAGTACTTGTTCATTTATTGTATTGATACCCATCACCGAATACTGAACATTTGCCAGATTAATAGATTGGTGTAACATGGTTCTTAGTATATGTTGTTTGAATTTTTATTTTTCTCTCTCTTCCTTGTCCTCCTTGGTTATAGAAAACTCTGCTTGGGGTAGGTTTTCTTTTTTCTTTTTTTACCTTTTGGGGGCAGCATTTTTAAAGGGGAGTGTCTCAGAACATCACTGTAAATTGGTCAAACACTTGGTTAGCCTAATCTCATCAAGAAGTTTATTCTGCATCCCTTGATAAATAATGCCCTCTCTCTGGCTCTTGCACACTTTATCCTGGATATCATGATCTGCATTGCCTCAGAAAAACATGCTGGATTGGCTTACAGATAGAGATGCCATCACTAATATAGTAATGGATTTGGAAATCACGAACAGGGCCTTGAACTGGCTGACGTGTGTTGATAGCCAATGTGCTAATAGCAGGCTAACTCATGGAGAAAGTAGGCAGCCACAATCTTCACAAACTGAAGTTTTTGCATTGTTTTCAGATTAGATTCTGTCAATTACACAAACAGGGAGTTTAGTGGCACGTATAAAGACTAACAAGTTTATTTAGCTAGTAATTGAGTCTGAAGGTGACAAAGGCATGGATCATTGTGACCAGGTCTTCATTGGGATGAATTGGTGACGTTTCCTAGCAATCAGAAGAAGGCAGGAGGTGTTTTTTCACTGATGCTATTTGAACTGTTTGCAATCAATGATTCTTCAAACAGAATCATGAGGCTTGATACCATTTTGAGACAAGGGGGTGGAGTGGTGATGTATGCCTTCAATTGACAGGGAGGATGGCATCCCACCTGGCTCCTCAAAGTGCTTTTCTCCTCACCCCTTAACTTACCTCTTGCCTAGACTGAGTTGGAACCCGTTGCTTTTTTACTCAAGAGCTGGTCTCTCCTTGGGCGGATTAGGAGCTGCAGAGCCCCTGGGCATGCCCCTCCCCCCACCAACCTAGGGCCCTGGCCCTCTGCAGTTGGCCCAGCGCTGTGGGGGAGGACCTGGGGCCAGAGACCAGCCACAGCCTGGCTGGTCGGCCCCCCCCGGAGGCTGACTAGCCAGGCCACAGTTGGCCTGCCTCACACCTGGGGCGGACCAGTTGGCCCAGGGGCAGGGCGGGAGCACAGAGCCTGGCCTCTGGGCCGGCCTGCCCTGCTCCCAGTGCTGGCAGAGCGGAGGGCCCCCACATTATGATGGGCCCCTGAGCATGGGCCCGGTTGGCCCATGCGGTAATCTGCCCCTGGGTCTCTTGGAGGTGTTGTAGCATCTTAGTAATAGTGATATTGAGTGCAGCTGTGGGGAAAAAATTAGAACCAAATGCTATCTGTATGGTGTGGACAGTAGAATTCATAGCATCTTGCTTGAACCCTTACGTGGTCTTTTGTATATTGCGATATGTGGGGAAAGATATCTCTGTGGGACTCTGCAAGGCCTTTGGAAAGAGAAACAATTGTTTCTCCGCACGTGGGTTTCTGCTGGACAAAAATGAATGGAGCCGTTATAGTGCTGTGGTGTCTACTCTGTACAGGCACTTCCAAGGTGAAGATATCACCAATTTAACACTTACTGTAGGCAAGAAGTGAATCTAACTTAAAAGAAATGGTAGAAACATAGAAAAAGAATTAAGGCTTTGGGGAATCCTTAACTCTGTATTTTCATGATTTCTCTTCTTTTATCTTCTTACCGTTATTTGAAATTTTTTGCTATGTTTCCATTGAGTTTAAGGGTAGGTTTGTTTTTGAAGAATGGATTTTGTTTTTGTATATTTATTACCATAATTATAGTATATTGGAGATGTTTTGCCTGAAGGTGTTTATGGCACAGCCAATGAAAGCATGGCTCATGAGAGAATCCATGACACCATGGGGCAAAGCAGGGGATCAGTGGATCAGGATCTGTCTTCATAGGGAATATAGGTCTAGCCGATTGAGAGAAAACAGAGTATCTAAAGTCCAGGGATGAAATTGTGATCCTACTGAAGTTGGTGGCAAAACCTGCATTAATTTTGATGGAGACAGGATTTCACCCTTGGCCATTAAAGATTCCATTGCTTTTTTCTTAAGAGGAGAGATGCCAATCTTGACTAAATCCGGTTCTGTGTAGCAAGAGTTCATGTTCCTAAATCCTTTCTGAACTAGATGGTCATTGGCTCCTGTATGGCAATTGCTATGTTCTTTAATCAAAAAAATCTACTTTAGTATGTTTGAACTACTGGTAACAGAATTCTTTCAAATTAATAGGAAAAGTATTGTTAAAGTCTGAGCAAGTGTTTCTAAAAATTGTTGCTGATTATTTGTATTGTGATAATGTTGAGGAGTCCCAGTTGTGGGCCAAGACCTTATTGTGTCAGGTGCTGTACAGAGAGCAAAAAGATGCTCCCAGAGAGTTTACAAGCTGTTTTCACATCTCTCTCAAATAAGTGATGGAAGTTGGCAGGGATCAGAGCTGATAATCTAAGATTTACAGAACATTTAACTTAGAAATACTCTCTTTTCCCAAGCCAGATGACATAAGCAGGAAAAAATCTGGTTCAGAATCTTTGTTTCACTAACAGCAGGCGTGTCATTGTTTTGTTTTGTTTTTAATAACTACAAAGCTATATATTGGTTTAACTTCTCAGACTGTACCTTGTAAATTTAATTTCATTTGGTGTATGGATATTGATCTCTATTAAAGAAACTGGCTATTCAGCTATAGAGAGTATATAGTTTAAATGTGAAATACAGTTTTTCAGCTTTGCTTGTAGTATTTCTATTGGAATAGATCAGTGGAGCCTATGCATATCTCTAGGCAGTATGGCTATGTTGAAAACTAGCAGAATAGCTATGTCCATTAATTCAGTTCTTTGGAAATAGGATCAGATTTGTAGACCTTGGTCAATTCAAAATATTTGGAAAACATGGTATGGATAAAAAAAACCCCAAACACTAGTAGTTAAACATTGTGGAGGTTTCATAGAGTTTAAGGCCATTGGAAAGGGACCATTGGACCATTTTCTAAATCATAGGACATTACATTTCACCCAGATATTGATCCCAAAAACTTCAGTTAGATCTAAAGTTGAGGGGTGTAGATGGGAACAATGAAGCCAGGTGGTCCACAGCATAAAAGAACATTCCTTTATAGTGACAGCTACCCAAAACGTTAATCTATGTAACATCACTGTTTGTATGACTTTTCAAATACCTATTTCGTTGTTAGAGCTGTGCAAGAACCAGAATTTCCATTTCTGTGGAAATTTTGATCATTTTGAAATTTGATTTGTTCCAATTAAGAATGAAAACAAGAAAATTCAAAATGGCCTGTGAAATTAAATTTCCACTGTTTTTGTTTTTGTTTTGGGTCAATTTTAACATTTCTTTTTTCCCCCCACAATTGAAAAATCAAGATGTTCCACTCTAAAAAGGTTAAAACAGAATTTTTTTTATCTTACCCTTTTGTCTGAAACAAAATTTCATCAAGATCAACCTGTTCCTGCAAGAAGTCTTGGTTTCAGTGAAATTGCATTTTCTAATCTGTTCTAGGAATTCTAAATTGAATTTCTGAACAATTAATCCATTAGGTGGTGAGCCAGCAAGTCCTTTATCCTGAGAAACCAGCACAGTTACAAGAGCAATGCAAAAGGATATCCTCAGTCTTTAGACAAAGTATTTGATCCATACATAATAAAAAACCTATATTGTTCATGATTCAGGAAAGCTCTTAAGCAGGTGCTAAGATCTAACTGGAGTTAAGCATGTGATTACATGCTGTCTTGAATAGGGCTGCTTTTCTGAAAAGGGGCCTAAGCATGCAGTTGTTGCTATTGATGTCCTAAGGGAGATGTTTTGCTTGTCTATCAAGACTTAGTCAGTAGTACAAGTTGCAATAAAAGTGTCCAGTTGCTGATTCCATTGTTAGTTTGTGGAGAAACCCAATCCCCATCGCTTGATGAGATATCTGTGCAAAATAACATCAAATGCGTGAGCTATTGACTGAGTGCAGGCTATAAAAACATTTGGTTAAGAGGAGCTAGTCTGACCTGTCTACCAACATTTGAATTTTATCTTGAAAAGTTACATTAACAGGCTCTTCAATTTCCACACACCTCTACTCATCCTCATTTTGGCCTAAAGTGCTAGAATAGAAGAGAGGGCTCTTTTCTTGGAATTCTGATGAACTGAACAGAAGCAGAAAGTGCTAGAAACATCATGAGATTTTTCAGGCCTCTTCTTCAGGCTCAAAATATTTGTTTTGCTCAAATGAGAAGCCAGACACTGGGAAGTGTGTGGTATTTTGCTTGATTTTTGTTTTCAAACGGCTCACTCTTTTTGGAGTACAGTTAGTGATTGCTGACTTTATCAAGGACATACTTTAGGAGTTTACTCTTTGTACTATTTCCTTATGCAATATAAATGAACTGCACTTATATTGTGTGCGCTTTTCAAGGTTTTGTTCCTTTTTAAATACCTTCTAGTCACCAATGTGCATTACTTTAAACATTGCAATGAAAGGAAATATAATAATCTATCATTTTTTCCCTCTAATTTTGGGAGAACGTCATCTCTTATTTTTTTGTATTACTGAAGTTAACTTCTGCATTTTCTGTAAACTCGGAAGTATTTGCGGCAGTTCTGGGTTTTGAGGGGAAAACTGATCTACCGTTAGAAAGTTCAAGAAATTGTGCTCTAAGACCTCCCACTGGGCCCATTTGGGTGGCCTTGGCTGATTATAAGATGTTAAAATGCATGGCCGCAGATCTACATGCTTTTGGTTACAGGTGGGGCCCATAAGGTGTTTGTTCATTAAATCATGGATAAATGCATATTACATTTCAAGCTTCTGAATTGGTTAATCCTAATACAGAACTTTTATGTAGCACTTTTCAATGTTCTTACAAAAAATAGTACCTAAAGGTATATACAGTAGTTAGAATCACCAATACTTTAACTTTGTAAATTGTGATGGACCCAGGAATTTTAAGTGTTATGTGGCTTAATAGTTGGAGCCAGAAGTGCAAGAATAATGTCTGTCAATAATTGTAGTTCAAATAAAAACATTCAAAAAGTGTCTAAGATTTATTTTTTCATGAGGTCCCTTGTATGATTGAAGTCACAACTGTTTATAACCCAGAGTTTAACCCTGGGATTGTTCTATAAATTGAGTTATTTTAATTAGAAGGTAGGAACCCCACTTAGCTTTTCTATCTCTTATTTACAAGATTACACCCCAACACAACTTTTGCCCATTGCAAAAGGAGAGGATCACTCCCTTAATTTGATAAGTAGGCTTTATATCAGACTTCTATTGGCATAGCGAACCCCAAATGCTTAAAATTCACGTTAGCCTCCCCCTGCAAACAACACACATACATAATACTGATTTTAAAATCATTATTAAAAATAATAAATGTGGGGTTCTTTAGTATTTCTACCTTAGTATTTCAAATTTCAAGTATTTCTTTAGTATTTCTACCTTGAATACCTTAGTATTTCAAATTTCAAGCTCTTTTCTGTAACTGAGGTCTTGAAATTTGTATTTCTTAAATGAAAGCTGAGATTCTTACCTAGTCTCTTCCATCCAGGCATTTGTGGTTTTAAATTAGACATCGTATATCATAAGACTCTCAATAAAATTGTGTTATGTGGAGCACTGTCTCTTCTTTTCTTACTGAAAAGTTATTTAAAGTATTGGAAAATGTTAAAGTTCAGGCTGTGTATTGATCATGATTTTACTATACTTCTATTAAGGTCTTAGCCTGCAAGTTCTTAAATATGCAAGTAATTTTATTCACACAAAAAGTCCCTTAAGATTGATCTGTCTGTACAATACAGAATTGAAGTTCAGTGCTCCACTTTCTAGCTTAAAAATGTCTTGCTGTTGCACACCTCTCCTTTCCCCATCCTTGAACCTTGCCGTTCCTCTAAAAACAAAGAACTGAATTCTGTTTAACTAAATACCCACAAAGCAAAAGATACTACCTTGACAAATTGATGATGTGAATTGGAAAGACAGAACTGCCTTTCTTCATAATCACACTGGACTCCTCCATTTTAAAGTTAATTTAAACTGTAGCCATCACTTATTCCTAGTCTGTGCTGCTCATTTTAGATCTAGGAACTGCTGGCGTAGTAAGCTACAGACTGGTGTAAACTGGTGCTGCTCCCATTGCTAATGCTGGGGGAGCTGTGCTAATAGTAGAGAGTAATGGGGGTAAACATTTTTAAATTGTCAGTGTAGAAAAAGTTAGGGTGAACAATAGTGCATTTGATTAGGTTTACAGGTTTTATGAAATCATGAACAAGTATTTCTAAGCAGTGTTTTGAAAAATTCTTTTTTCAAGAGCAAGTGATTGAGTTTTCTTAACTATTCACCTAAATAAATATGTAATAAGTTATTTTAACATTACAGCAAATCATACACTTTAGCGGCACTGTATTATACTGACATATAATACATTGGTGAATAGGGAAGATTTACCAGTGAAATCATGGTGTTGAAATTCATTTGGATTACCAAGTGAGTTCTTTTAACAGACAGCAGTTAAAGCTGTTGAAAGTACAAATCAGTTTAATAAACACATCTCATGTGGGGTAACAATAACTCTGCTTTTCATTTAGAACTCCATTGTGAAAAATGTCAAGGTCATTCAAATGCCAGCTTGAACCTTACTTTTTTGGTGCAGCAAACAATACGGCTTGCTCAATAAAGAGATGGACACATGCATGTCATCAGAATCCTAAAATGTGAAAATTGGTTGGTATCTCATTTTAAATGTAGTGGTTTTTTGTAACAGATTGGGATATCACAAAGGCAAGGTTATGACTTCTTTGTAAGATGAATGGGAAGGGATTGCTGGTCTATACTGTGGCTTGGAAGCAGGCTGAAAATGACTAGTAAGGAAAATAGTTTCATGTTCGATATTTTCTTGCTTCTATTTACTCCCAGTACAAAGTTTCTCTTACAAAACACATAGATTTTTAAAAAAATATTAAGAATTTTATTTCACTAAAAGATCACTGACTGACTTAGCCGATACTTAAGTTATTAATACAACTTAAATGATTGAGTCTACGATGCTCAAAATGAAGACAGTGATATCCACATTTTACTATTATAAAAATTATATAGGAGTCTGCATTTGTAATATGAAACCTATTTTGTTTTTTAAATCAAGAGTTAACAGTAACATTACTTTGGAATTCTAAAAGGGATCATAAAATTAAATACTGCATTTGCTTAGGTTTTACTTCAGTGAAACATACAGTGTAATTGACCCAGTACCCATAGGTCTTACTGAATGAATTATTAACTGGCTAGATAGTTACAAACAATATGTATGCATCCCTAAATCCAAAATAGTGGTCTGTGTTTGCCAGCGCTGTAGAATTAGTAGCTGTGTATTTATTCAAGCCAGCTGTTTAATCATAAGTATATATAATTCATTTCTAGTAGTCTGTTTGAAAAGCAGATGAAGATGAAAAATAAATCTATGCTTGAGAGTGGCAACAACTTGTTTCTATTTTATTACAGGTTTGAATTTTTAAAAGATTTTCTAAAGAGTTTCATGTGGCAGGATAAGATTTGAACACGGAGGTCACAGATTCTGTCACTTTCTGGGACTTCTGTGGCAGGGCTGGAGCAGCTGTCGGTGCTGGGGCTGCCCCTTAACAGCTTATTGGTGGGGCCCCAGGGAGCTGCCTGGCCAGCCACCCCTGGAGCCACAGAGTAGCTGACCGGTGGCTACCCTGCTGGAGTAGCAAGCTGGAGCAGCAAGCCCAAATGGGTCTCGTTTTTGTTTGTGGTTTGTGGTTCTCCCCCCCCCCCCCTCTTCCCCTCAGGTATTTTTAGTAAAAATCATGTCTTCCATGAATCCTTATTTATTGCCTGCAACCTATCCTTGACTTTTACTAAAAATACCCATGACAAATTCTTAATCTTTCATGTGTCAAGACCATACCTGTTTAAATGGTGTGGGAGGTTGCATAACTGCTGTTTATGCAGCTCCAGGGATGGTAATTATCAATTGGATAAATGTTGTATAAACTCATGATTGAATTGAAGGTGGTAGGGAATTAGGAAATAATCAACTAAATCATAATATGTAGTAGTCTATTTCTGGGTGGCATTTATCTGCTAGGTACTGAGTCTTGCAGTTCTTATTCAGGCAAAACTTTCTCTGAAGTCAACGGGAATCTTGCTTGCATAAAGACTGTAAAATTTGGTTCTGATACTAAATAAACAAAACTCCGTAAAATCTCCTGGTTAACAGAGGTTCTGTTGCTATCTAAATAAGCATCAGTTTGTCTCCTATGTTTCCTATGCACACGCACATTGCAGCCAGATAGGAGTTCAGCCTCCCTCCTTGCTGGATCTCCTGTCTCCCTTGCTGCAACAGGGAAACCACACACTTCCTGTAGCCCTGTGTACTCCACATGGGCCTCTAGGCATTGGCTCCCTTCTGTAGGCAGGGATATGGGAGATCAGTGCTTCCCTCCCTCTGGCTCCAGCAGGGACCTCAGGACCTAGGTGGAGCGTTTACTGTGCTCCTGGCCTACAGCCAAGGGGGAGAGGAGTGCTGGTCTCCTATCCTCTTGGTTCCAGCAAGGAGCCTGTGCTCCACATGGGTCCTTAGGCAGCAGTTCCCTGCGCAGTAGCGGGAGGGGAGTGGTTGGCGAGTTTGGGAACCACTGATTTATAACCTTCTATGTACTTTTAATATTATGAATACAACTATAACACAGGATAACCATATCTGACATAAAGCTAAATATTTCTGAAAACTCAAATACATTGTACGTGACATTTTATTTATATAGAGCCGTTGATACAAGTCAGTACTAAAATGTTTATTTTTTTTACTAGGGCAGGCAATAGGGATTTGAACAAACCCTAAATATCAGATCTGGGCATAATTGTTTGGAAAAATCTGAAACCCCTTTTTTGATTAACACGCATTTTCTTTCCAAAGTCACCTTATACCGAAGTCTCCCAAAATGTTATATTTAGTGACCTTGTAAATCATCCTCTGAATTCGAGTATATTTATACAAGTAAATCAACTCCCTTGTGTGAGGAACCTGTTACAGACAAAAATATTGCACATTTTTGTATGCCTTTTTAATTTCTGATGCTATACATTGGGCTGCTATTATTTAATACGAAAATGTATGTAGTACCAGAAACTGCATTAGTTTTCATAAATCATCAACAAATACATCTTCTATTCCCCAGTGAGTTCTTTCCGTTTTTCTGATTGGAATGGAAGCTCTTTGGGGCAGAGAACTATCTTCTCTGTTTTGTACACCTGCTGTCAGAGCTTTACTAATAAGGAACATCTGTTTAACTGGGGAAGAGAAAATGTCAAAACATGCAGAGGCTTAAAAGTAGGACTTGAAAAATGTTTTACAGATGGTAACTATAAGCAAATACAGACGATGACCCATTAGCATAAACTAGGGGCAAAATATTATTGAAAAGTTCATTCAAGTTGAGAAACAGATTGGGAGTTGAAAACGCAGGGACCCTTGTTTTTTGTCTTCCAATCTATGAATTAAAAATTAGACATGACATCTACCAGTTCTAAAATCTTGAAGGATGTGGTGACAAGAAACAGTTCAATTCACTGACTACAGATAATACTTTATTTTATATGTCAATTACTTTTAAATACACATGTTTTGATAAACTTAATTTTTCTTCTAGTATATCCAGAACATTTAAGGTAGTCTTATTTAATTAAGACATTTTTAAAATACTTTTTGTGCATTTTAATTGAATTTTAGTATCTGCCCAAATGCACCTTGCCACAAGTAAAAAATACTCTAGTAAATAAGTGCATCTTTTGCCATTTTCTAACGTAATGAAATGTAAAAATTAAGAATTTGAATAAATGTATGTTAAGCTATGTAATTGCTTAAAGAAATGTAGAGAGTGTACTCTCCTGGTTAGCAAAGGAAATACTAACTGTACTATATACAGTATTGTAAATCAACATGTTTTAATGGCTACTAACAAATGAGAACCAACCTCTTTCTTTAGGAAAATAACCAAAAAGAAAAAAAAAATACAAATGCAAAACCAGATTAAAATGCATGATTTTAAAATCAAGGTATCCTGCTTGCTGATTTAAATCATGATTAAAATGGATATTTTAAATCACTTTGAATTAAATCATTTTGATTTAAAATTAATCCATTTGTTAGTCTATAAGGTGCCATAGGACTCTCGTTGTTTTTGCTGTACATGGACTAAAACGGCTACCCCCCTGGATCCTTTTTGATACTCATGAACTGGATGAAATGATGATTGAAGAAAGGTTGAAAGAAATAGATGTGTGTAGTATAATATAAATATAAGGTGTGAATGGGAGAAGGTGGTGATTTTGTACAAATGTTTGAAGGATTTAAACCAGAGGAAAGTCAAAGTATAAAGCTGGTGCAAAGGGATATAACTAGAGAATCAACTGAGAGGGAAAAGTCAGGATGAATTTCAGGAAATACCTCCTGACAGTTGCTTCCATTAGGCTGTGGAATAGTCTCTCAAGGGAAGTGATTAAAAGCCCTGCTGAAGGGCAACACCTAGAAATAGGCTGGACAGTACACTAATAAATACTGTGTACTGTTACAAAGGGCCTGTTCTATTAATTAACATGGAATATACAGGCCCAAAGTTGTTAACATCACCCAGAAACTGTCCAACATTAAGCAGTGTTAAATAAGGTTAATACCACTGTGACCATATCATTAAAAACGCTTTTAACCTTTTTATGAAAGATAAAGGAAAGAAGGAAAAGCAGCAGAGGCATTTGAAATGTGAAGTATTGAATAAGGCTTTCATTTTAACATCTTTCTTCCCTGGCCTTTTAGCTCGAGAAATGTTTTAAAAGGAAAAACTGCCTTGTTTAACAGTCCGTGAGATGGTGGTAACTGTCTTGGGGGAAGAGCGAAGAAGTTAGCCGAGATCGGCTGCAGCTGTTGCTGCTGTTAAAGTCTGATCCTGTTTCATCCCACCTGGTGGTTTGGGATTCAGGCGGTGCTGGAAGAAGTAGCAATGTCCTCTGGGTCCCTCTTTCTGGCCTAGTCTGCTCATGATCTCCCTCAGGTTCAGAATAATGAAGGCCCTTTGTCTAGGGAAACAGTGGGAGTGGCAGCAATGAGGATCAGGCGTGTTTCAGTAGCCAATCTTCTTTTCCAAAGTCTTTTTTTCTTTAAGGATCCACAAAGGGAGCAGTGTGGCGAGTAGCCTACTCCCTAATTATTTTGTTTGCTACTACCTAGGCCAGTGGTCTGCAACCTGCAGCTCCAGAGCCGTATGTGGTTCTTTGTCTGCCCCCTTGTGGCTCTGGGCATCAGGTTCCCGTTGCCACCAGGGTACCCTGTGGGCAGTCTGCTCCAGGCTCTGGATCCCCCTCCCCCCCCTCCCGCCACTAAGGGACCCTGCAGGGTCCCAGTCCTGGTTCCGCGCCCCCCCCACCCCGGCTAGGGGATCCTACAGCAGGTGCTGTGGCCCAATTCCCAGCTCCCCCAACAGGAGGTTACCCCCATTGCGGCTCTCAAAACACTTGGTTATTGAAGGAATTTTTGAAAATGGCTCTTGTCTTTTGGGTTGCTGATCCCTGACTTAGGCCTAATTTCCAACACACCGATTTTCAATCACTGACTTCTGGTTCTACACTTTACCTGTTTACTAAGCACAGTCAAAAGCCATTCTGACATAGCAGTAGTTCTTTTTGACTAATTCAGTATGTCTCGCTTTTGCACCTTTTCTCACTTGTTGCCATAGGTTATTGTGACATCTCATGAATTTTCACATACTTTTCACAACTGAGCTCACAATTAGGGAAAATGTTTAGACCCAATTATCACAACAGAGCCTGTAGTAACGGGTTAGAGGAATGACCTAAAAGATCTTGTTCCTCTGTTTTAGACTGAAAAACGAACCACAATACAGCGATTTTTTTTTTTAAGTTGGCTATTCAGAACAGATTTAAGTAAAAGCATTTTTAAAATAAAAGTTTGATGTCTATTTTGTAGTCTCTTTAGCAATCTGAACCTCAGAGTAAAAATTTTGTTCAGGTGCTTGCTCATGTCAATTCCAAATCAGGTCTGTACACTACCTGCACAATCCAGTGGAAAGTATTTCCCCCAGTACCTGCAGGGTGGGCAGTGGAGCCCCCTGGAGTCGCACTCCATGGCACCCTATAAAGGGCTCTGCCAATTATTTCCCTCCTCAGTACCCTCTTACTGCCCCTGACACCGAAACAGCAATCTCTCTTGCTTAGCAAGTGAATATTCCCTCCTTATTGCTTTGATAAGTACCTAAAGGTATGGCTTGGGAATCACCTGATTGGGAATCGACATGAACAAGCACTTGAAGAAGAAAAGATGGTCACTTTCCTGTAACTGGTGTTCTTTGAGATGTTTTGTTCATGTCCATTCCAAACCCCACCCATCTATCCCACTGTCAGAATTCCCAGCAAGAAGGAACTAGGGAGGGAAGGGGTCAGCAGAGCCCTTTATAGGGCACCATGCAGGCCCAACTCGGGGGGTCTTCACAGCCAACCCTGCAGCTACTGGGGAAAAAACGCCCGGAGGATCATGCACATGGTGTGTGGACACCTAATTTGGAATGACATGAGCAATACCAGAAGAGCACCAGTTACAAGTAAGTAACCATATTTTTCTTTATTGGTGTATGTGGCTATGAATAATCCTTCCATTTGACTGGTTGCTAGACAGGCTTTTGACTGACAATTCACTTTAAAAATGTAAGACTTAAACAAAATAACAAAAAAATAAATAAATCCAAAACCACTTCTATTTTGCTTCAATCCCCTTAAGTTATTGCACATATCTATCCGGTTCCTTGCTACAGCCAATTGTGTTTTTAAAGCCTTAGCACTATATTTGTTAATTTGAGATTCATGTTACTTTGTTGAGGTAAATGGCATTCTTTTTTGGAGTGTAGGGAGTGATTTAGAGTGAAATTGTATCCCTAACCTGTGGAAGGAAAGGTGTCCATCTGGAATGTACTGGCTTTGCTTTAGAATACTTTCCTTTCTTTGTCCTTCAGGTTTCACTAAACTGGTGCTGAGATGCCAGATAAAACACCAGAGGGTTCAGAAACCATTTCCAGAAATGAAGGTTAGTATTATTGTCTTCTTGGGAAATCTTTCTCATTTTCTCTGAATATTGGAGGCAAGAAACCGTCAAGCCTTTTGTGAAGTCAGCCTATGAAAGACTTCAAAATAAAAAAAAAAAAATGAGAGAGAGAGAGAATTGTCTTTTCGAAAGATATGACTTCTAGGAGAACTAGGAAAGCTTTCCTATATTTGTCTAATTCAAAACATTTACTTCTCAAGATAAATGTGTTCAAATAATGATTATTTTTCACTTATTTGTGAATATCTTCTTTTCCACAATCTTTGTTTTTTGATTGATTTTAAATGCACAATATTTGCAAATATACAGAGCTGTTCAATGACCTAATAATTTTTTGCTTTTAGGACAGGGTGACTAGTCTCCTGCAGTAAGAGTAATGAGAATCCTTTTATTGGGTAAGGCTAATATTTTTTCCAGAATACTTAAATTAGCTACCCAGAGTTGTATTTAGGCACCTAAATAAGTGGTGCGAACTTTCAGAGACTCTGAACATGTATAGTTCCCATTGATTTCAATGAGAACTTCCAATGCTCAGTTGCTCTGAAAATCAACCCATTATTTTTTTTAGGTGCATTGACTTTAAGTAGATGAATTTGAAAGCTTTGTACTTGGTTCCTAATGGTAATTTGTTATAATCAGTATACCATATGGTCTTTGTATATTGTGTGGTCTTGTTTTAGAATAGTCCCGGGATTAGAAAAGGGAAGGGTTTTCCAGATCAGAGTTCACATTTTGACAAGAGTTTGTGAGGAAAGTTTGCAGAGCTTGTGCTTGCCTTTGTGATTTACAGCATACTTATCCTTGCTTTTATAATGATTGTATTCATCATCTTTTAAAATAATTTGTTAGGAAGGTAATTTGCAATTCAGACATCTTTACCCTATTCTCCATATTGCCTGCTTTTAAAAAAAAAAATCTTAGAATTGAGATTTAAAAAAAAAAAAAAACCCCTACAAAGTATCCTTTTTTACACTTAATCAGTGATATTTAGACCTCTGTCACATTTGAAAGATATCATGGAACACTTTATAAATAATAGTAGACAAATAATTCCTTTTCCAGGGAAAACATACTGCGTTTATCTCCAAAGAGCCTGTTAAGTTCTTGTTGATTAATTCACTATGTGGTTCAGTAGATCAGGCCTCGACAAATCTATGTTTCTGGTCGCTATGATGACCAGTTTTAGTAGCCTGTAACCTAGCTCCACTGCAGAAATGTAATGGAGGAGTGCCCTCTGGTGACCAAAAGTAAAATTGCTGGTGCCTAGTTGTGAGCCAGTTTTGTCCACTCTTGTAGTAGATATTGCTAAGAGCATTCTAAATTCAAGATGAGGCTCGTCCAGCTTTACACCAAACCCTTCAAATATTGCACTATTTAGTATGAACCCAAACATGAACGATATATGTTGCACAGTAAAAGCATCATGTGATTAATTAAGTACATTTAGAATTGATATTTGTATTCTACTTACATTAGAAATTTTATTGGAGCAGATTACTATTACATAGCTTGTCAAGTGTCTGTCTTAAAGCAAATTACAAAAACATATTTATGGTTGTCCACAGAGTAGCATTGGTAAAGTATGAGTGGTTTTTTAATGATGTAAAATTACCTTAAATTATAGGTAGAAATATCAATTTCAGTTTCTGAATATGGTGTGAATGTAAATGTCACTACTCCTTTCCTCCCAGAGAAGAATGGAGATAAACTAGCATTTGTGTATATAGAAACAATTGGAAAATATTCAGAGCAAGTTTGGAAGAAAACTACTTGCTTGAAAGATAATTTTATTTTCTGTTACTCTAATGCATTTTAATTCACCACTTCTTCATAGGTCAATGTTCTAGTTAATGGGGGCTTATTTGTTTAATCTTGATTCTCCATCAGGAGGGGAAAAGGGACAGAGATTTAAGGGGATTCAAAGAATAGAAGGAAAGGAAGCTTTTCACTATCCTTCCCCTCTAAAGTTGAAAAGGTAATAGTAACTGTACTGATAGTATAATTGTACTAATTGCAGTATACTGAATACTGGGAAGAATGTGCATTCTGTTACTTTCCTAGGCTACTGGCACACGTCCATAAATCTTCTTGAAACCATGCAATTTCCCTCCTCATTTTTCCTTCTAGACTGTTCTTTCTGCTCCAGCCAATATACTTCCTTGTCTCTTCACTTCCAGGAGAAGTCATACCTTCACCTCCACTTCTCCTTGATGTCATTGCTTGGAAGCATTTTATATTGACCTTTATAAGGATGCAGTAGAAGCCATCATGGATTTTTTTGTTTTAATCTTGTAAATTCTTGAATTTAGGCTGTTTTAATTTGGTTTGAATTTGCCCAGAATATGAGGGGACTTGAGAAAACCAGGACACATTTTTGGATGTGGAAACTCGGCTTGTAGATCTCAACATGCAGCAAATAAACTGTCAATACAGCAGAAGAAAGTCACTGCTGTTTTTGTAAGTGGTCATGGCACTCCATCATATATTAAAAACAGCTCTGAGAAGTCCACAAAACTGAATAATTATAAACAGCTTTGAAAGGTTTTACCTGAATTGTAGCAATGGATCCTAAGGTGCATGCATCTGATTACTGAGTTACTAGTAACTTTGTATGTGCCTGCCAATGCTGGTTTGCAAATCCAAGTAATAAAATGTGATTAGTTAAACCTGTGAAATACTGCACATGATCCCAATGTATTTTGAAAGGATTAACATCTATGCAGTTCTCTATTTTTTTTGCTAAGCAATCTGTGTTTTGAGTCTGTACTTCATCGTCTATACAAGATATAGATTAAACTGAATATCTAATTGTTTTAATTTTTCAAACTTTAAAAAATTCATTAGTCCTCATGTCATGATTTCTTCCATGTGTTTTTAAAAAATGCATTCCCACATAAAAACTGTTAGCATAAGTAAAGGTTGCCACAATGAATTTAAAAAAAACCAACCCTATACAATGGATTCATATGTATCAGAAACATGGAGTAAAAAAAAAAAAAAAAAGAACGGTCACAATGAATTTTCACATATATTCCACTATCTTGATAGTGGATCTTACAATAACATTGAATTATGAAAACATGTACATATGCTGATAACAGCTTTAATGTTGACTCCCAAGACAAATTTATATAGACTTCTGTCATATACATCTTTAATTACATTTATTTAGAATTTATGTGGTTAAAGATATACCTCTTAGTTATACCTCTAATCGGTTACATTCAGTGTCTTACAGGTATGAGAGTAAGGCTTATAAATCAGAAATAAGGCTGTTTGAATGTGTATTTTTTCATTTCAAAACAGTAGTAGTATTAGAATGTGTGAATTGTAAGGGAAATAAGATAATTCACTGACCACTCTGATTACTTCCAGACTTTTTAATGTTGAATTTTTTCAAAATAATATTCACAATACAGTCTGTATTTTAGGTAGGATTTATACCTTTAATTGCTAGTTAACAAAGCTTTTTCTGTCAGGGTGAGGGGTGGAGGTTTGACCAACGTGTCAGTAAGAGGCTAACTAAATTTTTAGAACTTTGCTTAGCTAAGGATGTCATGTTAGTATGAACAACGCCCGTCCGCCCACCCCTCAGCACTGGTTAAATTGATCAGCATACAGAAGCAGACAAGTGAGAAATGAGTTTCCTGTAATTAGTTGATTGGAACTTGGTCCTTGACTTGAGGGCCACTGATGAGTGGGCAGATTGTTTGCTCCTCTATTGCTTGCTCTGTCAAGCCCTTTAGAATCCACAAATAAACCTATAAAGCTTTAAACCAGAGAAAAGCTAGAGGTACCGTAGCTGGACAGTCCTTTAAGTATGTTTACCAAATGTATATGAATTATTTATCAGGAAGTTTGTGTGTGCAACAAGGAGTAATGGATAGACTGCTTATTAAAAAAGAGTCTACCATGATCTACTTAGAATTATTTTTCTACAGTAAAAGTTTTATCTTTTAGTTACAGCAGACGCATCTTAAACAAGGAAGTGGACTGGAAAAGTTTCTGTGTTTTAGCTTGCAAAGGGAATTAGCATTTGTTTTATGTTTATGAAAGCAAATCCTATATCTGCCGAAATGTCACTCTGTAAACATGTGACCTAGATTTCATTTTTTAATATAGACCCTGGAAGCAGAACTCATCCACTATATCTGTTTCTGTCAAGTATGAAGAGCAGTAGGACTGGTTCATGAACAGTGCTTTATTGTAATTTATTGCAGCTGGGGAATTATTTGCAACTTTTTCTTTCAGTTGATGTAGATCTTTTTCCGTTTGTGAATTACCCTCTAGAAGGGTCCAAAGGGGTAGCCATGTTAGTCTAGGTCAGCCAAACAAACAAGGAATCCTGTTAAAGACTAAAGACTAATAAATTTATTTATTACATGAGCTTTCGTGGGAAGAAATCCCACTTTGTCAGACACTTTGAAGATGGGGACCTTACCAAATGGGAGGAAATTAAATGAAGGGAAATGTATGACACAGGGTCAGGTCAGGCTGTAACAGCAAATCAGAATAGGTGTTGGGATTCAAACACTGGGGAACAGCATATAGAGGAAGGTGAGGTCAAATCACCTGTTTTAATGAGAATAAAATCTATAGTCCTTGTTTAACCCTGAGGCAACGGAGTCGAATGTACATACAAGTTCCAATTCTGCAGTTTGTCTTTGAAGCTGTGATTTGTTATTCATAGAATCATAGGGATGGAAAGGACCTCATGAGGTCATCTGGTCCAACCTCCTGCTAAAAAGCAGGACCACTTCCACTAAATCACCCCAGCCAGGGTTTTGTCTAACCGGGCCTTAAAAATCTCCAAAGATGGAGATTCTACCACCTCCCTAGGTAGCCCATTCCAATGCTTCACCACACTCCTAATGAGAAAGTTTTTCCTAATATCCAACCTCGACCTCCCCAGCTGTAATTTGAAACCATTGCTCCTTGTTCTGTTCTCTGTTACCCTCGAGAACAGCCTAGCTCCCTCCTCTTTGGAGCACCCCTTCAAGTAGTTGAAGGTTGCTATCAAATCTCCCCTCAGTCTTCTCTTCTGTAGACTAAATAAGCCTAGTTCCTTCAGTCTCTCTTCATAAGTCATGTGCCCCAGCCCTCTAATCATTTTTGTTGCCCGCCGCTGGATTCTTTCTAATTTGTCCACATCTTTTCTGTAGTGGAGAGCCCAAAACTGGACACAGTATTCCAGATGCGGCCTGACCAGTGTTGAATAGAGGGGAATTATCACATCCCTCGATCTGCTGGCAATACTCCTACTGATGCAGCCTAATATACCATTGGCCTTTTTGGCAACAAAGGCACACTACACTGTTGGCTCATATTCATCTTCCCGTCCACCATAACCCCTAGGTCCTTTTCTACAGCGCTGCTACTTAGCTGATCAGTCCTCAGCCTGTAGGAGTGCATGGGATTTTTCCGTCCTAAGTGCAGGACTTTGCACTTGTCTTTGTTGAACCTCATGAGGTTTCTTTCGGCCCAGTGTTCCAATTTCTCCAAGTCTCCCTGGATCCTGTCTCTGCCCTCCAGAGTATCTACCATTCCCCCCAACTTAGTGTCATCCGCGAACTTACTAAGCACGCAGTCTATTCCATCATCAAGATCATTAATGAAGACATTGAATAGAACCGGCCCCAGGACCGACCCCTGGGGCGCTCCACTCATTACCGGTCGCCAACTAGACATCGAGCCATTGATTCCTACCCGCTGAGCCCGTTGATCTAGCCAGTTTTCGATCCACCTTACAGTCCACTCGTCCAACTCATACTTCCTTAACTTGCTGACGAGAATGCTGTGGGAAACCATATCAAAAGCCTTGGTAAAGTCGAGGTATACCATGTCAACAGCTCTTCCTGCATCCACAAATCCAGTCATCTCATCATAGAAGGAAATCAGGTTGGTCAGGCACAATTTGCCCTTGGTGAATCCATGTTGACTGTTCCTGATCACTCTATTTTCCTCCAAGTGTTTCAGGATGGATTCTTTGAGGACCTGCTCCATGATTTTCCCAGGGATTGAGGTGAGGCTGATCAGTCTGTAATTCCTCGGATCCTCCTTTTTCCCTTCATTTGTTTGTTTCTTATTTATTTGTTTCTCTTATTCATTTGTTTGAGCACCACTATTAACAAATCGTCAATGGAGTGAACAGGAAGATTGAAGTGTTCCCCTATAGGTTTTTGAATGGTGTAATTTCTGATGTCGGAAGGTATATATCAAAAATTTGTTGTGCCCAATTTTTGAAAGATTGACTAATGCAGCCATACGGTATTTTATGTGGCCGGTGAGCTACTGGTCATGATTAGAGTTGGGTTAATAACTGACTTTTTGTTTCTTGTTTTTTCTTTATCCCCCACTCCCTCAAAAAATCAGTTTGGGTCAAACTGAATTGAAAATTCTGAGAGAAGTTGACAAATTTCATTTGAGATCAATGGTCAGCCTGAAATGAGCTGTTTAGTTTAAGGACACATTTTCACCTATAATGAAAGGAAATGAAAGCTAGATTCAAGTGACTGAAGGGGGAAGAGGAGATGCCAGTGCCCTCCTTAGAACCTTCTAGCCCAGTGCTTAGGGTGCTCCTGTGGGATGTAGGAGACTGGGTTTCAAGTCCTCCTGATGTGGAGAAGAGATATGAATTGAGGTCTCCCAATCCTCGGGAAAGTGCCCTGGCTATAGGATATTCTGGTGTGAACCTCTGTTGGTCTCCCTTATTGGAGTTGTTCCATACTGAAATATTCCCGAGGGGTAGCCGTGTTAGTCTGTATGCAGCAAAAACAACGAAAGTCCTGTGGCACCTTAAAGACTAAAAGATTTGTTTGGGCATATGTACCTTCTAACTGTAGTCTCCACTTCATGCATCTGACGAAGTGGGTCGGAGCCCACGAAAACTTATGCCCGAAGGAATTTATTAGCCTTTAAGGTGCCACAGGACTTGCGTTGTTCCTACTGAAATATGTTTCTATGCTTAAATACTGAACTAGTCACTGGGCCAGGCAGAGAAAATGAATTACTCTGTAGCTGCAGTTAGGGCACTTGCTGCTGCCATCACCTCTTCTGGCTCTTTTATGAGACGTACCTCTGTGCTGTTTCTCTCCCGCCCAGCCAGCCACCCCCAGCTCCAGTTGTTTGGTTTTTTGTGTTTCGGATGAGATATATTTAGCAAATTGAACACAAATTTGCTAATGTTTTCAGATAAGCTGAAACTGTATTTTTTGTAGAAACTAATCATCATGATTGCTTCAGGTGGTTTGTTGATAATTAGCTGTGTTTGGTTACTGGTGGAGGTGGCAGTTATTCTGCTCCCCTGGCCAAGGAGATAGCAGGCAGATTGGTCTGGCTATCATGATGAAATGCTGCAAAATCCCACAGCTCATTCCGAGAAGCAATGCATCTGAAATATTATGACACAGTGGTACTAAATCACAGCTTAAGTATGTCATATTAAGTTCTGAGGAGAATATTGGCCATTCGAATATTTGTTCTTCAGGAAACCAGCCGTTTCCATGGAGTTCTGGCTGGCTGGTGTCCAATCAATATCCCAGTCAGCTGTAAGCTAGTGTTCCTTTAATCAGACTTGGAAAACTGACATGGCTTGAACCACTGATTTTCAACACACAGCCTGCAGGCCACTTGTGGCTCAATCAGCACATAGCTGATTCCCATGTGACATCCTCAGGGCCATACAGGTAGTATTTTGGATGTGGCACACATTACACATTGTGGTCCACAATGGTAAATAGGTTATGAACCATTGGAGCCTTGAACTCTTTAAAATTGAGATGTGGAGGACTGATGACTTTTTTAGCATTGAACCAGAAGGGTTTTTATTGCTGCTTGCATCTCCTTCAAATACGTTTAAAGTATTCCTAGTTCTCAAGCAATTACAGAGAAGTAGGTGTGCTTAACCAAGTATAGGCCTTTCATTAAGAAACTCAGTTCCTCTTGTAGGCATAAATGATACACATACTGAATAGCAGGCCATTATTAAATACCTGAAAAGATAAATAATAAAATGGAGAAGCCCAGACCAGCTTGTGTGAAACAATCAAATATGAAGCAGCTGATCATAGTGAAAAATACCTGCTGTCAACTGTAATTTTTAAGCACTTTTGAATGAGGGAAATTTCTAATCAGTCCTATTTTTTCCCAAATTAATGCTTTTTCCAGCTAAGTTAAGAGACTTCCAGCTAAGTTAAGAGACTTCCAATGAAAGTCAAGCATTTTAGAGGAAGCAAAGAAGTCTGGTTAGAGCAAGGAATCAGAAATCAGGACTGACACAATGCCTTACTAAGTGTCCTTTAGCAACTCATGTGACCTCTTCTCCTTGTGCTGTACCTTCTCAACCTAGACTTCAAATGGTTAAAGCTGGACATCACTGGAGAAAAGGTGAAGAATGACTTTTATTCATTGATGTTCAGCAACATCCTCCCCTTCTGCTGCTAAACTGAGCTGCAGGCCAGGATTACCTCCCTAGCCTGAAGAAAATAATGGGGGGAGGGGAAGGACATGGAAGGATTTATTAAATAAAATACAGAATGCTCGTTGTAATCGTATTTATTCTTCAAACAAAAAAGGCCAAACTCTCCTCTAAAACTCAATGAGAAGCTTATAATTCTGTATGGCAAAGGCACCACAATTGAGTCTCCAGTTGCTTGACCTCAAATCAGAATGTAAATGTTTATATGGCCTGGTATAAAATATTATACAAGATGCTGAATGATAGTGAGTTGGGCTTAAATGATGTGACCTGTGTGGTCAAAGAAAGCAGGAATAAATCATGAATTCTTGTCTTTTCCTTTTGTGCTGGCTGGCAGGTGCTTGCATGCTTATGTTGGAACCTCTTCCAACTTGAGGGCTTGAATCCCAAGGATTGTGCTTTAATTCTCCTCTGATAGCTGAAGAGAAAAACCTGCATCATTAGGTAAATACCTTTCTACTCTAGTAGAATAGTACTCTTCCTGATTAGGGTAGATGAAGTTGTATTTCACTATTACACAGTCTCAGACGACACCAGAGATTAATGATGATTGCTTTTACAATTAAAGGCGAGGGATCTTACTATTTTTCCTACTAGAATTATTTTTTTGGTTTTGTGCTCTAGTATTATGCAAAGTAAAAAAGTTAAATATAGAGAGGGCACTTGGTGGTCAGTACACTCAGAACTGCATGCACCAACATACTCTATGTATGATTTCAACATGTTTACCTACTGGTAAAAGGTGCTTATAAAAGTATTTTCTTCAATGCACCTTTTAAAATCAGCATTATTTATTTTTACATGTTGACCTTCCTTAGCAGCTTGAAAATAAGTTTAGATCTTTGGTTCTAGATAAGCCACGGCTCTTATAAATTTTCAGTATTTCATTCAAAGTCCCTCAGGTCTGACAATAACACGTGCCACACAGAGAGTTGATTCTAAAGCACAGATATTCTAAACCTACAGTTTTCATTTATGGTGGCTTAGCCAGTTTGTTCTCTGCTGTTTGTAGATCAGGATGTTATGTATGTTATCTGCATCTTTTGAAAATATCTGCTCTAGAACAGTTATTTTTTTGGGAGGCAATTATTACCACATAACTGATTTGAAAGGACTCAGTCACCTTGAAATTTTGTCAGCTCAACAAAGTAAGTTTAGATACTACATCACTCTCCTGCCAATTCCTGTGGGTTTATAATTACATTTTCCTTTTTGTGTTTGTATTTCTCATATTGGTTGGCGGGAAAACTCATATGAACGAAAGGAATGAGCTATTTACAAAGTGCTATTCACTGTATGATATAAACACTAAACTATAGGAGAAATATATTTTCTCTAATTGTTCAATTATGTTTAACATAGTTAAATATAGAACTGATTTTTGTAAAAGTCTGTATCCCTTTCATGTAGTTCAACTTTTGATCTACAAAACTTGCTCTGATTTTCTTTTTGAAAACTTGCTCAAAATTTTAGCTTGCTTCCTTAGTCAAATAATATACTAGATTTTATTTCTGCTTTATTGGTTTTTATTTTTTTTTCTTCTGAGAAATAGCCATATTTCTTCCAAAGCAACTTGAAAGGATTAGAGAAAAGTATTGATTGAATGTTATGTTTCTTAAAGTGTTATATCTCTCAAGATAAATTAGTGTCTGAAACTTACTGTTTTTAAAACATCTTTAGTCTTTTGGTGACCGTATTCTATTAAACTTAGCAGATCCTTGTTGTATTCAAACAAAGTACTCTATTCAAAACTATAACTGCCCAGAAGTTGTACATTTAGCCCTTTTTAAAAGAAAGGGAAAGGGATGAAGTAGCATGAATTGCTCCCTGCTATGTAACACCTTCCCCTTAAACATTTTATAGCAAGGCCAAAATTAGGTTGCAAATTCAATTGGTTGGGGTTTTTTAATTCTTAATGTTATTTTCAGGTAATAGTTCTTTTTAATTCCTTTCAGTCTTCTAGCTATACAACTAGCTATTACTTCAAGCTATGCTGTTTACATTAGAATGATGCCCTGATAAATCTTAAACTTAGAAAGATTAATAGAGAGGAAATCTTAGCTATTTGTTTTCACTTTAACTGGCTTCCTTTAGTTTAATCTTAAAGGGGGAAACTACTGCTTGCTGACAGATCAGGAAGACAGACATCTTTGATGTTTTACAAGAAATAAAATATATATAGAAACATTTATATGTTGTACAGAGATATATCAAACTACTTAAATATATTTCTGGAGGAGTCAGCAGACCGGAATCCTGGGTAGAATTGTTACAGTACTATTAAAGTACTTTCTAACCACAGGGGGAAGAAGATAGAAAACAGGTTATATCAGTCTATATTCAGATACATTAATGTTATTGGCAAAAGGCTGCAAGTGGGGATTTAGCTTTGACTGGGCACTTTTTCTTTAATTTAATAGCAGCATTATTTTATGATAGCCACTTACAATTCTTTCGTTAGGACATTGTTGAACTGATTTATCAATTTAAAACATAAAAAATATACCACATCTTTTTAATAGAAACAGTTCTCTTTGTTGCGGAATCTGTGGGGAAATATTTAACACGGATTCCATTATGTTCATTTGGCACACATCCCTACAAAGTGTATCTCATGATGTAATGCGAACATTGAAACAACCTCTTGGGCACAATACAGAGTAAAGTGGGCTGTCTCTCTCTTTTCCCTCCCTCTCACCCTCCCCCCTGCAGTAGCCCATGTGCTGGAAAGATTAAGGAATTGTTCAAGGTGGCAAGAATCCATATAGAAATGTATTATAGCTCTATATAGGGCATACATACAGAAGACACAAAATGGATGTGAGGAAGATGATGATGCTCCCATGTTAAAGAGCTTAATATGAATAATGTTTAATGGATTTAAATGTTGCCCCCCCATCTTTGCATATAATTGAACACAAGAGCACCCCAAAAAACAAGCCAAACCTCTCTAATAACTTTGCAATAATAGAGCATTATGGCCTCTATCAATTTATGTACAGACTGTTAAACCTACATAGGGCTCCACAAGGGTACATGTATCCATCAACTCAAATTTCATTTCAGGATTGAGACTTCAAGGTGCAAGCTAAAATACTCCTGTTAGGCTACGTAGCAGTTGTTAACTTGGTCAGGCTGCATGTCATCTGTTTTAAGCTGACACATTTCACATGTAAAACATGGAAAGAAAATAGTACTTCTGTTGACATGGCTAACTCCAATGGCTTTGGAATATGTGCTCTTGTGTTTCTTAACCTCATGTAACTTTCACTGTGGCACTGTAATAGTTTGACCATTTTTTGTTTGTGGTGTTGTCATAGGTACGTTGGTCCCAAGTTATTGCAGAGACACAGTAGGTGAGGTAATATATTTTATTGGACTAACTCTATTGTTGAAAGAGATGAGTTCTTCAGGTAAGCTTGGAGAAGAGCTCTGTGTAGCTCAAAAGCTTTTCTCTTTCACTAGCAGAAGTGGGTCTAATAAAAGACATGACCGTATCCAACTTGTCTCATAATATTCTGGCATTTAATTTTCCAGGTTTGCTTAAAGGAAAAAAGTGAAAGTTGGCTAGTGAGGGAGGACAATCCAGAGCTCTAACTTTTAATTTTCATGGATATAGCTGTAGTAATGTAAATTTAGTAACTTTTGAGCAGTTTCTCAAATGTTTAGGTCTCATTTCTCTCACAATTTCTCTGCTTCCAGTGTTGCCAATTCTTGCATGTTTATTGAGAGTCATTAGTTTTTGGCCTTCGTTTCAGAAATTCCTGATAATGTGAACTGCTTCAGCCTTAATTTAGGAAAGCAAGAATTTGAGCACAAGATACCTCTTCATAATGTAGTCCAGGGGGAAAGTGTACTAGCCCAGAGACCTGAGTTCTTGTCCCCCTGACAGCTATTAATTCTAAATATTTCTGTGCCCTTCTCAATCTTTATTATGAACATCATGCTTTAAGCTTGGTGAGGAGGGGTGGAAATGTTATCCATCTGTTTCCCTAATAAGATAACTGAGCTCGTACAGCATCGTTTCAGGCAGATCAGATAATGGAACCTAGCTCTATAGTAAAACAGAGCCAAGTCTAATCCATTTTGCCACGCTGTTCTCTGAAGGAATGTGGCAAATTAGATGCTTGTGTAACCCACAGTAACACAGAACAACTTTGTAAGTGGTCTAGCTGATGCAAAGGTTTAGGATTCTGCTACTGCTTATGTTCTATGAAATTCTACACATTCCTTTTGCTCATACAATATAGTATCATGCGTTTATATCCAGAGGCTCCTATTTTAGGCCCCACAGATGACACAAATAGGTGGTAGTACTTTTTGCTATGCTGTCTGTAATTGTTAGACCTCAATCTGATCCCTGGTTTGGAAATATAAGAACCCCGATGCCCCATGTTCTGCTGCTATCTCTCAAATACTTGGGTAACTCATTGAAAATATGTGGTGTCTACTATTACAGGCTGATCCACATATTAGATAACATGCTATGTCATTGTTTTGCTTCTGTAGCTGAAATGACAGTGTTATGGAACTGAAGGTTGGGGGTTCAAACCCTGTTTATGATGTACGGGGGGAGGGGGGGCGGCGAGGAAATAAGTATTGTATAAAAGGTCCCTGGAATAATTGGTGGATGTCTCATGCTGTTTGGGAGAACGTGGTTGTTTAAAGACCCCAGCTTCTGGTGTCATATGATTGTGAGAATTTCTGCTTGCCTTTATTTTAAATGAAAGCTTCTGGTTCTTTTGGATGTGGAGGAAAGCTTGAAGATGTTACCTGGGCATACCCTAAAGGCTCAAAAACCACAATTTAAAGAATAAACATGGGCTCCTTTTTCTTCTAAATTCTCATGATTTGTGGGAGAGAAGCCTGCCTTTTGAACACTTGGGGTTCACAGTACAGTGCATGGAGTTCAGTTCCACCTACATCACACTGTCCTCACTACGCTTTGCACTAGATGGCAAATTCTTCTTGTCAGGCCATTCTCTTACTCTGCAGCTGTGCAGAACGTAGCACAATTGGCCATCATCTTGGTTGGGTCTTGTAACAGGAGCTCCTGCAGTTTGAGCCAAACTCCCCTTACTCACTGTAAATTTGCAAGGGTTGGAAACACGATTGTCACCTGTAGATTGGAGGTGTGCAGTGGGAATTTAAAAATCAGAAGATAGACCAAAAATGTATGATTTCAAATTTTTAAAATGTCTTTTTTTTTTTTTTTTGAGTTCTGACTCACGATATTTTAACTCTGGGGTTGGTGCTACTTCTGTTTGAAGAACTACTTCCTGAGTTAATTTTTTTGTTTGATTGGTTTTCACCTAGTCTGTACTTTCATTTCCCTTTTACCCTTTTCCTCTTTTGAAGCTGTGGAGCCCTGTCAGGAAGTGGCAGACTCCTCCTCATGGCTAGTGGTCCCTGACTCAATTTCCTCTTCTGGCATCCCCAATAACTTCATGCAAGTTTGCTGACTATAAATAGTCTTTATAGTGTGATCCAGAATCTGCTAGCACAGTCCCTACAGAACATTCAATTTTTCAAGTCCCAATAATCCATCAACATACCACATTAGCTCCAGCGTCTCTGACATCATTTAAACACTCAGGTTCACATCTGGTGTGTCATACCATGCCCATCTCTCAGGTATGGCTCTGGCATTTCTCACTGCACTCACCCCACCTCTCTAGCTGGGATACTTCTCTATCCTGTGTTGTGCTCTGGTTTGGCTCTAGCTCTTGCATTGAGACATCAGTGGGTTCATCACTTCATCATTTCACAGCCTTCACAACTCTCTGGCTTCTGTTTTTGCTCAGAGAGGTAGCAGACATCTCCTTTACATAGAATCATAGGGTTGGAAGGGACCTCACGAGGTCATCTAGTCCAACTCCCTGCTAAAAAGCAGGACCACTCCCCCTAAATCACCCCAGCCAGGGTTTTGTCTAACCGAGTCTTAAAAATCTCCAAAGATGGAGATTCTACCATCTCCCTAGATAGCCCATTCCAATGCTTCACCATGCTCCTAGTGAGAAAGTTTTTCCTAATATCCAACCTTGATCTCCCCAGCTGTAATTTGAAACCATTGCTCCTTGTTCTGTCCTTTGTTACCCTCGAGAACACCCTAGCTCCCTCCTCTTTGGAGCAACCCTTCAAGTAGTTGAAGGTTGCTATCAAATCTCCCCTCAGTCTTCTCTTCTGCAGATTAAATAAGCCTAGTTCCTTCAGTCTCTCCTCATAAATCATCTCCTTTTGCTGCTTTCAGCTTTCAGCTCCCTTCAGCCTTCTCTGGCTGTGGCTCTCTGGCCTGGGGAAATTTGCAGGTGAGCTCCTTGATTGATTTCCTGCCTTCTGCGTTCACTAGCCTGATCTGGCTCCACTGCTTCTCTCCTTCAGGGGAATCCCCTTCCTTAAACTCTCAGCCCAGCTCTACTGCTCTTCTGAGCTTTTTGTGCTCTCAGATAGTTGAGATTTTAATGTCCCAGGAAATAATCCTTCACCATGGATTATACACATTAGATCTGACGATGATGGAAAGCAAAGTGGAGATTTTTGATTCAAAATCTAGTGACTTCTGCTCCCCCACGCCGTTACTTAGGGCTTGAATTCATTGATGGCGGCGAATTCATCTCCATCAGATCGATCTCCCTGATCGACTGATTGGGTTTGTGAAGACCCGCTCAGCTGATCAGGATGCCGATGCTGGAAGACAACCCCTGCAGAAGAAGTACCCCTGAGTTGGAGGGAAAGGGTTTCCATCCAGCTCAGGTTACTGAAGATAGCGTGGTAAGTAGAAGGTAAGCAATCAGAGGGAGATACACAAGGTATTTTAAGTACCTTGCATATCTCCTTTTGATTGCCACTGAAATCATGCAGCAGTATAGACCAGCCCTGAGTCAGTTCTTGCTTTTCTGCTTTTAAACTTTCATTCTGGCATCTTGTATCTACCAGAAAGATAAGAAAAGCTCCTCTTTCTCTCTCCTGCCTCAAAGGATAGTCTAAAGATGATTCACATCTTACCCCTTTCTTTTTTAAAACCTCTTTCAAGATAGCATGTTGTGTGATCTTCCTTTAGTTATGGAAGGCTAGATGGACATCCTGTCACAAACAATAAATGCCAGTCCTAGAGTGGGCAAGAGAGGTCACTCATAGATTTTTGGGCCCAGAACAGATGATTGTGATCATCCAGTCTGACCTTTCCATAACACAGGCCACAGAACCTCAGCCAGTAGCTCCTGCATCAAGCCTCTTCTAAATTCTTTGTGAGCTACAGCATCTTTTTAGAAAAATATCCAGATTTCGGGTGGTGGATAATCTACCACATCTTTAGGTAATTTATTTCAATACTTATTTGCTCTTAGTTTTAAATGTTTGTACCCTAATTATAGCCTGAACTTGTCTATCTTCAGTTTCCAACCATTAGATCTCTTTGAACCATCTTTTTCTGCTACATTAAGGAGACATCTACTGTCAGAAATTTCTTCCTGGAGCAGGCTCCAGAGAGGTAGCCGTGTTAGTCTATTTCAGCAAAACAAACAAGGAGTTCTGTGGCACATTCCTCAAGCAGGTACTTGTGGACTGTGATTAAGTCCCTTCTTCACCAACTCTTATCTAAACTAAATAGATTGAGCCTTTTAAGTGTCTATCTCTAAGGTTCCGAAGAGGTTGCCATGTCAGTCTAGTTTAGCAAAACAAAGAGTCTACTGGCACTTTTAAAGACTAACAAATTTATTTATTTAAATTCGTTAGTCTTTAAAAGTGCCATAAGACTTCTTGGGTATACTAGAAAAAGTTAAGTCGACTTAACATTGGACATAGGCATCCACACTGGCATTAAGTCTACTTAATATAGTCAACTTAAGGGCTACTGCCCATCCACACCATCCTTAAGTCGACTGAAGGCTTAAGTTGACCTAAGAAGGGGTAGTTATTAAGTCAACTTAAGCTTTCATTAAGTCGACTTAAGGAATTTCTCAAGTCGACTTAATGAAAGCCCAGTGTGGTCATGGAGTAATTTAGGTCAACTTAAGGATCCTTAAGTCGACCTAAATTGCTAGTGTAGACATATCCCTTGTTTGTTTCTAAGGTATGTTTCCAGATCTTGAATCACTTCTGTTGCTCTTTTCTGAATGCTTTCCAATTTCTCAAAATCCTTTTTGAAGTGTAAACAGCAAAAGTGGACACAGAATGCCAGTAATGGTTTCACTAATGCTGTACACAGATGTCATATCATTTCTCTTGTCCTGTTTGATGTGTCCTTTCTTTTACATTCAAGTATTGTGTTAGCTTTCTTAGCTTTATCTATAATTATCCCTAAATTCTTTATTGCATTACAAAAGAATGTAAACCATTTTCTTCCGCTCTTGGATGTAGAAAATAACCCAGTGGGTAATGAAAACTACCACACTAGAATCGACTGATGTTCAGTATCCTGTTAATTGTTCTCCATGTTGGATGCCTCACAAAAACTCCTTATACTATGGTATAATTTGGATGAACTCATGGTCCCCCTGAAATTGGTGACAAAGCTTTCATTGACTTCAGTGGAGCCAGGATTTTACTCCTAATTTTGTAGTAGTAACCATGTGGAAAATGTCTTTTGGATCCCAGCTGGTAATTTATCTTATATTTCAAAACATTAGATCTGATTAGTCCTTATAATTTTTTTTTCTCTAAATTCTTCCTTGGCAGAGACATATAATGTAAACAACACAGTAGGCCCCCATAGGGTTTGTTGTTTGAAATCAGGCAAAGGTTAAGGCAAATACATGAGTCAATATATATATCTTAAGAGGCTTTTAAAACGAGACACTGTCCCTTCAGCAGATTACCTAGGTTAGATGTAGACTTCCAACTAAAATGAAGTTTTTATATCAGATTCACTTGGAATGACCTATTCTTTCCTCTTACCTGATTGCTGTCAGTGGTAGGAACTACTGAGTGTAGATGTAGGATAAAGACTAATTCGGGTGAATCAGTAATTTGTAATATATCCACATAAAGGTTTGGGAGCAATCCATGGTTTAAAGCTCTGAGCCAATCTAACTGCAATTTTAAAATATTCTGAATAAGGTTCAGATTACAGGGTAAAACTATAACAGCCAAGGCTTTACTCCAACATATGGTAATATTCAACCCTTGAACAATGAGTGCTTTTTTGTTATAAAAGTTGTTGTAACAGTTCCTAAACAAACTGTCTTGCATTATAAATACAACAATAACATCTCTAGGGGTTTTAAAGGAAAAATATGGAAAATTAATAGACAGTTACCTAGAATTTTGAACATTGCTGCAATAAAACAGCAAACAGATATTTTGGTTGACCTGCAGCTATGAATGTCAGAACATGAAGTAATCCAAATTGTTATTAAATACCAGAGATCAGACTGGATGATCAAAATGGTCCCTTCTGGCTTTGGAATATATAAATTTATGAGAAACAACTCCCAGATTGATTAATTTAAAAAAAAAAAAGACCCACCTTTAAAATGGTAATTTTACAATATTATTTTGTTACCTGATTAACTTAACTTACCTGATTGTACCAGTTGAAGGGGATAAATGTTAAACTTCTCTGAAATCTCTGCAGTACCTTAGCACAATGGGAGGAACAAATAATGGTCTCTTGCTAATTGTCTGGATTTCTTTGTTTTGTTGAGTTCATTGAGTTTCCAGTTTCTTCATTGAGTTCCCAGTCAGAGATTTTGTACACTGTTTCCATCAAGTTATAAATCTGAGATCTTAATGAGATGTGTAAAAGAAACCAAGTAGTGAAGTAATCTTGAAAACCAATGTAGACGTTTGGAAGTTAGGTTACTTTACACATACAGAGAAGAAGTTTGCTCTGGTAACACCTGCCAACAGACAGTGGCTCTTTGTACCCCTATTGAGGTTGGAGGTCCGAGTCTGCAACTGCCTTTGAATGTATGTCTGGCCTTTCAGCTCAAGCAGTAGAGCATTATGCTTTTAGATCCCAGGTTCAGTCCCTCCAGATGACCCATGCAATCGTGTCCTTTTTTGAGAATATGCAGACAGTGGGGATGCTAGCCCATTCTGTTTTTAAAGCAGCCTGAAATTTTGGTTCGTTGCAGGTTGTGTGTGTGTGTGTGTGTGTGTGTGTGTGTGTGTGTGTGTGTGTGAGAGAGAGAGATTTTTGGTTTGAGAATTAGGTTCTGGGATCTTCATTAAGAAGAACTGAGTTCTTGAAACATCAAGAACTCCCATAAAGGAAACTTTAAAAAAAAAAAAAAAAAAAAAAATCCATAAGGCTGAATAGCTGTCATTTTAAGCATGTGACTATTCTGCTCCCTATTCATCAAAACACTTGTGTGCATGTATATACTTGATTCTATCTGGTCTTTTCTCACCAAATATATATCAAAACATTCTTCAGATAATTGCATTATATATCAGATAAATTATCTGTAGCATATTATTTGACCAGCTCTATTTATTATAACTTACTTACTAAAATATTTTGAATTAACATATAAAAAAAATTAGATCTATTAAAAGTTCTCTTGTAACCTTTTTGATTCATTCACTATAGAATGGGTTAGAATGGGTTAGCTTAATGTTATCTGTGATGTTTATATACGTGGCAAAATTCCTTCATCTTCATATAATATGCCAATAATACCTCTGCCTTCATCAAGAGTCCAACATTTATGAGAGCTAAAGAACGCAGGTTGTTGCACTTCCCAAACTTGTCAGGATTTCCCTTTGGTTAATGATTGGAATATTGAAAAACTTGTTACATTGCTCTGTAGACTGACACTCATCATAATTTGGGGTATTTTAAATGCTGTATGAAACACTAAATGTTGCATGAAATTTAAACTAAACCAGCAGCTTTATTTCTTAGTGTTCATTTTCTTTCACAATTAGGATATGTTGGCTATAGTTTAAAATTTTAAAAGCTAATTTTGGTAGTGATTTTCACTTAAAACATTTCATATTATGAATGTATTATATTGGAGACTTGAATATTTAGACTGATCTGTGAACCAAATCAATATCGCTCTGCTTCAGCAAAATTATTGCATGTAATATATGTTTCTAAGAGAACATGCATAACAAAATTATCTTGCTGTTTGATCTTCTTAGTGCACTCTGTGTGTGTGTGTGTGTGTGTGTGTGTGTGTGTGTGTGTGTGTGTGTGTGTGTGTGTATTTATATAGACCCTGATCTTGCAATGCGTGAACGGCCCCCTAAACTCCCATGAAGTCCACTGACTGACTTTTATAGGGCTACATAGACTCTCCATCTATATTACATGCATCATATTCAGGATTGGGGCCATAACTAGCAATTTAGTATTTAAAATCATATGTGGTACTCATACCGTGTTTTCCCGAAAATAAGACAGGGTCTTACATTAATTTTTCCTCAAGAAGACACCCTAGGGCTTATTTTCAGGGGATGTCTTATTTTCGGGATGCATGGGTTGTGCAGATACACTGCATAGCCACGCCCATCACTAGGTCTTATTTTCGGGGTAGGGCTTATATTGCGCAAATGCTTAGAAATCCTGCTAGGGCTTATTTTATGGGTAGGTCTTATTTTCGGGGAAACACGGTATGTGCCTTTCTCCTTTCTTCAGTTTATCCCCATTAGCCTTTTATCTATATGTGGTAATAGGCTTGAATGACCTTTGGCCAAATTCTAATAAATTGCCAATACAAAATTTAAGAGAAAATATTGAATATGTTGGTAAAGCACAGGACTGAAACTCAGGAGATTAACATTTTATTCCTGGCACTAGCACAGACTTCTTGCAAGTGGCTTACTGTCTTTGTGCCTATGTTTTTATGTGGAAAACACTGTTAATGGGTAACAATATCTATCTAAAAGAAGTCTTGTGAGGATTATTCAGTGTTTGCAAAATGCTTGGAGATCCCCAAGCAAAAGATGCTGAAGAAATACGAACTATATATAACCTGCTGGAATAAAGTACAAGGAAGACCCATGAACTAGAGTGAAAGGAAAATGAAAGAAGAGTGGAAGAGAAAAATGGTTTAAATATTCCATTTAAGTCAGACCTCCAATGATCTCAAAAGCAGAGAGGTCAGTATTACCAACGACAGCATACAAATTTTGAATACACCCATTGAAAGTAAGTTGTCCTCCTTTTGTAAATTGGGAAATGAAGTAGAGAGAGACTGATAATACTTAGTCCTGTCCCAGTGCAGGGGCATTGGATCAGTTGACCTGCTGAGTTCCTTCCAGTTCTCCATTTCTATGATTCTATGCCTAAAATTACACAGGAAATCCATATTGGAGCAAAGAATTTATCTCATGTCTCCCAAGTCCAAAGGCTAATACTTAAACCAAAGAACCCTCAATCTTATTGTATAGACTCTTGATCATGTTTAACAAACACTGTCTAGGATAGTTCTGGTTCTGTTTACAATTTAAGATAAATAAAACCTGTAGTGTTAACCTGTACGTCACAAATCCTAATTCTTTGAAAAATCACTTAGAACATAGCAAACAAAAGTTCCCCTTTAAGATGTATTCCGTGTTTTAATGAGATTATTTTAGTTGCATTTGCTGAGTAGTCACCATAGTCCCATTACGTTTTTTTGTTTTTTTTCTCAACCATGTTCTATCTGGCTGACAGTGCCTTATCACTCTTTCATAATAAAGGAATTTACTTAATCTTACTGAAATCCAACAAGGTAACCTGTGCAAGTTTTATTTTCTTTATCATTCTGTTACATTTCACTCTGTGCAAACAGGTAGCACTTGGACAGCTATTCTGTAGCTAACAATCACACTGAAAGCATGTGAAACCAATTTTTATACAAAGTAAACATTCTGTGGTTACCAGGGCTTGCTTAATGTCAGTATATGTCCTTATCTTGAAAGCAGTATCTACTGACTAATCTCTTATTTGTATTGAGCTTTGGAATTTCCCATGCAATGCTTGTTTGTAACCTTTTGAGATATGAATGAGAAATAAACTGAATGTCAAATCAGTGGTGAGACTGGCAAGTAAACAAATAAAATACATAAATATATGTAAATAAGTAGTAGACTGGTAAGTATTTTTATTCTCCTGAAAGAGATCAGTAGTGTTGTGTTTTATTCTGGACATTACTTATCTTTATGCTTTATTTTTAAAAATAATTAATGCACAAGGGGATTGAATTTAACAGAATTTCTAGGTTATGTCTTCAGTGCAAAAATAGAAGTTTTAAAACTGAGATAGGATTTTACACCGAGATGGCTAAGGGAAATAAGGCACAAGTAGTTTTTTACCTCTGCATCTAGTAGAGGTCAAAAAAATACTTGCCAGCCGGGGTTTGTCTTTAGTTTTCACCTCAATAACAAGTACAGTAGCTTGGCACTACTAAGACTTTACACTGAGAGGGTGAATTCAGGTTAGCTATGTTAATGTAAAAACAACTTTCTTTCTGCAGTGAAGACAGGCTCATTTTGAACTAATCATTTCTGACTTCAGACACAAACCATCTCAATCTAGATGGTTCAGGAGAGAGAAGTTGCTTTATACTCACCCCTCCTAAATGGCTGAGTACATGACTCTAGCACATTCTGTTGAACTCTTTATGATTTCTTAGATTTTCATTTCATTTTGGTATGTCATTATAGTGACAACTGGCTGATCAAAACTGTCGCCTCACAAAGTAAAATAATTACAAAATTGGCCAAGTTTATCAAATATTGTGTGTCAGAAGATTCAAATATATACCTGCCCATTTGCTTTCTTCAATGTTTTGAATCTTGGAGTCTGTGAAAAGGGTGGGCCAATTTGAAATCCCAAAGCTGTAAGTGGGCTCCAGAAAATGAAGGCCACACCCCTCCTCAGGAAAAGGAAGTGTCACAAGATCAGGAATTGAGTCATTTACTTGAGGCAAACAAAGAGCGTAAAGGAAAGGTATAAAATAAGGGAATTGTATAGATTGCCAAACTGTGCACATTGCTCAGCAGAGGAGTACAAACAGTCAATAAATGCTGTCCAGATTAATTCTGTCAGGATGTGAGATAAGAAGGCACAGGAGTAGGGCCTGTGGTTGCAGAAAACTTCCCTCTTGAGTTTCCTTTAGTTCCCTGTTTTAACCACTCCACAGTCATGCCTACTTATATTAATAGATTCATAGACACCAAGGCCAGAGGGACCATTGTGATCCTCCAGTCTGACCTACTGTTAACACAGGCCATAAAACATCCCCACAATAATTCCTAGAGCATATCTTTTAGGAGAAACACCCAAGCTTGATGTTAAAATGGTCAGTGGAGAAGGCACCGTGACCCTTGGTAAACTGTTCCAATGGTTAATTACCTGTACGGTCAAAAATGTATACCTTATTTCCAGTCTGAATTTATTTAACTTCAACTTCCACCCGATATGGAACACTCAGAATAAGGAAAATGGTAATAAAGGCTGTGAAAATATAAACTGTTACATGGAACAATTTGATAAAATGCCTAGCTTCTTTCTGTTCAACTCTCCCTACCACTTTCCTCTAAAAATGTGAAGCGAGTAGTTGTCTGTCTACAGTGTAGCTAGATAAATGCCTGCCTTAAACATTAAAACAACTCTTTTCTCTGTGCCCACACATGGAGAAGTTGACTATGCATCTTATTTTTTGTGAAAAACGATTTATGCTTGCACTCAACATCTGTCATCTCTGGGCTGCTAATGCCTAACAACATCTTCACACCTCCTTTAATTGTACTGTGTGTGTTGGCCACAGACACCAGTATCTATTGTTACAACAACAGTTAAGTTTTAGCCCTGCAGGAAAATGATTAATCTATATGAAAGCCACATCTGCTGGTTTCTTATAGTTTAGGTGAGATACTGTTGTCATTTCCATTTAAAACCTCATTTTCTTTTCAAGGGTCTTTAACTCCATTTACTCCTGACTGAGGCTCAGCAGCATATGTAGTTTCAGTTCAAAAGAACATTTTTGCACACACTTTCCCCTTTAAAAAGCAAAAAATCAATCTGTCTTGCTGCTTTGGTCTGCGTAACTGTGCTACAGGAGAGTGTTTTCTTCTTTATGTTTACAAATTTTGGATTTCTTCCCTCCAATTTTGAAAATGGCTCACTTACAAAAATTTTATATTTAAAAATGTGCACTTGGCCCTTAAAATGTATTGTTTTTAATTGGTTATAAAACTTGTTTACTTTGTATGTCATGTTATCCTCACCTGTGTGAGGTTTCTAGCACCCTAAACGTCCATTGATTCAAAACCAGCCAGTTTAGGATAGAAATATCTTAAAAGTACCTTGTTATAGTACAAAATCAATGGGGCATTTAGGAAGTAAGATGCTTCTCAGCATGAGTAAGGATACCAATGGCTGGCTTGGGGGGGATTTTCCATAAGTGCTATAGTACCTAGGTAGGATTGGGGAAAACTTAATTACTCTATTTACCTGTAAGTACTTTTCTATTTTAGGCAATTTTATGTGGGCCCCCATTACTGGGGTTTCCAAGCATCTGATAATCTTAATGCATTTATCTTCCAAACACTCTTGTGAGATAAGGCAGTGCTCTTATTCTGTGGAACTACGGTAGAACTGAAACTTAGAGAGATGTATGGCTTGTCCGGATGGAGACATGGCAGCAAGCAAGCTTGTAAATCTGCAGTGTCCCAGCCTGCTGTGCACCAAGTCACTGTGTGCAGAATTGCCCTCCTAACGAGATCAAAAATCACACATGGCCTCTCAAAAATTCTGAGATTGCCTCACAGATTTTTAAAAAATATATGTTGGGGGTTTTGGATCTCCTTTTCATTTTTTACTTTCCCCTCCCCATCTCACATATGTGGATGTGATAATTAATGTTGCCCACCCTCCCAGTTATATTGGGTAAGGTGATTTTGGCTTCTGCTATGGGAGCTCGCACCCTACACTTGCCTGTCCCTTGCCCTTCACTGATCCTATCCTCCAGGTTCCTCCTGGGGTTCTTCACCTTCTCTCCCACCCCGGTGGATTGTCCCTCTTCCCTTTCCTAGGCTGGGATAGGCAGCTCCAGAGGCTCTTAACCATCTGTCCCTCCTCTCCAGGCCAGAGGTGCTGCAGGAGGGAGGGAGAAGAGCAGATGTACCATCCCCTCTTCTTTCTCACACGAGGGGGAAGAGGGAGCAGATTTGCACTAAACTGCTGGGCTCTTTGCTCCCTCTTTGTCTTGGGAGAGGAGAGATTCTGTCAGCTTCCAGCAGGGCTAACCTTTCTGAGGGGGCTGAACCTTCTGCAGCACAAGATCCAGCACCCTCTGAAATCCCATCACTTGTGGAAAAACTCGTGAGAGTTGGCTACCGCACATTAAAAGCTCTCTAGTGTGCTTGGACAGCAATGTGTAACAATGCACTGTGGAAATTTTAGTGCATGCTAGCAGGGCTCGCATGGCAGGTTATGTTTACATTGCATGCATAGCTTAGAGAGTGTATGGCTGTGATTACTAACACTAACATCTGTGTGTGTACACCTTGGCTTGCAGCGCCCTAACGGACCATGTAGACAAGCCCCAAGTTATGTGCCTAATATTACACAGGAAATCTGTGGTATAGCAGGGAGTTGAACCCAGGTGTCTCAAGTCCCAGGTTACCTCAAAGCATTTTTTCCCAGGTATTGAAATTAGGGAGGGTTTCAAATTTATTGGGTAAGAGGTGAGGAACGAGGAAGAATGAGATGGTGAAGGTGGGCACTGTTGCACCATAGTAAAAACTGAAAAATGTTTTATGACCGTTTTAGATTTAACTTGTTTTAAAACTATTACACAAATTAAAAAGTTGATTAATCAAGCCTATTATGAAACACTACATCTACATCCTTCTTGGTTTCTTGTTGTAATTTTGCACAACTCTGTTAATGAACTTCTTGAATGCAGTGCATTCCTCTTTGGTGGCCTCTAATGCGTCCGACGCTTCCAGTCCTTTGGCTAGCTTATGACCAGGCAGAAGGTGACTTCTTTCAGGCCACAGAATTCTGTTGAGTGAGGAAACGGAACACTTGGCTGTAGCTGTTGTGACTGGGAGTAGCAGAAGATGAATTCCTACCTCTTTCATCCCAAGAAATATAGCACAAAGAATGGGTCGAACAACTAGTGATGATAAAGAAGTAGAAGTCGAATCAAATTCTCTGTTCTGTCCTGATGACATAGTAGCCCCATTGCTGGTAGTGCCTCACTCCACCTAGCTGTTGGTGTTTATAAGATGGGCATCTATAAAAGCCACAGCATTACTCCACCTGGCGGAGGTCAATTAGTAGCATCAATTTCTGGGTCTATTGATGAATCGATCTGATGGCAGTTGATTTACCATTGTCAGTGTAGACATAGCCCTAGTCTTTGTTTGTACATTTCAAACCTATGATGCTTTTTCAGGTGCAAGTGTGTTATCACATACTGTATATGCTTTTAAAATGTGTAGTAATATTTCAGTTAAAATTTCCAATCAGCGACTGAATTTGCAACATTGCACGTAACTAGTTGGCTGCTGTGGGGTGAAGGGGAAATTTGGGGATGGAGAAGTATACATCCTCTTCCCCACTCCACCCCTTCCCAGCAGGAGCAGATCTAGAGAATTCCTGCTCCCAACCATGAGTCCATCCTTTCCCTGTGAGGCTAGATACAGCACTTAAGAGTGACATAAATATAAACATCTGGTGGCTTATGTTATATGTACCTATGTCAAAATCTTGACATTACTCTGTGTCTTGCATAGTAGAAATTACCATCTGACGAAGTGGGTTATAGGGATAGCCCACGAAAGCTTATGCTGAAGAAAATCTGTTAGTCTATAAGGTGCCACAGGACTCTAGTTGTTTTTGACATTACTCTGCTTATTTTTAATTTTTTTTCTAATATTGAGAAAGAATGAAAAAGGAAGAGGATACCTAAAAACATGATTACTCAGAAGTTTAGCTTTATTTTTAAATCCTAATTTATTAAATAATGATCATCAAAATAATTAGTTCTTTCATTTCTTGATGGGAGAAAAACAAGATCTTTTTTTCAGCTTTTCTCTTCCTTCCCCCCCCCCTCTCCAATTTTGCCTCATTTCACGTCTAATTTCAATATAAACTAATAATGACAATATGCAAAGTATCTGAAGAAATGAGACTGTAGTGCATGCCTGAGTCAGTATTTTAAGCACTCTCTCTTCCTCTGTCCTTTCTGCAGTTTATGTAGTGAATTCAAATTAGTATGTTAGGCAAATAACTCGAGAATTGGTAGTTCCTTGACAGAAAGCTCTTGAAAAGCCACGATGAGGATTCTTAAATTAAAAAAAAAAAAATGTGGTTTCAGCTTTTTAAAGCTTTCTGGTATGGGGAAATGTGAAACTGGCTGTGGAATAAATGTGCATACCTTGAGAATATTGAAGATGCTGTGTAGTAGCAGACTTGAAAGAAATTATTTTGGGAAAATTCTTCCCTTTTAAAGCTCTTTGAGACCTGCAGTGATGGCAAGCTGCCAGGTATGGTATCAAAATTGCAGTTCTAAAATCAGAACCAGAGGATGGCTCTTAGCCGCTTGTTAATATTGTGTTAAACACCTCTGAGACAGCAACCAGTTATGCTGCTTCTTGGAGAATGAATTAGTAATCACAGGAGAGGACTGTCTGATCTGTACACATTTAGCTCGCTTTGCAGATGTATATCTGGCTCACAGCATGATGCATCTCTAAATGTAAAATGCCTGAAAGTAGCCATAAGCCAATTACCACTTGAAAAAATGAACAGTTGATTTATTGGTGCAACAGTAGTTTATAGGTTTATGCATCCAGTCTATGAATTCATTTTTGTAGAAGAAGCAGACTTCTTAGGGTAAGCATTTCTTTTTTTTACTCTTTGAATCTAAAGCATACTACTAAGTTCTAGCTTCATAAATCTTGTGATCTTTAAATGCGTTGTTAAAAAGTGTATAACATTATTTATTGTCAGTTTATTAATTTAGTCTTAATCTTACTAGATTTTAAATGTTTTTGTAGCATACACCATCAATTTAAATGCCATTTAATAAATATATAACAATTGCAGAGCCATTTAATATAAATAATAAATGTTCTATCCCTTTTATTTTAATTTCAAAATATTGTAGAACTGAGTATTAAGAAAAAACAGCCAAAACAGTATTCTGTGTGTTGTTGCCAAAGTTTGAAAAAGAATATTTACTACCCCATTTCAGCATTTTAATATTCTGAAATATGAAATTAGATACTAATTTAGATATCAATTATATGACTATACAGTACACTGCTGAGATACCTATAGTTTATCATGATTTCTTCAATTCAATCTGAGTTGAGGTAATTAAATGTGATTTTGTTTATTTTGATTGATATTAACTATACTGCATACAGAGCTTACACAAAACTTTTGTATCTCATTGCTCACACTGAAAGGATGAATGAACATGGTGGTGGTAATGGCATACATCTAGAAATTCGGAAGATTAAAGAAGAGGGAGATGGCTAAGAGGGAGCACAATACCACTCTTTTTTCAAACATTTCAAATACTGCTTTAGCCTGAATAGTTCAGTGACTTGTACCTGAAGGTTTACTCAAAAATAAGTGTGTTTATAATTTTGACAGAATAAAATAGATGACCTATGAATCTCTGGAAATGAAATACATTTTTTTATTATTTTTTTTCTGCATCAGTGTAACTGTTTTATTCTTTGTGTGTGCATGTAGGCAGTAGTAAACTCTTCATAGTTACTCGTAATCAGCCTCTGTTATAAAGTCCTATTCTTTGGAAAATACATTTGGCCTGAATATTGCCAAATTTACTCGATAGGCAAAGTTTCTAGAAATGTAAAAGGAGACTCTTTTGCAAAGATTTAAGAAAATGAGTCAACCATTGCTGAAATACAAGTCATTAAAAAAAAGACCTGACATTTTGTCTAACATTTTTTTCTCTGTCTAGCTTAAAAAATAGCTGGTTCGTATATTTAACTTTCCATATAACTACTACTCCTTGGAAATGTGTGCATTGTATATACTGAAGAAAATAGCTTGGTAACTGAGCAGTTGTTAATGATTTTTGTAGTGAGTACTTTTAGACACAGTCTGCTGTGGCCCTGAGCCAGCAACCACTAAACACATATCTTTAAGTATGTGAATTATTCCAGTGAAATCAATTGGACTACTCCTGGTTAGTTATGAACATACTTGAATGTTTTACTGGAGTGGGGTGTCTTTATGTATATGTAAGAATGGTATATTCCTGTAATTGTAGTGTGAGAGATGCCTGTGATTTTTGGAGCTGAGACACCATGGCTCTTGTGTTATGTCTGGTTTGTTGGTATAGCTGATCCATTTTATAACCCCAGTTGTTTACATGCAAGTCTTTAATTTTGTAAATAAAATGAGATTAAACAACTTTAAAATAGCTCCATTTATTTATTTATTTATTTTATTTAAAGATGCTTTTTCTTTCCAAAGTGAAGTAATGCCATCCAGTTTTCTCAAGCCCAGAATATTTGTTTAGGTATTGCCATGTTTATTTTTAGGTTAATTTTAATTTGCCCAATCCCCACCATCCTTTAATGCACTACACAACATTTGGTTTTATTGTGTTTTATCTCTGGAGATTGTCTGCTGCTCTTGTACAGCTGGAGGAAATACTTCTATTCTCTTCTTGACCTTGATGTGCCTAACGGAGAATTGAAGTATACAGTAATGACTATAGAAATGATTGTCATCTGTGAGTGATCAGAGTGTAAATCTAGCATAACAAAATATGGTACAGTTACACAAAATATGTTTATGAAACAACTCTTTCCTCCCATCCAGTTGAACAGCCACAATAGCAAAGTGCAAATAGATTTCTTGACATGCCTTATAAATTACTTACCCACAATTAAAACTTTGACTTTCACCCCATATTATACAATGAAAACTTTGTTTCTCTGGGAATCTGGGAGAGGGGGGATAGTCATCAAGAAAAATCAAAACAACTGGCTTTTGTAGGAAGACACTGAAACACCTTTACCATTGTAATAAGCTGTTTAATTCAAAAGTTCAAACATGCACAAAGGAATCAAATTACTGAAACTCTATACTACCTGTATTTTAATGGTGTGGTATCTTTTGCCCCAAACTCTATACTTAAAGTCAAGCTTTTAAATAGATTCCCAAATCACTGATGCATGTAGTTCTTTGTTGCTAAAATAAATAAGTAGTTTTATCCATTCTGTGTCATAAGGTTTTCTATTCATCAAAGCAATTAGATCTTTTTGTAGGCTTCTTCAATTTAACACCAATCCTTGTTTTATCACACCTGGAGCCCTTTAACCTTGAAAGTATAATATTATTGCAACACTGCTTAACCTTTTCACCATCTCCCATTATAAGTGGAAGTTTTGTGACAGCTGGGTATGATGACAGATTAATTTTTCATCGAGCAGCCTTTAACTACAAAGCAAGATACTATCAAGTTGTAACAACATGAGTTGTTAGTATTTATGACCAGTCAGGGTAAACGTAAAAAGATGTTGGAAGATAAGAGTTTACTTCACCCATGCTTATGTTCATTAAAACACCAAATGTCTCCTCATGTAGAAACTTCTTTTAAAGGATTTCAAAGTCTTTACCAATTGCCTTACAACTCCATGGGGTTTATAAATTCCTATGGCTGCAAGAGCAGAAGCTGCACCATGGAGGTTAAGGATTTTTCTGGGTGCCCAACTTGAGATACTTAGAGTAATTTGTCATAGTCTGAAATCAATGAGTTAGGAAAATTTGTATTAGCTGAAGATCTGCCCTCCTAATTTTTCAGAGGTACTGAGCACTTGTAGTTTCTCTGGACTGCAGCTGTAGTCGTGAGTGCTAAACACTGTTGACCAGCAAGTGTCCCAAGTTGGGCACCCAAAGGCTAGTTGTGAAAATGTGTGTCTAATATTTTGACCAAGGTCATATAGGAAGTCTGTGTTATAGTGGGGGAAGGGGATGGTGAGAACAAACAGGAGGCTGAACTGAAGTCTTGAACCTAAACTTTTGCCTTTGGTGTCCTGTTTTATTCCTAAAATTGTTTATATTAAATGGCTTTCCTTTTCAAGTGGTATTTAACCAGAAAATCCATGCTGTTAGTCAATGTGTTTCCATGTTTACAGTACACACAATCATATTATGATCCTGAGTCATCTGTGATCTTGTGTGCTCTCTTATTATTGAGGGGAAAGTAGTCGTTTCTTTTCTTTCATTCTTTCTTTTACAGTCTTCCAATTAATTGTCCTCATAGGACAGATGCCAAAATACTAGGTGAAATATAGTCTTAAATCTCACCTTCAATCTGATTGTCTTACAGTGAAAAAGGAATAAATAGCAAGCAATAGGGTTTTCCTAGTTATATATGGGAACAAACTTAATCAAATTAAGTTATTTTTTATAGCAGAGTAGAATATAGTCCCTCTTAGAGGATTGGTGGTGAGCGTTTGCCACTATGTGAATACAAAAGTCTCTTGGACTTCTAACCATAATGAAAAACTTATTTTTTTTTTAAATTAGTAGGACAGATTTCATTATTTCCAATTCATGGTTACATATGTTAGAAATACTTCATTAGACTTAGTAAAGGAAAAGCCCAATAACTAGACATACTAGAAATATGTTAGAGGCATTGTCATGTTTTATGGACATTTTTCCTACCAATTTTCTATGGACTTATTCCTACCAATTTTCTATGGATATTTTTGGCAAATCTGAAAGAGGTTTTAAAGCAAAATCCACCCTTATGAGAATGTGAAGTTGTCTAGTAAATTATTTTTACTACTTAGTAGTTTTGAATAAAACTAAGGCCTTATTTTACCTCCTCTTGTCTTTATAATGAAGGGGAGAGATTCTTTTTAGAGTGAAGGTGATGACTTCAGGTGAGCCCTCTTATACCGTGGGAGACTTGGCTTTCAGGATATTCCTAAATGGTCATGTTTAGTCTATTTTATTTACAGAATTTCTATGGTTGTCATCACACGGTCACTGTCTGGAGACTGGAAGAATTGAAGGTCATGCTGCCACTTTCTGGGGTGAAAAAGGGATGGCTAGTTACACCACTGAATGGGTGGAATATTATAATTTCAAAGCAGACCATCAGTGCTCTCCGATGTGAGCTCCAGTGATGTACTGCTAAGTCACATACCTTTTAAAAAATGTATGTGGTTAAAGTGGAAAAAATGCTGGCCCCTAATGTACTAGAATTGGGGCATATACCTTGATCCTTTGTCTGTTCATGTTGCCATTAAACTTTTTTATTTTGAAAATATACCCTGCCATAGGAGAAAAAGAAGGTTCCCACTTGCTTGGATGGATACCCAAGTTCCTCCAGTGCCCTACTCAAGGTATAGAGAAAATGATAATAAATAACTAGTAGTTACTCCATTCAGAGTGCTAACAAATCAGGTTCTGATATTGCTTTAATCCCTGAATGGCTAGTATGCTAGCAAGTGAATGCTAAAAAATTCTAAATACATAAAATTAAAACTCAATATCCTGAAGACTAACATATTAGTTATAATTTGGCTAGGCCGGTTTAGTTGCTAACTCCCATAATTCTTTGAAATCCTTTTAGCTTGACACATTTCTACCCATGCAGAGTTCTCCCAAAACTGAACTGCTGGCAGATGGAGAAATGCAAGCAGCAGAATATCTCTGAGGTCAAGAATTTCTTTTCAGTGTTTTATTAATGTTGAAAACTTTCTTCTCCCTAGACACCAGTACTTTTTAAAAAATAAAACAATATAAGCAAAAGAGTTAATGCACCTTTACTGTACTGATTAAATTTTGAGTAGTTTGTACTGATGAGCAAGACAGATCTGTCCAGAACACAGCTTATTTATTCACCTTTCTTTAACTCCTAAAATATATTTATGTAACTAATCTGGTGGTGTTGATAAAATCATTTGGGTAAAATATGAGCAATAAGGTAGAACATACTCTTTATCCTTGCAGGGACAACATTCCAGCACCCAATCTAACTTTCTCAGTTGGGGAGATTGGGAATGCTGTTCCTCTTACTAAGGCAGCAGAATCCTTTAGGTTAAAATGCTGTCTCTAGCCCTATTGCAGTCTCTCTCTCAGAAAGATCTGTAGATAAGGGGGTGGTCCTGCTCTGAGACTGCTCCTGAGCACTGCTATACAGACAGCCCTATCAGAGCCAGACTTCATGTAATAGCAACAATGTGACTGTGGTCAACTTGGCTTTCCTCGTTGTAGGATGTCCAAGCTTTGTGCTTGGAGGCCGTTGATGATGATGTTTTAAAAGAATTCTTCTCTAGTTACAGGAAATGAATGCTATCCCAAAATATTTTTTAGTCTTGAAAATGTCCTGCTATTAATTTATAATTGGCATGTTCAATACATAGTTGAAATGTTTTTAGTCCTTTATTTTGTATTGGTAAATTGGGGGTTGCTTTTAGACAGCTGAAACTACAGTAACTATATATGTAACATCAGAGAGTATTGGCCAAATACATTTGGCAAAATGAACTAATTTTTCTTCCTTTGGAATATTTGTATTTTATAATGAAAATATAGCCATAATTCTATAATTTATTTTATTCAGTGATTGAGTCTGATTGCAGAAATACCGTCATTAAATATTAGTCACATCCATGGCTTCATGTAAAAATTTAATGGAAAGAAAGTAGACTACTGGGGAAAACAGCCACTAGACTATATATTTTTTTATTTTAAAACAGGTTCTATCAAATGTGATAACACTTTTTAAAAACTGTAATAAGTTTGAAGTTATTTAAAGTCACTAATTCCAAATAATCATCGCTGATAATCTGTCTTCCTTGTTACTGACTTAGATGTTAAAACCTTAAAACCTTTGCTAAGATACTGTGTTAAATACATGTATTTCTTAAGTGATAAATTATTTCTGTATATTTACTGTAAGAAAAGAGACCTTTTAAAGGAGAACTGGAATATATTTTAAAGCAAAAAAAGAGTAGGAAAATCTTAGCTACTCTTTTAACATGTGGCTCTTTGTAATCAAATAATGGTAGTCAGGGTTTCCAAAGCGATTGAGATTTGAAAAGTGAGCATGCCAGCTAATAGCTGTGGTAACAGGCTGTACTTTGTGAAATAATACCAATATAGTGGCCTCCTAGAGATTCACTGTGCTTCAGAGCTCAATAGTGAATGTGCAGCATTGTTCAGCAATGAAAAGTCTGATAGCTATAAGTATGTCTGGAGAGAGCAAGAGAAACTGATTTTAAACTTATAGCCTTCCTTACAACTGGGCTCTGAGGAAGTGTGGTGTAGAAAGCAGGGGGAGGGGTGATTCTTCAGTTCATGCTAGGTAGACAATTCGAGGCAGCTTGCCTTACAGTCTCTTGGTCGTGTATCCCATAGGGAATTTTTTCAGCTCAGTCCTTTACCTACTGCAGAAGGAAAGAAAATGTGGATGGATTTTTTTTTTTCTTCAGTTCATAAGCTCCATGATTTTTTTTCTTCAGTTCATGAGCTCCTTGACAGGATATTAATTGGAAGTTTGTCTCAGGACAAGTTAGGAAACTATTTGAAATGAAGGAAAGGCATGAAAGTCACAGGAGAAGCTAGACAGGAGAAGCCTCATTGAGGATTTGTAGCTTAGAATTTTTATTTTGATTACAAGACGTAGAAGAAACTAAATATTGCTTTATTGGTGTCTCTTTTCAGGAAAAAATGCCTACAGGTAAGTATCAAGAGTGTCTCTTAAATGGCATGTCATACATTGTATTTGCTAGGAGTTCATCTTTATATACAGTAGGGAGTGGGGTGACCTTTAACTAATTATTTAAAAATTTATCTGATAAAAGTTGTTCTCCAGCTTTCAGTTACTTTAGTGATTCCTAGAATTACTACAGCAAATGTTCAAAATCTTTGCCCCTATTTAACAAAGATTAGCCTGTACCATAAGGTTTGCATCCAGAGTTGAACTTCCCCCAAGCTTGGGGGGAGGAGAGTTTTTGTTGTGGGATTCTGGTCTTTTGGTTTGTTTCTAATATTTAAAGATTGGGACTTTTGCAAACCTTTTACCCACACAAAAATAAAATAAAATAAAATCACCACAAACAACTCCTTCTTAGTTCTCCCTGCTTAGCACACCACACAAACACCGGTAGGGTTAAACCTTACTTATGGAACACACAGAGGAAAATGCCTCATGTGAAAGAGAAGATCCTATCTAGAAAATAAATCCATATTGAAGTACTTGTTAACAAGAGGGATTTAAAAATGAAGGAATTGCAAAATGAAGTTGCGCAGCACTCTGCTAATAAATTGAATGCTTGGATGCTTTTTGATTACTTGCTTAGTGAATACTGTTGACTATAAATTCAGTTATTCACAGTTTTTGGGCAAACGTGAATATTATTTACATATATTTGAATGCTAGGCCTATCTAGCTATTGTATACTTACTTTCTCATTTAAAATAAATGGTTTTTACTGTGTTTGAGAAATGTGACCAAAAAGTAGTATGGTGTAGACTGTAATTATCATTGGTGTAAATGAAGCAAAGAGAAAGCAGTTCCATGCACTTGTCATGTGACACATTTCCTAAACATTTTAACTAGATTTTCTCTGACTCGATACCTTCCCATATCTTGGGGCAGTATATTTTTATGAACTAAATAGTTTCAGGGTTTTCTTGTTCCTTTCTAATTTTTTATTTTTTTGTCTGTTTGATTTTCCTGGACTGAAAAATATTTTTTTTTAAATTTCATTGTCACTAGAATTTTGAAGACACCCTTTGCTAAGTTCCTCTATAGCATAGTGAGGAAAAAAGTGCGTTGTGTGCATTTAATGTAAAGTTCTCTTAAAATGTGTCCCCCTTTTCACAGGATCGTGGAAGTAAAAGACCCATAAAATTATTGCTTGTAGCTGTTTGCAAAGGATGGATGCAGTCCCTCAATAAAAGGTGCATTTGATATTAAGATGATTTGCTTGATCTTAGCCAGAAAGCTCTTTGGGTTTTTTTTGGAAGAAAGTTCAGAGAAATACTCTTAGCAGAAGGAATCAATGGAGTAGTTCCTTAGTTTTACATCAAATGCTCAATTTAATGAAATATAGGATTTTATTCTTTTTTTGCTGCCCTGTAATCTCTTTCTTTGAGGTGTGAATCCTGGAGTTCTTAATATTAGATATTAGGGTTATTGTAAGTATTAATATGATCTGCACGTGGATGCTGTAGCACTGATCTTCTAAGATCATGTTCGTTCTTCTTGTTCATTAGTTACAACAAATAATACAAAGCTATGAGGAAATTATTACTTTATTTATTAAGAGTTATTGTTTTCAATGATTTTCCTGCAAAAAATAATAGTGATAAAAAGTAATACCAAGCCTTGCCATATTAAACATTATAGATGTTTTAAGAGCAACTTCCTCAAGCGGCGTTGGATCAAACACATTCATACTCACTTTCTTACCTCTTTGAGCACACCTCTGTGATGCTGATCTGTTCATTTAAAAGAAAAAAAAATTCACAGGGATATATTAAAGCTCAGTTACAACACAGAGGAGACCAAAGGAGGTAAGGGGAAGGTTAGGGTGCTAGAGGGACTTTCCAGGATGAACAACAAAGTGGTAGTGAGGGTTGGCTTCTGATGAAAAATACTGATTAACAAGCGGCAGTTCTCTTGCACGTTAGTATTGAGAACAAATTGATCTTCTGTTACAGCCAACCACTTTGCTGCTATTCAGTTGTTGACTTTTGGACAAAGTTTGCAAAAAGTACCCATATGTACGTTGTGGGAAAGAGTGTGGGGGCTCTGTGCTGCTTAGGCCATATCTACAGTAGAGAGCTTACAACGGTGCAGCTCTACCCATGCAGCTCTGGCATTATAAAATGTCTCGTGTAGCTGCTCTATGGCAATGGGAGAGAGCTCTCCATTTGACAAAATTAATCCACCCCGAATGAACAGCGTTAACTATGTCAGCAGGAGGCACTCTCCCACTGACATAGCGCTGTTCATGCTAGTGTTTATGTCAGAGTGTAATTTATGTCACTCAAGGTGGCTTATTCACACCGCTGAGTGACCTAAATTACGCTGACATAAGTGGTAGTGTAGACTGAGACTTAAGAATTTGTTCCTGCAAAGTTCTCTTTTTTTTTAAAAATTTTTGCAGAATACCTGTCCAGACATTTCTTTGTTATAATTACACAAAGCAATCAATTGGGAAAACTGTATTCTTATATTAATTATCATATTTCTTATTGGCAAAACCTGAATTGTTTAATTCTTTGCTGCAACAATTCATAATAATACTTCGAACCTTTATAGCAACTTAAATTCCAAAAATGTCTCGGTGATTTGGAAACCTTTACTATGGGCCTGGTTTATTTATCAGTCACTGGAAAAATTTTGACTTTAATGGGCTTTGAAACATGCCCTAATTAAGACCTGCAAGTTTAGAAAGCATTATCCCCTTTTAGTAAATTAGGCTTAGAGAAGTTGAGTGAGTCTGTGACCTGAGGCCTTGTCTACACTACAGAGTTTTGGTGACACAAGTTCCGCTGGCGTACAGCTGCCACTGTAATTAAACCATTGTTGCATGTCCTCACTGTGTTCCATGTGTCAGCAAAGTGCATTCACATTACCAGCTCTTGCTTCAACACAGAGAGCAAAGCAGTGTGGGTAGCTATCCCACTGTGCAACTGCATGCAGGCTGTTTTGGGAAGAGTTTGCAGTGCCTGATGGGGCAGGCCCAGCATCACATGTGACACAACAGTTTCTGAATCCCATGGTTCCATGGACATCCAGCTAGATTAATAGTTGCTTTTCAACTGTCCTATCAGCCAAATTGCCATTGCTGAACACAAACAAAAGCACCACAAAGAGAGTGTGTGTACGTGCATACACATGTTTTGGGGGACAATGAGGATGTCCTCAAAATGTTTCTTCAAGTTCAGAAAGCAACCAATCTTGAGGCAGAAGCTGGTGCACAGATAGCTGGTGTCTCCCACCTCAGCTTAGCAGAGCCCTGTACACCTGTGGGTGAGAGGGAGACTACCATCAGCCCTTGCTTCTGCCCAGCACATCAGGAGTTTCTGCCCTGCTCCTTTCCCAGCAGCAGCCCATGCTGCCTAAATGCCTGCCAGAGGAAAGCAGGATAGATTCCCTTGGAGTTCTCCTACAACCTCATCCCCGCACAGAGCCACAAGCATGATTCACTCCCTCCCCTGTAGTCCAGGTAGAAGCCGGTTTGCTGCTGGGAACCTGCATTGCTCAGAGAGGTGGTAGCTGTGTGAGCAATCCAGGCTGAGCAATTTCAAATCTTACTGGGGCTTTGGAAGGAGACGGGCCCTGTGTAAGTGGAATATGGAGCACTGGCAACGTAGCAGAGTTCAGAAGAGTGAGCAGAGCGGTCAGGGGGAGCATTGTGGGATAGCTCCTGGAGCCCTGGTGCAGGCTGCACGCAGCATCTACACTGATGCTTTGTTGCTCTAACTTTGCTGCAAAAAGTTCTACGCCTCTCATTGAGGTGGATTGATTTTGTCACCAAAGCAGGGGCATTGTGTCAGTGGGGGAAGCATTGTAGTATGTTCACCACCACCGCTTTGTCAAACGCTGACAGCCCTGCCGGGTGAGGAAGAAAGGAATATAAAAGCTTTGCTAACTGTACCATAATCCACTGGCTCTCAACCTTTCCAGACTACTGTACCCCTTTGAGTTGTCTGTTCTGTCTTGCATACCCTAAGTTTCATCATACTTCAAAACTACCTGCTTACAAAATCAGCCATAAAAATACAAAAGGGGTCAGCACAGTGTTACAGAAAAATCGCTCACTTTCTCATGTTTACCATGAAAATAAATAATTGGGAACATAAATACTGTACTTGCAATTCAGTGTATAGAGTAGTATAAACAAGTCTCTCTCTGTGAAATTTTAATTTGTGATGACTTTGTTAGTACTTATTACGTAGCTATTGTAAAACTAGGCACATATTTAGATGAGGGTGCACCCTCTGGAATACCTTTGTATGCCTTCAGGATATGCGTACCTCTGGTTGAGAACCACTGCTGGACATACACAGGAGTTAAAAATAAATATTCTAGAGAGAATGGGTATTTGTACTCCTGTGTGAAAGTGGTTTACTTTAAACAAGGCTGCAGATGCACTAACAATAATGTCACATGAACCACATATTTGAAAGGCCTCTAAGTCGACCATTAGGTGCATGCATTTGTATTGCAATGGATCAGCAGCACGTGACATGTCTCTTGTTAGAAATCTCTGCAGTGATGTGTATGGATTAAAGAGCTACTGCATTGCAGAGAGTTATTAATACATTACACTGCACTTTCAGTGAGTACGTCAGAGCGTCCTACAGAAGAACTTGAGCCTGAGCCTTCTTTTACTGTTGACTTATGGGTTTTTAATGTTGCTGTAGGGTAGTCTATTTTTATTTTCAGTACACTCTTGGATAAGAGCGAATTATAGCATGACATCACCCCAGCCTCTGTAAATTCAGTTTACTAATTATATTTAGAGCCAAGGCTTTGTTTTGAAATGAAAAAAGGTAATATTTTTACTATACTTGATCATAGTTTATTCACACAGTTTTTATGGCATTCAAATCCAAAGGCCTCTGAATGCATCACATAAAAAATCCTGTAGCCCTCTTTAAGACAACAAGCAAAAACCAAAATTAAACAGAACATAGACTGGTATACAAATCACTTCCTTCCCCATTATTCTGGTGCAAAGGCATTTTAACCTGGCCAAAGATTCCTGTGTAGAGTGAATCTCCCCTGCTTTCCTGTAGGCCAGGCAGTGGGTGTTTTTCAGGCGCAGCAAGGCAAATGGATGTGTGCAGAAAGTACAAGAGGTATGACAGAGGTTGGATCTGCTGCACCCAGTTTCTTGCTGATGTTAGGTACCTCGTGGACCTTAAGCCAACAGCATAAATTAAAGCTGCAAGAGGGCAGATTTAATTTATGCCTGTACCAAATGACTGAAAATCACAGAGCTATTATTGGCACCCTGTCAGCCCCCACTGTGCTCAAATCAAACCGTTAAGACTTTGGTGGGTAAATGTTAAGGGACTTAACAGCCTTTTCCCTCTGTGAGTATATTATTGTTATAGACACTCCTAATGCATTGTATACTGTGCTGGGCAGTATACAAGCATAGCAAAAGATAATCCCTGCTCCAGAGCATTCACAACCCAAATAGAAAAGACAGGGAAAGGGGCACAGGTGGGGCTACAGCTAAATCCAAGCATCCAAAAAATCATATTTCAAAAAAATGTTGAGCTCTCTTGATCAGTCTTGTGATTTTTGAACATTTGGTTTCACGTTTCCTTGGACTGATGGAGCCTCACTGGTATCCTCATGGCTCATAAGCAGGCGACCTACCTCTTAGACCAGTGGTCCACAACCTGCAGCACGCACTCCCAGTTGCAGCGGCACGCAGGAGCCCAGGTCAGAGCTGTGCCACGCTAGGCTCCAAGTGCCACGCCTGCCCCCACCATCAATGGAGCCCTGCCCCTTCCCTCTCCCATGTGGGCCCAGCCTTCAGGAAACTGCTGGGGGCAGTGGAAAACCTGCCACCAAGACCGGGCCCCACAGACACCCCCACTCACTCCTGCTGCTGACATAGCCACCGAGAACAGGTCCCTAGCAGGGAGAGAGGGGGAGTACAGCACGTGCCCTACTAAAGGTTGCCGACCCCTGCCTTAAACAAAAGGGAGCCTCATCTGGCAGAACAGAAGGTGCAGATGAAAATGATTCATCGGTTTCGAGTACGTATTTAAATGGAGAGGAGTTGTTTGATGCACGAGGAGTGGGTAGGAATTTGAGCATAAGGATTGGCTTCAAAGATGTGCAGACCAGAGGTGAGCCTGCTTCCATAGGTACGTTCTCCATTCCCAGTCCTGAGAATTAGGTGCTACCGTCTGATGGTGATTTTTGCTGGCCCTCAGGAGTGTGGCATGAAATAGTATCTCCTTCTCCCATAGGTGGCGGGTGAAAAATTCACCTTCCTGAGTATTCAGTTTTGTAGTTTTTCTTCACTCTCCCCCCTAGGACAATGCAAAGTGGTGGTGGTATTCAGTGTTTAAATCTTTTTCTAGGGCTAGTTATCCAGTGCTGGCAGAACTAGAGAATGAATGGCCCTGTAGAACTCACGGACCTGTTTAAAGGCACTGTAGAACTCACAGGTCTGTGTGAGAATAGGTAAAACTTCTGCTGACCCTGCGCTGAGAACACTAAATCCAGCAGAGGTGACAAGTCAAGATTAGGATGACCCTTTCCCACCTCACGGTTTTTGGACCCTCTGTTAATTTTGTACCAATATTCCTTTGATCTGAGTGGTATCTTATTTCTTGTTCTTCTCCACTTGTAACTCTGCTTATCCTCCTTCCAAGTGTGTGTTATATATATTTTCTATTAATTTAGCTTTTCTTGTCCTTACTTTCTTCGTTGTTTCACCATTCCTTCCTCATTCTTTTTCCTGTCCAGTTCTCCCTGTCCCTTAACTAGGCTCCTTTTGGTCTTATCCTGCAGGACCCAATCCAGTGCTGACTAGTCTTTTTCTGGGTTTAGTATTGTTTTCTAAAAAGCTCTTAACTCTTAAATGGGTAAGATTTTACAAACTCACTTTAAGCATGTTTTTGGGCCTGCTGTAGACCCAGGGTATGATTCTATTTAATTAGCAGCACAAATTCATGTGAATTTCTGGCACAGAGAGATTTCACAGTACTGTTAAGTTGATTTATTTACTTTGCATCCTTATCAACATCATCTAGTGAATCAAAGTGTAAAGCTTAAGATATACCGTGAAAGTGTGGGTTGTATTTGATGTTTTTATAGCCTTGTGCCTGAAAGAATAGAAGTTTCAGGGCGTTGCTCAGTGAAGTGTACATTTTAAAGCTACCCACAGTGGTGTCTATTGTCCTGTCCCTGAATTGAATGATGTCATGTTTCATTTAAGGCTCTTAGCGATGGCTGAAGACTGTGGTGGGTACACTGGGAAAAAGGCAGAGAGAAAGTTGTGAATCTGGTTTCTGTGAAGCCTTTGTGTACAGGCTTTTTATATAGAAAAGCTGACTCATGCAATATTTCTACCAAAGGAGTTGTACAGACTGGTAAGAGCTTCTCATTTTACCTAAGTGCTCAGTGAGGTAATTCTGGAGCAGCTGAAGGCAGAGGATGCATTTATTCTCTGTTACACAGGTAGGTTGTGAGTTGTTCACAGAGCATTTGAAATACAGAGAGGAACTTGTTCATTCACTGTGTAAGGAGCCAGAAACATTCCACAGTGGTGAGATACTGTCGCAGAGGATTTTCCCTCATAACAATGTTCTGTGACATTTAGTGTACTCTGATATGACAGAAGGCTATTCTACTGTATATATGGCACAGTTGTGAGATTTATTTATTTAGTCAAGCTAGTTGATGGATTTTGTTTTTTCCTCTCTCGTGATCTCTAATGGGATTTCTGTTGCTCAAAGTTCATTTAAAGTAGTTGGATAATTCTTGTACAGAAGGGTTATGAGTGAATCCACAGTATTGCATGGTGGAAGTGTATTGTCTTTCCAGTGTGATTTTATAAACAGAGTGCTAAATTGTAGATGTTGCTATATTTATGTGCATTTATGTTAAGGGTTCAGTAATGAAGTAAAAGCTAAAAACTGAACTTGTCAAACTTGAATGCTTTATAGGAAGGCCAATTTTTCCCCTTTAAAGGGTTGTTCTTTACTTTACTAGTATTCATAGCATAGAATGACTTCATCAGAGAAATATATTCTTGTAAAGAGTGACATAATTGCAGTATGTGCATTTTTATTCAGTAACTTTTATTCCTTTTTTCAATCAGGAAACTTTACACGCTCTCTCGTGCGCGCGCGTGTGTGTGTATATGTTTAATTCCAGGTAAGGCTGTCCTTTTAAATTAATATATTTAGGAGTTTGATTTAGTAAAACTTCTGCTATGTGTGCATACAACATGGACCAATTTTTTAAATTAGAAGTTTTTAAACAAGATTATAACTAAGAATAGAAAAATCTACACTAGTCTTTATCATTTTCATTCAAATAAACTTTCAGAGCATCTGAAGTAAAGATTAATTTCTGCAAACAGTAATTGTATAGATTATAATTTAAACTTAATTTTCATTCCAGCACAAAGGCAACACTGCAAATTCTAAATTCAAGTTGCTAGTCATTGGTTTCTGTGTAATATATCTATAAAAGCACATGTAACCAGTGTTTTTTTGTTTTTAAAAAGGTGCCAGCACTCATATCTTGATAATAAATTTGAAAAATGCCTCTCCCACCTCTCTTCTTCCTGCGCCACCTCTCTTCTTCAAGCAGCGTGCTCCATTCCCTTCCTGACCCCACCCCTCAGCTGTGGAGCAGGGCCGGCAAAAAAGATGCCAGTACCTCATACTCTTGTGTACCATCACAAAAAAAGCACTGCACGTAACAAACATGTAGGAATAAAAAACAATATTCAAAGGCTTACTTTGGTTTGTATCTCAAATTGTATTAGGCTGTTGTGTATTTTATAATTTAATGGAGCGGGGGGGTTTCAGAGTAGACAAAAATGTGGTATATGGCAGTTGAAGTAGAAAAATGAAAGGAGAATGTCTCTTGGGCGTAAATACATCTATTCAAATATAGAGGATTATGTATTGGAGAAACACAGAAGGTGATAGCTGATCTATCTGAGGCCTTGTACACACTACAAAGTTATTGTGCGATAACGTCCTTTATTGCGCGTTAAGAGGCACAGCGTACACACACAAATCACTGCACTTCCTTCTGTACTCTGTGGCTGTGATGTCACCTTACCCGCCCTCCCATCAGTCCCGGGAATTTTTGAATTCTTCACTCTTCCTGTTCGCTTGCTGTGGAGTGCTGCTGCAGCTGTGTGCTCCAAGATCAATGGCAGCTCATCGCAGCAAATGTGCTCCAGTCTGGACAACAGCAGAGGTGCTTGATCTGATAGGCATCTGGGGAGAGTCCGCCGTGCAGGCACAGTTATGTGGCAGCTGGCGGAATTTTGACATTTTTGGCCAGATTTCTCAGGCAATGACGGAGAAGGGGTACGAGAGAGACACTCTGCAGTGCCAGTCGAAGGTGAAGGAGTTGCGGATTACGTACCACAAAGCCAGAGAGGCAAACCGGCGCTTCGGCTCAGCGCCGGCTACATGCCGATTTTACAAGGAGCTGGAAGCAATCCTGAGCGGCGATCCCACAACCACCCCAAAAGCTACCATAGACACGTTAGCAATAGCCCCTGAAAAGGACTCCAGAGCAGACGGTGACGAGCAATTGGTCGACGAGGACGCGGAGGAGGAAGACGACATGGACAGTGATAGCGGTGCACCCGACCTAGGGAGCCAGGAGCTGTTCTCCACGCCGCCTGACCCAAGCTGCCCAGATTCCCTCTCCATGCTTTCTTCGGAGGCAGCAGAGGGGAGCCCCGGTAAGTTTCATCAGCAGTGGCTTCTATGCTACCAGTATAAGCTTTGCGGGTAAATGAAGAGCGGGCAGGAAATAGGCGTTTTTAGTTTCATCCTTTCTTTTCTTTTTCGGATGGGGGGGTTTACCCCGCATTACATGAGCAGTGCATCAATGCATGCAGTAATTGCCAAGAAATCCTCTCCATTGAGATCACTGAAGGTGTCCTCGATGTACTTCCACAGCCTCCTAGTTAAATTTGATGGTAGAGCGACCGTTTCCCCTCCCTCATAGAGGGATACTCTCCCTCGCCAGTTGCAAAGCACGGCCGCGGGAACCATGGCCGCGCACAAGCCAGCAGCGTACGGTCCCGGCTGAAAAGCAGTTACATGCAGGATATGCATTCTGGCTTGCAGTGGCACTCTAAGCAGCGAGATATCGGCTTCCATGGCAGTGCCCTATGTGAAATAATCGCCCCAAGCACTGCAAATAGTTCACAGAGCTGTGTGTCTTGTCTCTGTAACCCTGCCCTCCCTTTTCAAAAGCCCTTTCAGTCCCCGGCAATGCCCTGTCCCATGGGCACAGCGGAATGTGGCGGGAGGGCATCTTACCTTCTCCCTAACCAAAGTGAGAACAATAGCACTACTCGTAATGTTTCATTTTTCCGTAGAAATGACCTTCGCAGGTCGGTGGTCTGCGCCAGCTAACCGGCTCAGACAGATACGGAGGAGGCCTCGCAGGAACAAGGAGGATATCTTCCAGGAGCTGATGCAGTCCAACGAGGCATCCGCAAGGGAGACTAGACAGTGGAGGCGGGAGTGCCGGCAGGAGTGCAAAGAAAACAATGGGAAAAAGCAGAAGCAGAAGGATGCCCTCATAAACATCCTCCAGGAGCAGACCCAGCTGATGAAGACCATGGTTGGTCTGCTCCAGGCTCGCCCCCCCCACCCTCCCCTGCAGCCACAGCAACAGTTTATGTCCCCCATGCCCGATTCGCCCCCCAAGCAGTTCTTTGAAGCCCAGGGACACTCCTGGTATAATGTTACTTCCACTCCTGCACCAAGCTATGGCATTGAGACACGCACCTACATGCACCTATAGCCCCTTCTTCATGCACTGTTAATATTTAATGTTCCATAATAATAAAACTGAAACGCTTGAACATTGCACAGTCTGTTTATTGATACACAATAAGATTTGTTGATGCATGTTTGGTATTCATTCAGTCAAGCATAGTAAAGTACACAACCCCCTCCCCCCCAATGATAAGCACCCAATACTACGCGGGTACACTATTGCCCAACACTATAATGCATCCTATAAGTCCCCATGACTAAAATGCTCCTTCAGTGCCTCCCTTATGCGCACAGCTCTCAGCTGTGCCCCCCTGATACTCCTAGTGGCTGGCTGCTGGAAGGCAAACTCTAGCCGCTCAGCCTCCACGTCCCAGGAAGGGGGAAATTTCTCCCCCCAATTTTCACAAACATTATGCAGGACACAGCACACCGCAATGACAGCAGGAATGTTGTCCTCATTTAAGTCTAGCCTCCCGTACAAACATCGCCAGCGCCCTTTTAAACGCCCAAAGGCGCACTCAACTGTCATTTGGCAACGGCTTAACCGGTAATTGAAGCGCTCCTTGCTGTGATCCAAATTTCTGGTATAAGGCTTCATAAGCCAAGGCATCAGTGGGTAGGCTGGGTCCCCTAGGATGACTGTGGGCATCTCAACATCCCCAACAGTAATTTCATCATCGGGGAAGAAGGTCCCTGCTTGCAACTTACGGTACAGTCCCGTGTTCCTGAAAATGCGAGCATCATGCACCTTACCCGACCACCGCGCATTTATGTCAGTGAAACGCCCCCTGTGATCCACGAGTGCCTGAAGTACCATGGAAAAGTATCCCTTCCTATTAATATACTCAGTCGCCAGGTGCTCCGGTGCGAGAATAGGGATGTGAGTGCCGTCTATTGCCCCCCCACAGTTCGCAAATCCATCGATGATCTCCTGCACGTTTCCCAACGTCACTGTTCTCCTGAGCAGAACACGATTAATGGCTCTGCACACTTGAGAAAGTGCTAACCCGACAGTCGACCTGCCGACTCCGAACTGATTTGCGACCGAGCGGTAGCAGTCTGGAGTCGCCATTTTCCACAGCGCAATCGCGACACGCTTCTCCATGGTGAGGGCTGCTCTTATTTTGGTGTCCTTGCATCGCAGGGCAGGGGCTAGCTCCTCACACAGTTCCATGAATGTGGCTTTCTGCATTCGAAAGTTCTGTAGCCACTGGTCATCATCCCACACCTGCAAAACGATGCGGTCCCACCACTCTGTGCTCGTCTCTCATGACCAGAACCGGCGGTGCACCGTGTGCAGATGCTCTGTGAAGGAGCTCAGCAATGCGGTGCTGTTGTCCTGCATGGCAGTCACCAGCCCGGAGTCATCTGAATCCTGGTCTGATTCGGAGCTGAATGCATACTGTGCCACTAGCCGAGATGTATTCATTATGCTGAAGGCGACAGTTGAGATCAGAGCTGGATCCATGTTGCTGCAAAAGGACTTCCGGGAAGAAATGCGCTAAAGTTGAAAATGGGCGCGAGTTGCTAGTAGCAACTGTCGTGACGCGAGGGGAAGAGAATGCACCATGGGAAAGCAAGACTTTACCCATGGTGCACAGCGCTACTCTTCTTCCTAGGAGTCTTAGCGAAAATTCGGGATGGAGGGAACTGTGGGATAGGTTCCCACAATTCAATTGGGTTTCTTGTGGAATTGCGGGGGGGGCTGTGTTCCGTCACAGGCAGCGTAGTGTGTACACGATCTTGCGCAACAAAAACCACGTGACTTTTAAAGCGCAACGGGCTTATTGCGCGATTATTCCTGTAGTGTGTACATGGCCTGAGAGACATTTTTGATAAATGCACACTAAAAGAGTAACGGTTAAATGTTTGCTTTATATCTAGTTTTACTGAGCACTGTAGCTAGTATCACAGTTGCCAGTTGGTGTGGGATGAATGTATTTTTGAGCACCATGCGGTGATATAAAATATTCACATTATTGTTTTTATTAATTAAAAATCTCCTATTGGAGAAGGGCAAGTGCGCTGCACGTTGTTTCACTGGGAGTCAGCCAGAGTTGTTGGAAGCTTAGCTATATGGAAACCATGAACAAGCAAGTCTTGGTCCTGAAGAACATTTCTTTATTAGTGTGGAGAAACATGCAATTATTATCCTCACAGTGCTGAACTAACAAGTAATTATTGTTATTCCTTAATTTAATATGCAAATTTCAGGTTTCTAGCTTTTCAGCGTACTAGTTAAATACCATTATTCAACACTTTCGAAAAATCTGTTATTTTTGACTTGCTGTTGCAAAAGTTTCAGTAAACAATGAAACATACACAACAATAACAGGTGACAATTTCCAGAGGGGTAGCCAGGTTAATCTGTGTACAGCAAAAACGAGAGTCCTGTGACACCTTAAAGACTAACACATTTCTTTGGGCATAAGCTTTCGTGGGTTCCAACCCACTTCGTCAGACAATAACAGGTAATGCACATGATCAAATATAGGTCAAAGAGTACAACACTTAGGGAAGTGTATATTTCTCAGAAGATCTTGCATGAACTATGATTAGATAAGCAACAGATCAGAGCCCTTTTTGCCCCAGAAGTACAGATCACCCACGTGATGTCTAGAAGAGTCACTAGGAACTGTGGGCACTCAGCGACTCTATAAGCCAGATGCTCAACGTGTTTGGAAAATGAACTTCCGCATTATGAAGACAAGTTGGAGGGAAACAAGATTTTGAGGGAACTCACAGTGCTCTTTGAGGTGTACGCAGTCAAATCATTAGGATCGCAATATTAAATAAGTCTTTATTGAGGTAGTGGTTTTTTCCATTGTCAGCATGTTAGAGATTATTTTGCCAGTCAGGAGGTAGACAATTCGGGCAGTCCATAGAAAGGGTATTTATAATGGAGATGGGCCCAAGCAACAAAAGCAAAAATCTGAACTTCACTAAGGGAGAAAGAATGGGCTTGTAGTCATGGTACCGGGGTGCTTTCAGTTTCTGGGCTTTTCCAACACGCACTTCATGTGGCCTTAGACAAATGGGTTAGTCTCTCTTTCTTAATTCCCCATCTGGAAAATGGAGATACTACTTACTCACCTCACAAAGGTTTTGATTTGAGGGATAAATTTATAAAAACGTTGGAGATACTAAGAGATAGTGGTAATGAGGGTGGTGAGAACCACCTGTAAAATAGAACAGAAGTTCATTGGCATTCAGATCCAGATTTCATTAGAACTTATCTCTAGGGTTATGCCGAGCAAAACTTAAAAGCAGATGCAGCTGTGCAAAATGTTTGTTGTAGAATATAGGAACACTGGAAACAAGTCTGCTTTGTTTTTGTTTTAAGCTCAGAATGCTAATCAAGTGTCATATAATTTTGCTGAGATATGCAAACTCTGTGTAGAGCTTGAATCTGTTTCAGGTAACCCTGAATTGACTTGTAGTTCTTGCACTGATAGGATATAGAATCATTGTTTTATATGAAGCCCGCATGAAGATTTGAGAAGTGAATCTATAGCATCACTTACCTATAGATTTAAAAAAAATAATTCTCCCGGACCTCTGTGAAGCAAAATGGCAGCGAACACATGGCTGTAAATGTTCTAAGAGTTTTAATTAAAGAAAAAACTAGGTTCAGGGAGCAGGAGGGAAGTCTAAAACGTAACAAGATCTTTAAGGGGTAAATAATTTGCCTGGTCTACTTGGTGTACCAGTCAATAGCATACTTTTACATGGTGCTTCATGGTTACCTGTAATGACATTTGTGAAAATCAATGATCTTCGGTCAAATGTGTCCTTGTACAGGTAACTCTGCTTTCAGGAGCCCTGACCTCCATTGTGTTTGCAAAGGTCACGCTTCTGTGGGCTTTTAAGAGCAAGTGCATTTTAACTACTGCAACTAATCCTTGTTATTTTATAGGCCATTAAATGGCTGTAAAGTAAGCAGAGGACGTTATAGAAGCTTTAAAAAGCCGTGTTAAATGTTACTTGTACCTTGTGGCTGTAAATATATATATTTTTTTAATTACTTTTAGCATTTCTTACAACTTCAATTTTACTGATTCAAATTATGTTTTTATATTAATGAACTGCACAAATATTTGTGAAGTAAACATTACTTATTAATACCTTCATGTTATCTAAAACACAGACAACGTATCAGTGAAACAGGAAAATACGAAGTGATTGAGTGAAACAGGAAACTTGTTTTCCAACCAAATGCAGCTAATCAGGTGTTCTTTGTCATGTGTCTTAGTAATCTATTATATGATAAGTTAACAGAAAGATATCCCTGCTACTTTATTTATTCTGTGCATTTTTCAGGAGGATCTAACTACATAGCTAGCCTCTAATTTTTATCTGAACTTATACAGTGATCTCATACAGCTAACAAAAACTCATACTTTTTCTTAACAAAATCAATAAGGATGTGAATATTTTTCTGCTGCTCATTTGGAAAAAATAATTTTTAAAACTTGTAGTAATTTAAAAAAAACCAGTTTAAATATTTTGCTGTATATTGTTCTGTTTGGAGTTTGTTCTTGCTATCAGAACTTATTCAAGAACAGCAAGAGTATGTTAAAAGCAAGAGAAAGAGAGAGGAAGGCAGAAGCTAACATAGTCTTTAGATCTGGTCGTCGTCTTCCTTACAAGTATAAAACAGGGTGTAGAGGTAAGCCAGTGTAAATGAGATGATAATCAGGCCTTACTGGCCAATGGCCAAATTTTGCCCTATGATACTCACTAGAATACCCATTGTGTTGATGTCCATGTATTAAGGTGACCAGATGTCTCAATTTTATAGGGACAATTCCGATATTTTGAACTTTTTCTTATATAGGTACTTCCCACCTCCCTCCCCCCTTGATTTTTCACACTTGCTTCCTTGTCACTGTACCATGTATGCATCAGAGGGCAGAATGTATTATAAACAAGACAGAGCAGTCCACTTTTATTTATGTATTTTTAAAAGAGTTTAGTACTTGTTTGTAAAAGGTTCCGGTTTGACGTTCTCTATTGAATGAGGTTCTGGCTGTCCACAGCCCAGGTGCAGCATAAATAATGAAAGTGCAAGATTTTTCTCACACTGCCTCAATTCTGACCTGGGAGGGACCAGTTACAAGAGTAGGAATGTTCAGTTAACAAGCTCATTCATTTCTTTGCTTGTCTCCTGAGACTGATAGCTTCGTTTCTGAAGTGTGGACAGCTGCCGGTTGAATTAAGACTAGGGCTGAGTGAAATTTGACCGTCCATCATGTGGAAAATTTGGACATTTCAACATTTGCTTTCATCCCAAATTGGAATGAAAATTGGAAGTTTCAAAAATTTTAATGAAATGGAAATTCTTAATAAAAATTGATTAAGAAATGAATTGTTACAGAAGTTTTGATCAAAATAAGATGATGCACTTAAAAAAAAAAAAAAAAAAGGCATTCCAAAAATTGGTTTCAATTTGTTGAAATGATCTGAAATGCTTAGTACTGAGTCATTTCTATGTTAAACTGCATTTTATCAGTACATTAACTCATGGAAATTTGTAGTTTGAGAACACGATGCCCCCATTTTCTCCTTGGGGTAGGCCCCCGGTCCAGCTTTGTCTCCCCTGATGTAGCAGACAGAGGTGCGCCAGAGGAAAATTTTCATTATGTTTTCAGTGTTGGTTGTCCTCCAGGGAACTCAACCCATGGGAAGGAATTGAGTCCTGAACTACAACTTCCATAAGAAAATGCACTGATAGGCAAAAACAGTTTAATGTTTCATTGAACTGAGTCTGAATTAAAAGTTTGGGCTCAGATTTTAAAAAAACCCCAAACCAAACAACAAAATATACCGATTTGTGTCAAACTGACCCAGAACAAAATATCTCATTTAAGTTTTCCTAATGGAAAATGCAGTTTTCACTAAAATTAAGATTTTTCATGTGGGAAACCTTGATTTTTATTTTTTTTTGGTGAAAACTGTTTTCTTGCCTAATTTGCCCACCAAATTGTATTCACACAGGCCACTAAACCACTGTTGGATGACAATAATGATTAAGCTGCTGCCAGACCATATCAACACCATTAACCTAGTGGTGATAGGCATTAGGTTTTATCACAGTCACCACCACTGAGTCTTCCAAATCCCTCTCTTTCAGTTGAAAAACAGATTTGCATTGTTTTGTGTGGTTTTAAG
>ML685949.1:1254251-1270588 GCA_007922175.1 Pelusios castaneus
TGTGTGTGTATTTTTAGATGTCTGTTGGATACTTTATATTATGAGATGCTGTAACAGTGAAAATGCTTGTTTATTTTTCAGATGACTGCCATTTGCCTTTTGATGTCTTACCGGCTGTGACAGAGGGTTCTGGCCCCAGGACAGCAAGGGAAGATTTGTGCAAGGGGAACAGACCTTTCCGCTACTGTGGAATAAATACCATGGAACTGTCAGACAGCGACCGTCCTGTTAGCTTTAGTTCTACATCCTCCTCTGTCTCCTCCAGAGATAGCCACTGTTCCTTCGGCAGCAGAATGACCTTAGTTTCAAACAGCCATTTGGGTTTGTTTAATCAGGATAAGGAAGCAGGGGCCATAAAGCTGGAGCTGATTCCAGCTAGGCGATTTTCTAGCAAGGAACTGCAAAGAAATAACCCCACAGAACAACAGAACACCAAGGAAAGCCTTGAAAAGAGGCCAAGTATGCCAAGGAAAGCCGAATCTAAAGGCGTGAACAAAACCTGTGGTACATCCCTGATCACAGAGCCCACAAGTCCAAAGCTCCTCTATGTAGACAGAGTTGTCCAAGAAATTCTGGAGACCGAGAGGACGTACGTGCAGGATTTAAAAAGCATTGTAAAGGTAGGTGGCTTGGTTAGAATTGCTTAATTTGGTTCCCTGTGTCACCCAAGAGAATTCTACAGAGGAGATGCACAAAGAAAAGAACCCATAAAATATATGATCTTATAACAGGGTTGCACAAGCCTTGTAGTACTTTAGCCGCATTGGCAACTTGCCAGGAGCGTCATCTAAACCTATAAAATATTTTTCTAAACGTATGCAGTGTTGTTTCAGCCATGTTGTCCCAGGGTATTAGAGAGACAAAGGGAATTGGGGAGGGGGGGGGCAAGGTAATATCTTTTATTGGCCCAACTTCATTTGGAGAGAGACAGGTTTTCTGAGCTTGTGCTGATCTTTTTTTCTTTATAACTGAACACCTACAACACCCTAATTCCTGCTTCCATAAATTGCTGCTGATTTTAATTAATTAGTAATAAAAACAACAAAAAAAGCCCTCTGCACTTAATATATTTTTACTCCCTTTTAGCCAGTATATTAAAAGTCTTGGTTGTTTCTATCAGGAGGAAAAAATGGGGGACGGGGACGACAGTATGTCTTTGATGCTACCCAGTTGATTTACAAAGAGCACACAAAGTCCTGTTTCCCTGAGCACAGTAAGGGGACACAGTATCTTTGTTCACAATCCCAACACTTTCCACAAGAGCTTTCTAAGGTATATTTACGCTGACAGCGTCAAAGTTGCTGCCGCCAGCTCAATTTTTTCCACATCAGCCAAGCAATCAGATAGATGAGACATGCTCAGTTGAACTAAAAACCAGCGTAATAAACCCGCCCCCTCCCCCAAGTGGTGTAGTGCTGAATTGACAGGAACGTGTTTTCTGTTGGCATTGCACGGTGAAGACGCCACACTAAAGGGGAGTTAGGAAGTCGATGGCTGCCAAATTTTACCGGCAGTGTAGACCTTCCCTAAGATTGGGTTACGGTTTTTTTGTTTCGGGGTTTTTCCCCCCTTTGGGATCATACTATGAATCTTTTTCTGACTCCCTTTGGTTTTCTGTTGCCTTCTCTGTCTGTTATTGTGTTTTTTCTGTCTTGTGCACGCACACATTAATACATAACTTCAGTCCAACTAACCCTCCACTCCCATGTTTTTGTATCAGAACCCTCAGAAGCCCCTTGGTCCATATGGGATGAGCTCCTTACTCCAGCCTTGCACCTGGCCCCTGCTTTGAGCAGAGGCCCTTATTGTTTCAGCTATCTATTCCATACAACTGTTGCAACCCCCAGGTTCACCAGTCCCCCAGCAAAAAAAGAAAAAATGCTCTGCTGTCACTTTCCAGCTACAGGGAAAGGATCACTGTAGTCTGCCTTTTAGGGCTTTATATGTAATTCTGTTTAGGTTCTTGTTCTATGCCCATCACTGTTGTACCTGAGCACCATACCTGTTTGTTAATGCCCCCTAAGTTTCTTTGACCTCCTGCCCCGTGTGTATAAGTTTACAACAGCAATAAGATTTCACGGGAAGTGAATGTGTATTGTGGTAACTCGATAGCACAGTAGCTTTAGGCAGCTATATATGTTAAATCATCACTAATCTGGAAAAGAAAAGGTGGTCTGTTACTGACACAAAGCAAATAGGATTTAGAAGAGTGAGGGGGAAAACTATTATTGAGCTTTGCTAATACCAATGCATGTCTTACAAAAAAAATCCTTACATGTCTTTTCTTGAAAAATTTCATTATTTTCTGTGACTGATGGTATTACACTAAGATCAGATGTCCAGATTTCATTTTTGTAAGGGTTTAAAACAAAATTATAATATGACAAAGTCATTTGATGTACAGTCATTATTATTCAGTAAAAATAGGACTGATCCAGTAAACGTGGCCTGCTCTCCCCTTTCCCCCAATTCCTCTCTGCATATGGCTACACAGTCACATGCAGTCAATTATACAGCACAAGGTACTAGAATCTAAAATAGTGATGATCTTGAAATAAATTATCCAGTTCAATTTAGAACAGCCAACAAATTTCTGCAAGAAATAACTTAAGAATCAACTAATGCTGAGTAGATGAGACAAATCATCTTGAAACAATGAAAGTGTTGGAACTTGCTTTCCAGGAGAGTATCTCCTAAAGCATTTAGAACATCTAATTAAAAACATCTTCACAGCTTTGTGGGTTTATGGCAGATTAATTAAAAGTCAAAATAATAGGCTGGGGCACTTTTAGTTTATCTGTCAAGTCAAGGATAGGATACCATCAGGGCCAAGAAATCCCTTCCCAAGTATTAAGGGTAATTGAACAAGAGTGGGATCCCATCTTCCTCAGTGGATTTTTTTTACCCACTGTACAGGGCTCTGTTCCTGATCTCCTTTTCCCTCTATCCACAGGACTTCAGTGATACCATACATATTTGACTAACTAATGCATCCCAAAGAAAAAGGAGGGCAGAATCCATGGAGAGCTGCTTGTTTGAGTGTTCCATATTCTGTTTGTTTAGAAACAGAGAGAGAAAAGGAAAGCTAAGGAAGCGGAAAAGGAGAACCAGCGTGTGAAGTATGGGCTGTGAAGATATAAGTGGGAGGAAGCTGTGAGGAAAGGGAGAACCAACTAAAAAGTGCAGCGTTATAGGGAAATGCAAGAGTATATCACAGGACCAAGAAACTAGAGGAGGAAATGAGAGTAAATACAGAAGGAGCAGAGTAAAAAATAAAGGGGAAACTGGAGCACAGGCAGGGGCGGCCTATGTGAACAGATTAGAAAGTACACTGAGGGGGGGTGGATGGGGGGAGAAGCTACCAGAACCTGGACATGGAACATGGAAATTAAAGAGATAAAAACTTGGAGGAAGAGGTGAGGAGAAAATAGAAACATTTTCCAGTTTATCTGTTTGAAAATAGGGCACTCCTGGTGCAAACCTATTGATGAGTACACATCCAACCAGTTCCTTAGTATCTATTTATCAAATAGTGGGGAGTTCATCAAATCGTGAAACTGCATTCTCATATGAAATGGAAACATGCTTAAAGGAAACTGTTTCCCAAACTTTGTTTCCAAGGTTCTGAAGTATGTGTGCCAGAGACAGAGCTGTGAAAGTTTAAGAATCTCTTGCATGTTATTGCGCTGTATGAATTTATAATACGGAACTCTGCATGCTTTTCTCGTGAGCTGTTCCTGCCAGTCTTTCTAATAGGTAACCATCCCTAATATAGTTGTGATACAGTTCCTTCAAAGTTCCAAAGGGGTAGCCATGTTAGTTCAGCAAAAAAAGCAAGGAGTCCTGTGGCACTTGTAAAGACTAACAAATTTTGAGCTTTCATGGGTGAAGTCCCATTTTGTCAGATGCCAGTTAGTTAGCTAGTTTGTTTGTTTGTTTGTTTTTGTTTTTGTTTTTCCCCACTTTCTGACATCTTACAAAGTGGGATTTCACCCACGAAAGCTCATGAGAAAAATAAATTCGTCACTCTGTAAAAGTGCCACAGAGCTCCTTCCTTGAATTCCTGCAAAGAAATACATAAAAATATTAATGGGCACATCTCAAAAGATTGACACTGGGCTGCAAACTGAAATGAAAACCAGCTTAGAGCTTATATAAATGGTTCTTTAACACTGTCTGATTGAAGTTCCATGGCAATGTTAATCTTATCCCAAGTCTAGCCTAATATAACATAGGCATTATGCTTTCTGCTCTGTTTTAAGAGAATTGAAGGTAGCATCCTCAAGTGGAGAGATGATGAGGGTGGGAGGGTAAGAAAAGTAAAATTACCACCTTTGGAGTTGGGGGAGTGAAGGATTCAATGATTTAAACATGTGGAATTTTGGCCGCATTGCCTTAGTCAAGGGGTCAGCAACCCCTGGCACGCGGGCGAAATTTGGCATGCGGGCCAATCCTGAGCAGCACGGGGCACTGCTCAGGCTCCCCCCCGCTGCCCCTGCCCCTCAGTGGGACCTGGGGCCACAAGAGCTGTGTCCTGCGGCTCCAGACCCCCGCTGGCCACGCTTCCCCACGAGTCAGGATATCATTGTGCTAAGTATTTATTGCACACACACTATGTTAAAGGAACCATTATTACAGTTGCAAAGTCAAGCACTAAAGAACTAGAAAATTGCAGAACGTTGGTGGCCTGCACAGACTTAATTGGACCCCCTTGTGTGCATGCATTATGACAGTTATTACTACACCTTTTCCATCTTCTGCAACAAATGAAGCGGCGATTCTGCATACAACTTTCTCCTTCACTACATAACCCTAAGTCTTAGGGTTATGTAATGAAGAAGACAGTTGCATATATTACTTAGGGCCTAAGTAAAGCCCAGCAGAACCATTCTGTGCACTGAATAAGGCGGAGTTCCAGTGAAAAAATATAGTATGTGATCATGTGATTAACTACTGTATCAAAAATGCTTAGGGCAAGGGAGCCAAATGAAGGTTGCACAAATAATCTTCTCTGGCATTTTCTAGCATTTGACTGCCTGATTTTACAATATTAATAATGTTATTTTAACATAGTTTTTTTGTGACCAATTTTCCAGTAAACTGAAAAAACAGTAATTCCATCCCATAGTATCGTATTGCAATCAACATGAGTTGTCAGCTGGGTTGGAACTTGAAGCTCTAGAGGAGAGCATGCTATAGTTGACACAGATTTTTCTGTCCATTCCCCCCAAATGTGACCCTTTCTGCCCTGTTCTCTCCAACCTGTCATGACCCAATCCTGTGTCTACCCCACCCTCATCTCTTTTCCAATATAATATCCTTCTTTGGCAGAGTACCCAAGCCTTGTGGGTAGGGTGAAAGCAGTAGATGTGAAATATCTTGACTTTAGTAAAGTGTTTGATACCGTCTCATATGGCTATCTCATAAACACAGCTCTCACAATTCTACTCTGAGGTAGGTACACACCTGCTTGCAAAAACATATTCAGAAAATAGTTATCTATGGTTAACAATCAAGCTGGAAGGGCGCATCTAGTCCTGCAGCAGTGTGTCCTGAGGTAGGTTCTATTCAGTGTCTTCATAAATGATTTGGTTAATGCCATAGAGAGTATACTTATAGAGTCTGTGGATGATACCTTGCTTAGAGGGGTTTTGAGGACAGGATGAGAATTTAAAATGACCTTAACCAACTGGGGAAATAGTCTGAAATAAGTGGGATGAAATTCAACAGGGACGAATACCGAGTATTATACTTCGGAAGGCTTAATCCATTGCACAAATACAAAATGGGAAATAACTCCCTAGGAAAAAAGTACTGCAGAAAAGGCATCTGGGGGTTATAGTGGATCACAAATTAAATACGAGTCAACAATGTAATACTGTTGCGAGAAAAGCAAACACAATTCTGGGATGTATTAGTGGGAATGTTGTAAGCAAGGTGTAAGAAGTAATTTTTCCACTCAGTACTCAAAAGACCCCATCTGGAGTGTTGTGTCTAGATCTGGGCATCATACTTCAGGGAAAGATGTGGACAAACTGGAGAAAGTCCAGAGGACAGGAACAAAAATATTTAAAGGTTTAGAAAACATGACCTATGAGGGGGGAAAAAAAAACCAAACCAAAAAAACCCCCAACCTGTTTGTTTAATCTGGAGAAGAATGAGGAGGGACATGATGATCGTCTTCAAATACATAAAAGGTTTTTACAAAGAGGAGGGTGGAAAAATTCTTCTTACCCCCTGAGGATAGGACAAGATGGAATGGGCTTAGATTGCAGCAAGGGAGATTTAGGTTAGACATTAGGGAAAATTTCTTGTGTAAGATAAGCACCGGAACAAATTACCTAAGGAGGGTGTGGAATCTCTGTCAGTGAAGGTTTGTAAGAACAGGTTAGACAAATACCTGTCAGAGATGGTCTAACAATGCTTAGTCCTGTCTGGGGGGGGGGGGGGGGCGGAGCTGGATTAGAGGAGCTATCAAGGTCCCTTCCAGTCCTACATTTCTATGATTCTCTTTACCTAGCCAGACTCCATTCCTCAGGCTCTCATCCAGTCTCACCCTCTAGATCAATGGTTCCCAAACTTTTTGCGTCAAGGGCCATAAATATAATTTTTAGAGCCCTAAAGGACCACCAGTCTATTTACTCAAAATTGAATTAATTGAATTTTAATGCAACTAGATTAATTAAATTTTAATTAAATTTCTATTAAATTTCAATTAGTATCAAGTGATTAATTAAAAAACCCTATATGTAAAATCCATAAAACTTTATACAAAAACTATATCTAAAAGCACAGAGTCCCAGAGCTCAGTCAAGGTGGGTGCAGGTGCTATATGTAGGGTTTCTTTTTTTTTGTTGGTTTGTTTTTTGTTTTTTAAAAAAGTGAATTGCTCACAGGTGCAGGCCATTAAATCTACCAAAGGCTCTAATTTACAGAGTCCCTGTTCCTTCCCTGTGTAGGGCTGCTGAGAGAGCTGGGACCAGCTCGCAGCCACAGCCCCAGATTTTCCTCCGGCTTCCTAAGTGGCCTACTCACCTGCTTCACTTCCCTTGCCACACCTGTCCATACCCCCCCTCCCCCCCCCACACCTCCACCAGGCAGTAAGCAGCCACTGCAGCTCTGGGCTGCCTCTGGGACCCGGCTTGCACCGCTGCCCTCTCTGCCCCCTTGGAAGTAAATGGCTGCTCCGGGCTGCATTTGGGACCCTGCTCCCAACGCAGCTGCAGCCTGGCTCCCAGCTGTGCGTGGGTGGCCACAGCCAAACTCCCTGACAGCGGCAGGGGAGTGCGGGATGCTTGAAAAAGCCCCATGGGCCCCAGGTTGAGAACCCCTGCTCTGGATTCTGACTCAATCCTCCCCTCCTGCACATGCCACTCAGTCCCAGTCTCCTTGTCCAGCCAGTCCCACAGCCTTGCAGTCTCCCCCCAACTCCAAGTCCCAGTTTCTCTCTCTCCTCATTACCATCCTTCAGTCCTGGCTCCTATTCCTTCTTTCCCTCACCCCCCTTGTGCAGAGAAGGTCCTGCTCAGCCCTGATCTGGAGCATACCTAGTGCATAAGGCATATTTGAGGAATTTAGCTGGTAAAAATCTAAGACATTTCTACTGTGTATGTGCAACTGCAGTTTTTCAAAGGCTTTTAACATGGCCAGATTTTTATGGATAATGGCAAAAGGCACATCCCCAATACAAAGGGACCTGCCAATTTGCAGGTCCCTGCTCCAAACCAAGGGAGCACTAGAGCTTTAGAAAGAAAGGTTTGCCAGTATTTAACATGGCCAAAACAATTTTTTTAATTAGAGCTTTCCTTGTAATAAATGGCTGAACTCTTTTGCTTGAAAATTTCCAGAACAATTCAACCTGAGGCAGGCACTTAAAATGTAACATTAATAATTCAGGCTGAAAAGTTTGGCAAAATTTTATAAGCAATTGTAAACAGTGTGTCATAATGGGAAGTTTCAGGTGAACTTAATATCAGTGCTACCAGTTCAGTCTATAATAAATTGAAACTCCGAGTGTCTGGATTATATCTACATTTCTCTAAATCAAATGTGTGGTGCAACATTTATGCAAATTTAATGTTTTCCATTGTTTTTCTCTCCAGCTACCATTTTCACTCCTAAGTAGATTGCCTCAGATTGCCTACATATAAGTGTGTGTGGAAATTGTTAAAAACTGGAATAACGGGTAGTTTCCTCCATTTAGTGTACAGATTTTGGTATCCCATTTCTTTTTTTGATGAGTGTCTTATAGAAACTATTCTTCTCTAAGAAATGCTTCTTAGACAAGAATATTCTAGAGGTTGCTTAGTAGAAAGTTATTTGGACATAGATGAGATGGTAAGAGACTTTTCTGTGTCCTCCTGTAGACAGGCAAAAATCCATTGCACTTTGTGATAGTGCTGTAATCAGCAAACAGTAATAATTTAACTCCAATAACATTCTTCTCTGTGTCTGAGATCACCCAGTATGGGAAGGACTGCTCTTGTGAATCTAACATCAAGTCTCACAATTCTTATTTTCTTGAGTACATTAAACCTAAAAGACTAGGTATGCAGTAATGATGCTTATAAAGCCCCAGGGCAATACCACCACTTCACGGATAGACATTACTGTTTTGCAAGAGTATATGAGCTTCAAAAAGATTGCTGACAGAGTTTATTTGTTTATTTTAAAAATCTCCTGCACAGAAGAGAGAATGCAGGTGATAGGTGTGTGGTGTTCAAGCAGTTCCCTTTAATTTTCTCCAGGAACAGTGTGACACTTTAGAAACAGGCTTTTCCCCCTTTGGGAGGCCAGCTAAAGACTCTTACATTGCCTGCCCCCTACTGAGAGAAAAGTCTTTCAGTTTAGATTTAAAGCAGAATAATAAAATTCATAATGAGCCATCTTGCTTCTTAGTACCACTTTCCCCTTTTACCAAGATAGAATTCCAAGTAAAGGTAGGACTTTAAAAATCAGTTATTAGCAGATTAGTTTTCCATTAATTCCCTCACTTTTCATACTAACCAGAAAAAGTTCTGTAAGCTTTAAAAGATTTGGATGAGCAACTTAAATTACTTGCAAATACAATTTGTTTATGGCTATTAAAATATTTGTACTGGTGAGATTTTTTCTAATTATGGATGGTATGAGATACACAGGTCTTTTATTCTGGTGAACTTTCTCACTGATGGCATACATAGACATGAAGAAAGAGTTATCAGATTTTGTTTTCATTTATGCCTGCCCTGTGCAGTCTCATTGACTGCCCTGTGAATGAATGGCTGTAAAGGCAGAGAGAATGCTGACTAATTGTATTCAAATGTGAAAGTTGAGGTTAAATTAATCTCTGTTAGCCTAGTGCAAATTCAGAATATAATCCAGAAGTCAATGGCGTTTCTTTGAATTTATACCAATAAACATTAAAGCAAAATTCTGATATATTATGCTAATCTGTGTACCTTGCTATGGGAAATGGTTCTGTTTAAAATAACCAATAAGGAGCTTGCTGTTTCTTTCTAGAAATGAGTATATTTTAAATTTGTATATAATGTTTTTCTGTTTATATCTGTTTTTGGTGCTTCAAAAATATATTTTCTATACTGAAGATTATTGGAGGGTGAGATGTCTATTTCAGAAACATACCTGGTCTTGTTATATGTGTAAAGAGGAGTTCTTGCTTCCTGTAAGAATCAAGGTAATGTAACTCAAGCCTTTGCTTCCTGAGGCAAAATCTTACTGCTTTAATGAGTCATTTCAGTTTTTTACATGATATTTTTGCTTTTTAGACATATCCCATAGTAAATATTCGAAAGTTAGAGTAGGTGTGCATATTCTGTTTTTTACTATGTTTGTCTTACATTATTTCAGATTAAGATGTTTCCTATCCTCCAAGCTACCCTATGAAACTAATATTTTATGCCATCTGTATAGTTTTATGACCCCTACAGTCTGCACCCTTTCTAGAATCATTTCTGTCCAATAATGGTCTTATTATAGTGAATAAAGTACATTGTAAACAACAAAGAGAGATTCCCAAAGCAAGAGAGTGGACCTTAAAAAGGAGATGCTCTGTACAAATTAAGGCACATGTTAGGGATGGTCCTAGGCTAACCTGATATGAAATACATAAAACCTTGATTAATTGTGATTGGCTCATGGTTTCATTTCTAATAGATATTATAATTGTCTTATCTCATTTTTCACAGTAAAAGCTATTCCTGTCTCTTTCTTGGCATGTCTCTAGTAGCTGGAAAACTCTGATGTCAAAAATAATAATCCCGGTTGGGCTTTTCTCTGTTACATTCACTTGTTGTCTCTCATTTTAGCATGTAAACTTGTTGGGGCAGGGAACATCTCTTTGTTTGCACACTGCCTACCCTAAACATGACTTGAACTCTGGGTACTATCACTCTGCAAATTAATATTAATAACCCAAAGCTGATGTTAAAAGCCCACTGTACTTGGTCAGTATGAAACTGTAATTTATGCTAGAGTTATAAATAAGCCTTCTACAAATCCGCCTTTAATCTTTGTAAAGCTTTCAGTGGAAGATAAGTGACCGAGATAGCTGCTTTGACTGCTTCAATGAACTATCAAATTGCTGAAAAGCCTTACTGCTATTGGACTCACTTTACTTGTAGCAATGGATAAATCACTCAACCAGTGCTGTCTGTTTACAGACTAGTAAATACTGTTCTAAATGCAAATCAAAGTAGATAAAAGGGTGAGAGTTAATCTACTTCTCTTCTGGAAAGCTTTGATAGTTTCCTTTTGAGGGAGGGAGAAAAAGTGTAGTTATATGTGGAATGCACCATTTAGGAGTGCTTGTCATGCACAAGAGATTCTAGGAGTGAAATGTCTCTGTAACTGAAGTGAGGTTGGTTGTGTTACCATTTAGTGAAATGCATAGAACCCCTTTGTCGTTCAGAAAGTCACAATACCTCGACTAATCCCTGCCCTTTGGCTCTGATTTACTCCTGGCTCAGCAATGCTGGGGAGGTAGGTTAACAGCATGTAGATCGAGGAAACAGATTGATAGATTTGTGCTTAGGAGTTTTCAGAAATAATTTAAAGGTTGGTAATAGTTTTAGAACATAATACTAGAGCCAAGCAAAATGATTATTTCCTTCTCTTCCCTCCCTCACTCCAAACACAGCAAAAAGCATAATCACTCCAAAAGGTAACTTTCATTATGTTACCAGTTAAAAAGCAAAGTGAGTTCCCTGTCAGGTTACAGTTTCTGAGACTTTGGTTTTTTTATAATGAGGAAGCAATTGTGACTGTTTTCTCCTCTGGAGTATAATAATAATTGACTACTGCCCTTTAAATTTGTGTTGTTATTAAGTATAACTTCTGTCAGTGAACTATGTTATTCTTAAGGGGTAGCCGTGTTAGTCTATTGTAGAAAGATAACAGAGTCCTGTGGCACTTTTAAAGACTAACAGATTTATTTATCGCATGAGCTTTTGTGGGAGAAAATAGCTCATGCGATAAATAAATCTGTTAGTCTTTAAAAGTGCCACAGGACTCTGTTATGTTATTCTTGTTAGTCAGGGAATATCTCTGATCTTTACACCAGAATAGATGATAAAGCAAAAAGACATGTGGTGTATGTCTTTGAGTTGGGAGGAAGGTAGTGTGTTGCAGTTTTGAGGTGGGTCTCGGTGGAGAAGGAAGAGTTGCCATTTTTGTGGCTTCATAAGAAAATCCTTTGCAAACCAAAGAAACTTTTTTCCTTCAATAAAAAAGCTATCCACTAGTGAGTCCTGCTTCAGTATTGTAACTTATCACTCATCATGAAATGTTAGTAGTTAAATCCACTGCTTAATTTTTGGTCACATGGCTAGTGAAGAAAGCATATGCATTTGTCTTCATGATACTTGGTTTTATGTTCTTTTTGTCTTTGTTTTTCTTTGGAAAACAGACTCATTAGACTGCCCATCTATATTTTAAAATAAATATAATTTTTCTTCCAGAAGGTCGAATGTAAAGTAATTTAGAGGGCACTTTGGATTAGAATGCCTTGCAAGATTTGTTTAATGTTCGCTCTTATGCCGTAAGTTAGTCATTAAAAGGAAGGCTTGTTGAACAGAGCAGGGGTCTATGATTTAGGACTTCTGGATTCTTACTGGCTGTGCCACTTTTTCATTGTGTGACTTTGTCAAGTCCCTTCATTTCTCTGAGCCTTGCTTTATCCATCTAAAAAAGGTTATAATCAGTATCTACCCAGTTCCAGTTGTGATGATTAATTTATGTCAACAACTTTGACATTTTGAGATGAAAGATGCTTTCTAGAAAAAAAGTGTCTTCGCAATAGCTTTATTTGCAGGCTGAAAGGTGTAGTGGAATTTTGCATAAAAACAGCGTTCCATCTAAAGAATTATGTGACGTGTAAATCAGTTGTACATCTAAATACTTTTGATGGATTTATCATTTCTACTGATACTGTTTAGTGCGGATTGCAGCCTTAAATTTAGGGATTTGGGGGAGAGTTTATTTCATCTTTATAGTGATCAGAGAATATTTGACATACTAATTGCTGTGCTTTATGTTTCCATTTGGTGTCCTAATTACCAAACAAATGGCTTCTTTTGTCTTTTGTACTTTTCTTTTAAAGAGTCTCTGGAAAGTTTGATGGATGGTGACCTCAGAAAGCCCTTCAATGGAATGTCAGTAAACTCCTTACAGGTCTGGGTTTTGTCCCAAGATTTCATCCCAGTATCCAAATGTATATGCTACCCATATCTTTTTGAATATAGATACCAGACACCAGTCTGCGACTGCAGCCATGACTTGCTAGTAATAACCTGCCATCTTGAACAGGCAGAAAGAAGAACATAGAGATGAACTAGGTGTCCCAAGAATTAGACTAGAGTCCATTAGTCTAGTCCTGTCACTGGGGAGGTGGCCCATCGTTGGCTTGGTGCTGGCGTGATTAGCGAATAGTGTGACCTGTTCAGCACTTCAGTGGTTTAATTTTGTGCTAAGATGGACAACACTGTCAGAGTTTTATGAATGTTTCTGTTGGATGGTATTCTATCAGTCCTGTGCTGCCTTTGACCTACTAATGCATTATTTTAGAATTTGGATGATCTGTTAACATTGCAGTCGACATTGTAACAAGCATCTATAGAGCCACACACAAACATCTCTAAATATCACAAAGGACTGCCTTGAGGCACTAGAAGAATTCGTTTTAAATGAAGACTACTGCGTCTGTTCACATTTAGTACTAAGCTATTTACACTAATACATTAGCATTCATGTCATTTGAAAAAAAAGTCTATAGAAGTTCGTAGTATAGATTCACTTGTCTGTATGAAGTGACCCACAGCTTCATTGTGCTGAATAGCCTGGCATTAAAACTTTAAAGCTATTTTCCTTGGCAGGTTAAACGTCAGTCTGCGACCAGTGACAAGTATCTTTATTGCTTAGCATGTTCTTCTCAAAATCTTTTAAAAAGATTTTTTAGTTTTGCAAATCCTGACTCTTTTAGTTGTGCAGTCACCATTAAAAACAAAAGTAGCAGTGTAGTGTGCTGTTGTGAGATACATCTTTGTTTAATGGGTAGGTTCAAAAGTTGCCATGAATTTATATATTTAGGTGGCTATTATAGAGTAAAAGACATGGATAAACAGAGAAAGAGCTAATTCTGATTGATTTCTAGTACCTTTTCAATATATTTGAAAAGACGAGTCTTTGTACCTCAGTGTTTTTTTCATACTAGTTATATGGACAAGTTTTACCACACAAATTTCAACTCTTGGGAAAGACTTCACTGAAAACTTGTATCACACAGCCAGGGCTCCTGAATAAGCCGAGTTGTTGTCCTTGTACACGCTGGAAAATTTCTCAACAATAATTGAACTACTAGCATCTTACTACATATAAGCTCAGTTTTCAAAGACTGGTGGTATTTTGTCTCTGTATTTAAGATGTGAAGAAAGCCATGTCTTAGTGGTTGAAGCACAAGACTGTAGGATAGGAACTACTGACTGTTAAACTTGGCTAGGATTCCAAACTTCTCTGTGGCCTTATGTAAGTGCAGATGAAGTCAATGTGAGTTGCAGGTTCGCAGCACTTCTGGCCCTTAACATCTGTCTATTTCCCAGTCTATAAAATGGGGACAGTATTAGTTCTCTCTTACATGAATGTTGTGAGGAAGTTGACTTGGGCATGAAGGAATTTGTCATTCAGTTAGATACGTCTATGAGAGAGAGTGGAGGTATTGGGCTTGGGTGATATATCTCTCTGTAAGTGAAAGGGTAAGGGAAAAAATTCAGCTTGCTCTGCAAGTTCCTAATTATGGACAATGTATGGGGAGATCTGTCATGATCACTTTACTCTGACATGCTGAACTGTGGAAAGAACTTAAAAAATACCCTTCTCTATTTATAGTCTTTCTCTGTATCATTTTCTCATCAAATGCCTTCACCCTTTCAACATACAATAAGTAAATAGAATATCTTCTTATTGTATCATGTTCCAGAGGGGTGGCCGTAGTTATCTATTTCAGCAAAACAGATGAGTACTGTGGCACGTTTAAAGACTGACAAATTTATTAAATGCGTAAGATTTTGTGGGCATGATCCCACTTCCTCAGATGCATGAAATGCAGAAAGTTAGGTACATATACATATGAAGAGAAGGATGAGTCACAAGGTCAATTCAAACAGTTCCAGAGGGGTAGTCTGTTAGTTTATTTCAGCAAACTGAAGTACCACAGGACTCCTTGTTTGTTTTACTGTATCCTGAGGCCCACTTTATTACTTAGATAATCCTCAGTAGATAACTATCCTTAATATGTAAAATAATCAGTCCAGAATGAACTGTTGAAATTAGCCATAGAGAAAGTACGATAATATTTATTCTTGCCCCAAACCAGTGTGGTACGGATAGTAAGTTAAAGAGGAACATATCTTTTGCTACATCCTTTGCAATTAGGAAAACAACAGTATTTTGCACCTAAATCACAGGTTAAAGTGGCTGATGACAAACTAAAGTGAAAGAAAAGATTGGTAAGAGGCATTTAGAAAATTGTTGCTGATCCCACTGCAGGGTGTTGCTGACAGTGTGGTGTTACCCCATTCTCTTCTACCTGTCTGATATTGCACTCAGCGTACCACAAGCTAGGAGGCTAGTGCTGTAGGCATTCCCAAGCACAAAGGCTCTAAAGGCTCTAGCCCACAGAAAGGGCCAGAAACACACTCACATTTTGAGTAAGAGAGCCTTCCTAAATGAAGGCTACTGGAAACTAAAACATGCAAATGCCTTGAGTGTAATTGTTTTATATTATAATACTAACAGTGATCAGTCCCTATCTCAGATCTCCAGGGCAGACCAGTACAGGAGTATAAGAGTAATAGCATGATGCATCATTGTAACTTCTCTGCCCCATCCTACTCCCCTCTATCCTGTTGCTATAGCTGCTGCTGATCCCCTGCCAGCAACAGAACGTGACACTGCCTGGCTCTCGGCCTTCTTTTCCCAGCGCCCACATTGCCCAGCCATCTCTCAGCAGCCAGCTACCATGCTGTTGTCTATAGCCTGGGATGCCTGCTCTGATGCTCTCTCAAAACTACTCCCCTCAGTCTCAGGATATTGCTTCTTATTCCTGAATGCTAAGGGGTTATGGAACCCTCAGGCTTCATGTCGTACTAAGCAGTTCAGGGCCCTCCACTGGCTAGATCCCATTCTTCCGAAATCAGCTGGAGTGGACAGAAGGTTCCCAGCAGAACCAGCAGGTTCCTTACGCCATCAGTTTGTGCGCAAACAGTGCTTTTTTTCTAAAAAAAAAGGTACCGGAACTCCTATTGATGTCCGTCGTGTCATAAAGAAATAACACTGAAAATAGTGCAGTAAACAGTAAATTTTTGAATATATCAAAGAAATAAAAATACAAGGTAAAAACTGTTAAGTTTTATTAACTATGCAGGCCGCTAATATACTGAAAGACAACCTGTGAGGTCTTACAGCAGGGGTCCTCACTTTTTAAATAGGGGGCCAGTTCACGGTCCCTCAGACTGTTGGGGGGCCGTATTATAATTAGAAAAAAACATGAATGCGTAGCTATCACGTCTGCTGCTGGCCTGTGTTTCTGGGTACTGGGTGGCAGGCAGTAATGCATCCACACACTTTTTGTTGGTGCTGTGGGCTCCGGCCAGGCCCAGAGTGTGGGACTGACCGATGTTAGCCTGCTGGCCTGCTGTTGTGTACGCAACTAGTAGCCAATGTTCCCTCTAGGTTTGGTGGCTTGTGTGCAAAATTTTCAAGCCGTGTGAAAAACTTTTTCAGAATAAATTTTTGGGGAAAACTCACAAGACAGAAATTATAGGCATTAATTGAAGATAAAGTGA
>ML685949.1:1270988-1316136 GCA_007922175.1 Pelusios castaneus
TCTCCTTGTCCCCCCACCCCTCTCCAGGCCTCCCTCCAGCCCCCTTACCTGGCCGGAGGCTGGGAACCACAGGGACGGCCGGCAGAGCTGCTGCCGGCCAGTCCGCTCCCGCCCTGAGCACGCTGTAACTGCGCATGCTCAGGGCGGGAGATTTAAATCTCCCCAGCCCGGCCCAGCCTGCACAGCTGGGAGGGAGCACCGGCGGGGAAAAAAAGGTGCCGGAACGCCGTTCCGGTGCGTTCCGGCAGAAAAAAAGCACTGTGCGCAAAGACTGGGAAAGTTATATCAGTATTAAAGGTGACATGTAAAGGGGGTGGGGGGGAGCGGGATTGTACCCTATTCCAACAAAACCGAAACAAAGAAGGAGTCTTGTGGTACTTCTAAAGACTAACAAATTTATTTATTGCATGAGCTTTCGTGGTAATGAAAGCTGATGCGATAAATTGGTTAGTCTTTAAAAGTGCCCCAGAACTACTTCTTTGTTTTGGTTTTGCTGGAATAGACTAACACACCTATCCTCTGGAACTTGTCCTTACTTCTTTTAGTGTCATTTTATCTTGAAGATATTAATAATGTCAAACATGGTCTGTCTTGGTTTTACTAGAAGTGGTCTTGGAGATCCCACAAACACAATTTGAAAGTCTGATTCGCATTAACTTCCGCTCTCGATCAGGTTTTTCTTGCTTGGGTATATCCTTTAAGTTCTGCAGTTCTTCAAGAAAAACAGGATAAACAGACCCAGGTTTAGGAATAAGGGATACAGGGTGGAGAAAAGATTTCAGTTAGGGAGTCTATGAAGAGCTTATCAATCTGCAGAGAACCAAGAACTCTTTCCTTTTTGTAAAACTATTTCAGGGCCATATCAAAATCATTTAACCATTCTTTCAGTCTGAATTTTTAATAACTCTTTAATGACATATTGTATGCTGAGTAACTGACTTAAAAATGCACTAGGAAAGGGTGGGCTCACACAAAATCTGTTTTTGTGGTTTAATGTGAAATGAGCCACCTAAGGATTTAGCTATCTGGAAAATTAGCAACAGGTTTGTACTGGGTCTATTTAGCATTGCCTGGAGGTAAGGATGCTTTCCCAGACTTGATGTTTAATTTTAGTCATTGTCTTTCAATTTCTTTTTTTAAATATTGTAGATAAAGATACCATCTTTCTTTACTGATGACAGAAAGTGCTAAGAATTTTCAAACATTTGATTTTTCTTTTAAGCATCTTAATTTAAGTTAACATACACTGTATGTAATAGAAGAAAAGTATGGATCAGACATCTATGGCAATCAGACATTGTGAATACATACACATTTACATATTGGTAAAGTTCATAAATATTTGGTACTTTATAACTGTCAGACAATATATAGATAACAGTTCATTTTGGGAGCAAAATGTAAAAACTGATCAGATGATTAAATTGCTTAATTTAATTGCAAACAAAACTATCAAATTTTATGGAAGTCTCTGGGTTTTTATTTAGTTATTGTGGTGGGTGAAAGGATACATTAACAGATTATATAGCAGCAAGCTTTCCTTAAGTAAAGCTATAATAAAATGGAAGGAAAGAATTAATTGGGAATCATGGTAGCTCAGCAAGTAACTGGATTGCTACCAATATAAAATGCTAATGTAAAAGGGAAGTATCCTTGAGAAGTATTTATTTGGGGAGCACACTGAATATTAATAGAAAATAACCTGAAATGGTGTATGTGGACAGGCTGAGCTAGCATAGTAGAGGTGGTTTTAGTCTTGTCCTCTTCACTGAATCCTTGGAGTCATTAATGAGATGCTGAGTTGAAAGAACTCAATAGCTTGGTTATGTGACACTGTGCACGTGTGCGCTGTGTCTATAAATTGTGCGTTGCTTGAATCAGATAATATAAAGAAGTATTTAAAGTTTAACACAGTGTATGTTTTGACTCCAGTCCTTCAATGGAACAAAAATTTCCAGCTTATTTTCATATATTCTGTGTGAAAAAACCTTATATTAGCCCTTTTCCCTCTCAACAAAGAAGCAGCAGTAAAGAGTTAGGATTAAATATCTTCTTGGGAAAATTTATTGATGTAAAAAAAATTGGTCCATAATGAATATATGAAATTAACTTTGATGATTTTTGTCTGTTGAATTGCTGGTCTTACAAGTCATACAGTGAACCAGCATTTCAAGTCACTTTCTGATTCATTTCAAATTGAAATGCTGCCTAAGTCGTTGGTGTGGTATGTGCACATACAACATGTATATTATATTATACATTATGTGGGCCTAGAAACATTTTTCTTCACCATCTGGCTAATAGTAACATTTTCATGTGCAATGAAAGGTGTTCTCTCTGCAGAGCATTTTTTTAAAAATAATTCTTTATGAACATGTTACTGGCATTTCAAATAATGCATTAAATTATAGCTGCTGTTACGACAGACAAATTTTAGATGGGGTTGGTTAAGGCAGCTAATTACTTTGGCTATGTCTGCACTGGCAAGTTAGTTCGAATTAAGGAGGCTTAATTCGAACTAACTAAAGCCATGGCTACACTAGGCTTTAGTTAGTTCGAATTAAGGGCTTCCTTAATTCAAACTAATAAGTTCGAATAAGGCTTCAGAAATAAGGCTTTAATTCGAACTAACTAGTTCGAATTAGCCAATGTGGCCATGTTAATTCGAACTAATTTCTTAGTTTGAACTAACCGGCCTTTGAAATGAATGGGGATCGCTAATTCGAACTAAGCAAGTGCCATGAATGGCACTTGCTTACTTCGAACTAACTTTTTCTAGTTTGAATTAAGATATTTTAAGCTAATTTGAACTAACTAAAATTAATTCGTTAGTTAGTAATTAGACATAGCCTTTGATATTTATGGATTGCAGTCTTACCTTTGGGGAGAGGTCAGCATGTCTGGTGCAGATTTAAAATAGCAGTGACAGAAAGCTGTGAGATTTAAAATAATTTGAGCAAGCAGCACCACTGCAAACATGATAGGAATTATCCTTTCAAGCAGGGTTAGTCTGCAATGGGCATTCACAGTTTTGCTTGCACTGGGAAGGGGTGAATGTAAAGGGGTGGAAGCAGTTAGATCAATCTGCTAAGTTAGGTGGAGAAATGTTTTCCAGCCCTGTATTCTCCTTAGCTAGTACAAACTAAGCAAGAACTGTATTAAAATAGTGGCATGTGTTCTGCCAGTGTAAATAACTATACAATAGAGACAATTCCTTTGTTTCTGAGAAGTTCTAACTAAATAGTTGGGTTCTGAAGGAGGTGACTTGATTTAAATAATTTATAAAATTAATTCTTAGACCAGGGGCTGGCAACCTTTGCTGACCCCCTGTGCCGGCCCCTCCTCCTCAACCCTCAGCTGGTGCTGACAGCCCATTCACGGAAAGAAGCCACCTGGAGGGGCTCCTCTCAGCAGTGTGCCTGGGGTCCCCTACCCCCAGTTACCTGGAGTGACTCCTTTTGGTGATGGCACACCACAGAGAGGAGCCGCCCTGGGCGGCTTCTTTACACGGTATGCCTGGGGCATGGACATGGCAGGGACCTCCGCACTGCAGCCGCCCCCAAAAGAAGCCACTGGGAGTGTCTTTTGGTGGCAGGAGTGGCAATTTCTGTGGCGCCACAGAGGATGGCGAGTGCCGCTCCAAAAGGGCTTGTGTGCCACTAATCCTCTCTAGTCAAACAAATAGGGTATAGTAACAATAAACATCTCTCTGAATTAATTACAACTGCATTTTCATTGTGCTTCATGCTAGCCAATTGTAATTAGCTGCTGTCATCTGAATCAAGCGTTCAGCTGTCATGTGGTACCTGCTTATTGTGGGTAACATATGTCAATATTGTTTTTAATCTTTGTATGGTATCCAGAGACTCTGACATTGGGTGCCAGGTAAAGCTGTAGATATCATATACACATAAAATAAACAGCTGATGCAGATGGCAGTTGCCCACTTGCTTGACAGTATTAGCTGCAGGGAGCATGTTATGACAGGTTTTTCAAAGGCTGCACTGGCTTTCCACTTGTTCCATTCAAGATATTGACATATATGATTCAAGTCTTCACTGCTTACTACCCATCTTCCTACATGCTGCTACAACACTTGATGTCAGCCAAGGCATTCTTGCTAAATTTCTAAATTAGAGTATGTTGAGTGCTGGAGGAGAGTTTTTGTAAGGAAGGGCCCTCAACTGTTGAACCTCTGAAATCAAAAGTGTGTGATCAGACCGCTTTTTCTTCTCCCCTCCCCCTTCCCTCCCCCGGCCTTTGTCTGATGAGGATGACTGTGAATTTGATATCTAATTTTATGTTGTGGGTAAGAATCTTCTTGTCATTGAAATTGATCAACACATTAGGTATGTCTTGCTTGCTTGCCTTTTTGCAAAGAGAAACGTACATTGTTCAAGTAGCTCTACCCACTGACTTTTTTTTCTTTTGTATCGTCTTTTTAAAGATGTTCCATCTTATCCTATAAATGGATAACTGGAAGCGTCTTGAGCATGCATGTAATTTCTTGCGGAACTGAATAAAAGATTGATATATCTTACAAGACAAAGGCATGAGACCATGCCTTCTCTATGCAGTGTGTTTTGCTAATGTAGTTCCTGCCCTGTCAGTAGTTCTCAACCTTTTTTCATTGTGGACCCTAAAAAAAGTTGAATGGAGGTGCGGACCCTTTTGGAAATCTTAGACATAGTCTGCGGATCCCCAGGGGTTCACGGACCACAGGTTAAAAATCACTGTTCAGTGGTAATGACAATCTTTTTCAGACTTCTTAGATGTAGATACAGTCTGTGGACCACAGATTGAAAACCACTGCTCTGTGCTATAGGTAATCCATATTTAAATATGGAATCTGAGCAAACTATTTTAAGGCTAATTTTTTTAAGTGGAATTAAAGCTCTATTTGCAAGAAATGCATAGACGATGGTTTGGTAAAAGTGCCGCAAATTAATTTGCACTTAGTTCCCTGAGGTTTGGATTTCAAAATCTACACAAAGCTCTTTTCTTACAAATTGATAGTTTATTCCATTTCCTAATTGCAGATCATTTGCAGGACAACCTCAAGTTAGTTCCCATCTCCTTGTCATAGCCCCACTGATCATTCTTCCGTGGTTATGGAGGAGACGGAAGTGTGAGATAAGAGCTTTTAAGCGATTTTCTTTTCAGTAGATTCTAAGGGTGATGAAAGATGAATGGAGAAAATGTCAAACCCAGCAAGGAAGGCAGAGCAATCTTTAGAGGGAATCTGGCATGACTCTTCCAGTTGTTGCAGATCTGAAGAAATAGGACTAAAAAATTAAAGCAATCCTTATTCCATTAATCAATTTGAGGAGACGACTTTTTTTTCCCCCCCATAAGTAATCTGTATGTTTTTGCTGTACATGCCGGGAGGCAATAAAACAGTAATAAATGCAAAGGTTATAAACAAATCACTCAGTGGAGGCAGTAGGGGCCATGGCTGCTGAAAAGAAACAAATATGGTTAATAAGCCTTGTGCTCAGTCCTAATAAATTTCATTGGTTTCTGCACCATGTCATTATGTCTGCAGCCTGGCCTGTTATCAGAGAACTTCAAACCTTTCATTATGGCTTCAGATGATTGCTGCTGTTGATACACTGTATGCTACAGTAGTTTTCAGTAACTGGCTTCAGGTTAAAGTATCATATTCTAAAGAGTTAATTAAAATTAGTGGGGAAAAATCATGTCTGAACACCTTTGATCTGCTTTCCTCATTGACCCACTAAAGGTTTACATCCTAATATCATCTCTATTTTCCGAATGAGTTTATAAAGCCTTAAAGATAGCATATACGGTGTTATAAAGATGATGCAAACTAGGAGGATATTTACTTAAGATGCACTCAGTCTACTAAATGTCACACTGTATTTTGTGCCTGGCTTTTGTGAAAGTCACTTGGTGAAGAATACCCAAGATTGTGCTTCTTCCATTAGGCATGAAGAAAAGGGCAATCTTCTAGGCAAGTGGAGAGTTGTAACAACTCTGCCTGATTGGCTGAGTATTGCACACATCCTATTTTTTTTGCCCCGTCACCTATATCACCCACCCTCACCCAGCCTGCCTATTGTTTCATCCACCTGCTATGACTTGTCCTTTTAAGACTGATAGCTTGTTAGGGCAGAGGCTGTCTACTGCTATATGTTTGTACAGCACTGACTTGGTTGGCCCCTGGGTGCTACTGCAAGATTAATATTGCTGTTAATAAAGCCAGCAAGCTTTCCCTAGAGGTCCTGTTCTGGCCTATAACATCTCCATTCTGTACATTTCCCATTTTCAAAGTGTCTGACAAAGTGGGATTTTTCTCCCACGAAAGCTCATGTGATAAATAAATCTGTTTGTTAGTTTTTAAAAGTGCCACAGGACTCTGTTTTTCTGCAATAGACTAACACGGCTACCCCTTTGGAACTTGATTACATGGAAGGCACTGAATACAGCTGTTTGAAATGGAAATGCACCAACTTCATGAAACAACTCACATAGATCCAGACAGACGACATCTTCCTTTCCAAATGCAAACAATTGGACATTATACCTAAAGGACTGAAGGTAAAGAATCCATTACAATCGACATATTACACAGACTACAGTGAGAGATTGTGCCATAAACTCTCACAGAAACGAAGAAATCACCTTATCAGCATCCTGTACAGCAAACAGAAAAAAATTAAAAATGAACTCTCAACACTGGAATCTCTCCTACAAAACCAGCCTCCAACACATTCTTGCACCTGGCTGAACTTCACAAAAAAGAGAAAAACCATCTATAACACATACTTTGCTTTCCTACAGAAGAAAAAAGACACCAAACTGTCTAAACTCCTATGCATCCCAAGGGACAATAACAGCACCTTTATCCCACCCAACAACATCGTTAATCTTTTGTGCTACACACTTACTCCAGCAGAGGAATCTGTGCTATTTCGGGGTGCGTCTACACGTAGAAATTAAGTCGATGTAAGGAGGCTTAAGTCGACTTAATTTACTTCGCGTCTACACTGGGCTTTTCTTAATTCGACTTAAGCTGCTCATTAAGTCAAATTAAGGAAAAGTCAGTTTGAATTAATAACACTTTGTTTTAATTCTAATTAGCACTTAAGTCGACTTTTTTAAGTCGACTTAAGCCAGTGGAGACGTGGAGTAGTGCCTAGGTGGACCTTTTTAAATCGACTTAAGGCCAAAAAGGGGCCACGTCTACACTTGAAACGTTAAGTTGACTTTTGTTAAGTTGACTTAATAAGGTCCACTTTAAATTGACTTAAAGTTGACCTTATTAAGTCGACTTCCTAAAGTTGACCTAACTTTTCAAGTGCAGACATAGCCGCTGGGACTTTCTTTCTGTCCCACCACCCCCACACATAAGATACAATTCTGCAGTGAGCTGGAGAACTACTTTCGCTGTCTCAGACTCAAGAAAAAATATTAGACGTGGAGTCCTCCTGACTGCCGGAGCAACAGATTAGACTTCTATATAGATTGTTTCTTCCACTGGGTAAAGGCTGAAATCGTGGACAAACAACATTCCTTACACCATAACCTCAGCCATGCAGAGCGCATTGCCATCCAGAGCCTCAGAAACAACTCTGACATTATTATTAAGGAGGCTGACAAGGGAGGCGCTGTCGTAGTCATGAATAAATCAGGTTACGATGAGGGGGCTTATAAACAACTGTCCAACACCACATTCTATAAACCACTCCTCTCTGACCCCATTGAGGAATACCAAAAGGAACTGCACCTCCTACTCAAGAAACTCCCCAAAAAAGCACAGGAACAGATTAAGACAGACACTTCCAGGACCCCGACTAGGGATATTCTATCTACTACCTTAAATATATAAATAGGAAACCCCGGACGCCCCATCATTTCAGGCATTGGCACGCTTACAGCAGGATTATCTGGCTATGTGGACTCGCTCCTCAGACCCTTTGCTATCAACACACCTAGCTATCTGAGAAAAATCCAATCCATTGGTGAACTTCCAGAAAATACCATCCTGGCCACTATGGACGTAGAGGCCCTTTACACCAACGTCCCACACAAAGATGGATTACAAGCCATTTGAAGAACTATCCAAGATAATGCCACAGCTAAACTTGTGGCTGAACTTTGTGACTTTGTACTCACCCACAACCAATTCAGATTTGAAAATAATTTATACCTTCAAGTTAGTGGCACTGCTATGGGTACCCGCATGGCCCCACAATATGCCAACCTCTTTATGGCCGACTTAGAACAACGCTTTCTCACATCTCATCCCAAAGCACCTCTACTTTACTTAGGCTATACTGATGACATCTCCATTATCTGGACCCACGGTAAGGATGCCCTTCAAGATTTCCATAGAGATTTCAACAATTTCCACAACACAATCAAACTTAGCCTGGAACACTCCACACAGGAGATCCACTTTCTGGACACTACAGCGCAAATTAGTGATGGGCACATAAAGACCACCCTATACCGCAAACCTACTGATTGCTATAGTTACCTACATCCATCGAGCTTTCATCCTCGACACACCACGCGATCCATTGTCTACAGTCAAGCCCTAAGATATAACCGCATTTGCTCTGATCCTTTAGACAGAGACAGAAACCTTCAGGATCTCTATCAAGCATTCTTAAAACTACAGTACCCACCCGCAGAAGTGAAGAAACAGATTGACATAGCCAGATGGGTACCCAGAAGTCAACTACTACAGGAGAAACCCAAGAAAAAAAAATAGAATGCCAGTGGTCACCACCTACAACCCCCAAGTCAGACCTCTTCACCACATCATCAAAGATTTACAGCCTATTCTTCAAGATGATCCCTCACTCTCTCAGGCCTTGAGAGATGGACCTCTTGCTTATAGACAGCCTCCCAACCTTCAAGAGATACAGCAACTACAGATCAAACAGAAACATTAAAGCAGGAACATATCCCTGCAACAGACCACGCTGCCAACTTTGCCCTCATATCTACACTAAAGACACCATCACAGGACCAAATCAAGCCACCTACTCCATCACCTGCTCATCCACCAATGTGATTTATGCCATCATGTGCCGGAAATGCCCCTCTGCCTTATATATTGGACAAATAGGACAGTCTCTGCGCAAAAGAATAAATGCACACAAATCTGACACCAGAAATTGCAACACTAAGGCTTATTCTACACGATCAAATTAGAGCGCAACTTCTTAACTGCGCTGTAAGACTCACGTGGATTTTATTGCGCTGCAGCTTGTACACACGTCGCTCCTTGCTACGTCACAGGATTCCTCGCTGTGATGCGCATTATCGCACTGTATTCTGGGCACGTATCCCAGTGTTCCAATTTCCCTGTGTACTTGCTTGCAATCATGTGATGAAGGAAAGGAGCACAAAGCACCATGGGTAAACCAGATGTTTCCCATGGTGCAGTGCGTTTCCCTAGCGTCTTCCTTGTTGCCAGTAGCAACAAGGGAGTCAACTGTAGGCGGAGACAGTTTCGTCACTGCCATAGAGAGAGTGGGGGGAAGTCCAGAGAGGACGACTAGGGAATGATGGGACATTTCCTGAGTCTGCTCGTTGTGCAGTAAGCTTACACACGAGCACAAACGCGCAGCAGATGAGACGCAACTGGTGTTACCACTCTCGTCGGAGTGGTTGTTGGAATGCGCAGCAACAAGGCGCTTAGTGCGCAGCAATAACGTTTCACGTATGTACAGTGTGCTTGTTAACGCGCAGTAATGTTTTTTAATGCGGAATACGGTGCTCATGTATACAAGGCCTAAAAAACCAATAGGGAAACACTTCAGTGTCTCTGCTCACTCCATTGACAACTTGCTAATAGCTGGGCTGAAACAGATGAATAACAAATCACAGCTTCAAAGAGAAATTGCAGAACTCGAATGTATATGCAAATTCGACTCAGTTGCCTTGGGGTTAAACAGGGACTATGGATTTTTCTCTCATTACAACAGGTGACTTGACCTCGCCTTCCTCCATGTGCTGTTCTCCAGTGTTTGAATCCTAACATCTATTTTGACTGCTGTTACAGCCTGACCTGATCCTATGTCATACACTTCCCTGCATTTAATTTCCTCCCATTCTGTAAATTTTCCATCTTCAAAGCGTCTGACGAAGTGGGATTTTCTCCCACGAAAGCTCATGCGATAAATCTGTTAGTCTTTAAAAATGCCACAGGAGTCTGTTTTTCTGCAATAGACTAACACAGCTACCTCTTTGGAACTTGATCTTCATGTGTGTGTCTGACTAGAAAGGAGAGTTTGAGATTTTTCAATCTCTTCTTTTCTCAAGTTTCTCTCTGCCAAGGCAAGTTTAATTCTTTGCATTTGGGAAAAATAGACCTTATCCTCCATGTTTAAAAAAAATCTGGATGATCTGAGGGGGTTACTTTTGGACAGGATATCTCTCTCCCCCTTTCTCTTCTGCTTTGTTGAACATCGCTTTCATAGTTGCAGAACTCATGCCTGTGACTGTGGTACCATCAAAAGTCATTAGGATTTTGAAGGCAGTCCCAAGTAGTTCTCTAAAAGTAAAGTAGTGTACCCTTCATAACACAGTCATCTTCTTTAACAGATGTATTGTTCACATTAATCTTCAAAAAGCAAAAGTAGAAGAATGAATTCTAACTTCTCTTTAAAGTAATTTGCGGGAAGAGAGGGGGTGAAATGTAAAAGGAAAATCACTCAAAAGAAAAAAACAAGTTTTGAGTCTATGGTTTCCCTGTATCAATATAGGCTAGTCAAACACTGGCCAGCAGCTAAGTACCAACTCATGTGAAGTTGTTGCCTTTTTTTGGCAAAGCTGTGGGTTTTTATTCCTTACTAAGAATTGGTGATGGACACAAGATTGTGTGTCTGTGTGAGATATATAAGTGTGGGTGGAGTAGAATGAGATGGAAAAATAAATCACAAAACTGAGGTCATTCTCTGTACACTGGCGACAAGAAAATGTAAAAAGCAAACATATTTGTGGAATATTCCTCTTTAGGGAAAATGGAAACAGCAGGTAAAATAGCTCTAATGTGAAGAAGAAACTCTTCCTTTATTTGGTAAAAACTTGTATGTTTCTTAAATATGTTCTGTCCTGTAACACCAGGATTCTGTTGCAATCCATTCTACAGTACTAAAAATAACATTAAACATTTTAAAGGATCAGAATTATAGCTGAGACTTCCATATTATTCATTTTTACATGGTGATTTTTACTGGCAGGGCAGAGAGAGTTAATTTATTACATTCATTCATTCTTTACATTTTGTTGAAAAAGAAATGCAAGTTAAGCCTACAGCTGGAAGAGTCCCAGATCTATTTTGCATTTGCTTCTGGCTCTTTGACCTAGAGTGCTGTATGCAGCAATTTTAGCTGCCTCCCCAAACTTCCTAAACTCCTGAGTATAACAAAAGGCCAGTTATAGGGTTTAGAAAGCCCCAGGGACTTTGTTCCAATAACTTATTATGTAAACATAGTTCAAGAACAGACTTGGGTTGGGAGGTCATAGGCTGTGAGAGGTGATGGTGGGGTAAGGCTGTGCATTACTGAAGTGACACCATGGTTTTTTGAAGAATTACGGTTGTGCTGCTTGATTGCTGTCTACCATTTATGAAGTTGTCATTAGGTGGCATCATTTTCTAATCCTACCAATTAGGAATAAGATGCTGTTTTGAACTGGTGCTGGTGCATGATGCACTTAATCAGAGAGAACACTGGGATTAGAATTTCTGTGAGGTAAGTGAGGTGGGAATGCAGATTACTAAATGGTGTAATAAAAAGACGCAAGAATGATTACCCCGTATTTTCTTGCACCTACAATTGAGCTGAAGCCAATGTAGTTCCACTAATGTAAAACAGGGATAAGTGAATGGAGACTCAGGTTCTGTCATTTAAAACCTTCCTTGTAAGTGCATCTAAATGTCAAGGGTCAAATTCATACCTGATGTAAATCCAGTCAATACAAAGGATTTACACCAAGGATGACTCTGGTCCTGTATGTATGTATTATCTCCCCCTCCTCCCCCGTTTGTCTTTGGAACGCAGTTATACTGTAAAGGTTTTTGTGGTCCAGCTGACATCTCTCAGGGTTCCTTCCTTTTAGTGCTGTGGAATGTTGTGTTGCCTTTGGTAGGGTGCCACACTACATTGTCTAACCCCAGGGTAAAGGATTTTATTTATTTTTGTTTCACATTGTTTCAGCTGTTTTCACTTTTCCTTTATTGTTTCCCTTCCTCCTGCAGAGTTTCTTTGTGAATGTTGTAGCAACGCACAGGGATCTTTGCTGTATGACGTGCTCTGCTAAAGAGGTCTATGGGTTTCTTTGCCCTTCTCTGAGGAGTTGCCTGATAGTGAAAGAAGACACAGTGGAGAGTAGAGCCCTTATCAGAACGAGAAGAAGAGTTTGACCGTTACGATCCTGCGAGAATAACACTGTCTTGACTAGTTTCAGAGGGATAGCCATGTTAGTCTGTATATAGCAAAAACAACGAGAGTCCTGTGGCACCTTAAAGACTAACAAATTTCTTTGGGCATAAGCTTTCGTGGGCTCCAACCCACTTTGTTAGATGCATGATGTGGAAACTACCATTAGGAGGTGTATATATACACTTGCACTGTCTTGACAGTTTTCAGTTATCTGGTTCATATGCCATTAAATAAATTTACTGTAATTCCAGACATTCTAGAGTATATGCCAATGACATGCAGTTCATGTGGTCAGTTATGTGCTAATAGATAAACATATACGAGTTCTATCCTGTACAAACTAGTGGTGTGAGTGTATTTTCTTCCTTTTGGGATTTAAAAACAAATCCTATTTATTGCTTTGAAATGATTGCATTTTCCAAGCCTCTATTTATGACATCACTGTATAAATCAAGGTGTCTTGCCAACATAACTCATTTTTTAAAAAACACTCTTCAAAAAGAAAATAAATGTGGAAGAACGTAATTGACTTTACTGAGTAATTAACTGAAAGGAACTGTCATGGATCTTATCTAAATTCATTTCTAGGTCTATAGCTAGAAAAATATACTGTCCAATCCTTAGAAATATAGCTTAGCATTCAGTCTTTAGTTTTTTTTCTTGGCTTGAGTGAACAGATAAGTATTGTTATCTTTCATAATAGAGTGACTGTTCACAGAAGAGCTACTGAGCAAGATTACTGTGATCATAATGTGAAACTAATATGAAGGGACTCATCTCCTGCACAATTAAAGTTAGCTCCATTTACAGATCTAGAAAAGGACGGGAGTGTTTAAGGCATCCTTCTCATTTATTTCACAGGATTATCTTGATAGTATCACTGACCAATCCAAGCTTTCCCTGGGGACAGAAGAAAGATCAGCCCTGTTTGGAAATATACAAGATATCTACCATTTCAACAGGTAAGTTAATATCTGACGAAGTGAAAACAGGGCAGGAAACTGTATTAAGGGAGAAACAAATACTTTTCTCCTGTGTCAGTACAACCAGTGAGTATAAAATAAGAAATTGATGTTTCTCTGATTTTCAGCAAGATTTGTTTCAGGTTTCTGGTTAGGCCATCTGTGCCTATCCTTGTGATTTTAGCTGCTGATTGTATGAGTAAAATTTGCCCTTCATTTATTTGTGTATTTTCCTTATTGCCTTCGTACTGAATTTTTGTAGGTATTTGAGCATGGATTTCCCCTTGCTGTGCTGAATCTATCCTTTAGGTCACCTTGAAATGAAATTCTTGCCTTTATAAATGGACCTCATCATAGCCCTATTAACTTTCTTCCCTCTGAATATGGCTGTGCATCCACTGCACGTGGCTTCTGTAGTGTTCCAGGAGCATCATGATTTAATTCACTGAGACTCTGAGAGAGTGCAGTGGAGATGCTCACATTATAAACATGCTCAATAAAGCTAAGAATTACTCTAATGCAAACACCCAAATCCTCTCACCATATACAGGTCACTTGGAGGAAATCTGCGCTAGCTGCTACAGATGTTGTCAGGTTGTGTAGGGCTTGCAGCATTTGGAGGAAATAGGACCGTAGCTCTGCCAGTTCTGACAGAACATTTAGAAGGAAGTGCTGCAAACTGAAACCTGTTTAATTTCCTGTCCCATATGCAGTTTCTTCCTCCAAAGGAAAGAAATTTGGCACTATAAAAATAGCACTTTGCACAGTACTAAATTTTGTTCAATTCAAATTGCAAAAAAAATAAATATAAATAAATAAATTATATTTTAAAATATAAACGTTTTAAGACTTAGTTGCTCTTTTATTGCTAAGAGTCATTAACAAAGTTTTCCTCCCCCAAAGCTAATTTTGGTTTCTATAACAAAAAGTTAAAATAAAAGTGTCCCACATTTTGTGTATTATTCACGAGTTCTTGAAATCTCTATTGATGCAATAATGAATCTAGCAGCATAATTTCACCCACATACTGAAGGTTAACCACCATAAACAAAAACAAACCAAACAAGCAGACAAACTTTAGTGATCATATTGGTGTCCTGCACTCCCTCAGCTCCCTTACTTATTTCTTATTTCTCCGGAAAGCCCAAATAGATACTTTTCATCATGCCTTGCAGGTCGTCAGATTCAGATTCTGTCAAACTAAATGGGGGAGTGATTGATTCTAAGTTTGAGGGTTCATCACAGGGAACATCCTTGCCAATATCTATCCATCTCTATTGGGTGCCAGATTAAAATGCTTCTGCTGATCACAACTGGAGTAGTATTCGATAGGGAGAGAGGTGGATTTTCAGATAGGAAATGATCCTTCCTGGACAAAACCAATGCCTAAAACTCCACCCAGAAAGCTCAAGCAGCTAATGCAGTTCATGGAAAACTGATGGTGCACGCATAGTGAGATACCTTGCTCATCAAGTGGCTGCTGCATCTTTCACTATCTTCAGCTTCAAGATGGATTTAAGTTGTAACTTTATGGGAAGCAGATGGAAGTAGCCTAGATATAAAGTAATGTAGCCATAAAATCATGGTATTGAATTTATACCTCACTTGACAGACACAAAGAAAAAAATCTCGACCATTGCTGTCACCTAATCCTCCAGCAGCAAGAACCCAAGCTTCTCAGCAGACAGCAGACAAATACTACCAAGCTAAGGACCAATATAATCCTCACATTGTGCTCAGGTTGCTTTCTGCAACCTATCAATGTCACATCAGACACTTGGAGTGACCTCCAGACATTTTGCCTTCGTCTGTGTCCCAGTGTCAGCCTGATGCTGGGTAAAGTGCTTGACCTTCTCATCAGCTGGAGAATACAATCATCATCACTCTGTTCTCTGAGCATGGCCAGGTTTACACTACCAACTTCTGCTGGCATAGCTACCTAAGTCAAGGGGGTGATTTGTGACCAACATAACTGTGCTGACAAAAGACCCTAGTGTAAATGCTGTTGTTCTGGCAAAACTGTAAATATTCTTTAGCATAAATATTGTTTAGGATTGCGTTGACTGCTGAATTGAATAGCAGAATTGCAAACAGAGATCTTCAGTGGCTAAATAGCTTTTCAGATCACTTTTGAGGAGAAGTAGTTCTGCTGGAATTTTAGGGATGCATTCTGTGCTTTACACTGGAAATTCTTCTGAAGTTCTAGTAAAACTACCTTTTAATGTCTTCCAAGTTTTATGTGAAAATTGTAGATTTGAAGATTCTGAGCATTTTCATTATAGATTCAGGGATTTACTTCTCTATAAAAATTCACTCCAGTCTGAAACTTGGTACATAGCATCAGGGTCCTACATGCCTTCCAGAGTTAGAGAGAGAGAGAGGGAGAGTGTGTGTGGAGTTTTATAGCTTCAAAATGAATTTGTTTTTTCTAAGCTAGGATTTGGCCATTCATGGACTTTGAAGCTTAAGAGTATTCAGAGAAATAAAGATCAGTCATTTAATTTTAAAAGGTGGCTATTGTCCACTCCTGGTAAGATTTATCAATGGTGATTTCATAAGAGTTTATAATACTGGGATTTTGTGGCCTTTACTTAGATAGGAAAGACTGTGATCCAGTTCATGGAGCTTCTTGTAGCTGAACCACTGTTGAGTATAGAGTGCATTGGTTGTCATGGTATGGCTTTTGTGATGTTAATTCCAGTGATTTGCATCATGGCCCCTACTTTGAAAGCTCCTTTTATCATTTCTCAGGGGGAGCCCCTGAACATTTTTCTTCTGTCTTGCATCATATCTTGGAGAAAGGCCAAAGCTCTGGTCTATACTGTAGCGTGATTTTGGTGGCAATTGAAGGGAGATGCACAAGGTACTTAAAATACCTTGCATACCTCCCTCCGACTGCCCACTGGCTACTTAGCGCAGGGTTCCCACAGCGCTGATTCAACGGGAAATGCCTTCCTGTCGAATCAGCACTACGCTTCTTGCCAGGTAGGTCTTAGCCATTTGATCTCCAGCTAATTCTGAGTTCAACAGAGTGCATCTTGACGGGCGCTCAGTCAAACTTGCATAATCGATGTTCTGTTGTAGGCCCTGCTGCTGACAGGGTAGCCTTGCCCCCGTTCTTTTTCTCCAATGTGGCTTATGTCATTCCACTCCATTCAGGGGGAAGGAAAATCCTCTTCTAAACTCTTGGCGCTTGCTTCTCTGGCCCTCAATCCCAGAAGAGCCCTTACAAACCCTTTTCAGTGTAAAAGATAATCTAAGACAAACTCCTCACTTACGCCCTGAAATGAAGTGAAGTTTTGCACTGAAGTTCTCTTGAGAACTGTAGCTAATCTTTCCTAAGCGTGGTGGAAGAAGGTGAGCAAATGTTTGCTGGAATCACGGATTGCTGCTGACCTTGATGCTGAATCTACCACTTTGCTGGCCTGGACCTGCCATTCCTCTCCTTCCCCTCTGTTCAGTTATACAGATACTGGGGCAGGATCAGTGTTTTTTAACAGATCACGTTACATGAGTCCTGCTCTGTAATCAGTAATCTGACATCTGTTGAGTTGTTATCAAAATAAGCATTTTTTGGAAATAACTGTAGGTATTTTCCCCTCCTCCCCTCAAATGTAACAATTTATATTAAAATAGAAGAAACAGAAGAGGAAGGATGTGTCCTCTAAGTAGTAGTTTTGGCTACAGGAACTTTATTGCGCTATGTGTGATTATACTCATGCAGTTTTTTCCCCTTGGTTTTTCTTTTTTACTGGTAACCTGAAGTTTTCAGCATAAACATATCAAAATACTTGAAAAATAAAGATCAGTATTAAAGTGCTAATTACTTGCCTGCACTTGCTGTGTCTTTTTTCTTTTGTTCACCAAATGGTGCATTCTGTCTAGTGAGAGAATGGAGAACTTTTCGGTACTGCTATTGCAACTGGAGAACCCCTCTCCTTTTAGATGTATACAGTGCTCGATGACCATTTAACTCTATCCTGGGCAGGGGACTAAAAACACTCCCCCACATGCACACATCATTCCCCTCCCTATTCCACTCCATCTCAGGTCAGAGATGCAAAAATACCTTGTCTTCTGTGGTTTATTTTTTTGTTGAAAGTAGTATGTTGATTACGTGTGAGGAACATAAAAAAAGCATGCCCAACTTCATGTACAATCAAAAGATATACAGCCTGGAAGATATTTCTGGAGGCACAAATGAGAGTTTACTCTCACTGACTTCCAGTAGGAGTGATTGTGTGCCTTTAAAAAGCTTTCCCCTATACTAGGCCATTCACAGTATTTTTTGCATTGAAATCAATGCTTAGTCCATTTAATCAGACAGTCCTGGGCGGTGGAGGGTTATAGTGAAACAGCTGACCAGCTCAAATGAAAAGGAAAATATTGTATTGAAAACCTGTGTATTCTGTTTGTCTCTCTCTTTCTTATTTGCAAAACGGAGCTGGTGATTAAAATAATAACTTAGCATTATGATAGTGCCTTTCATTTGTGATTTCACAGTGCTTTACAGAAATGTAGTATCAACAAGGGGTAGTAAACAGAGGTTAAATTACTTGCCCAAAATTACATAAAGAGTTGGTGACAGAACTGGGAAGAGAACTAGAGTCTTTTGACTCCTGGTCCAACTTCTGGACATTGTGATCTTTTTGGAAGTTTGAGGGGCGAAATCCAAGTCTGGACTCCTCATTCTTTTAGTACTTTTCTTGTTTTCAAGTGGGAATTGATGTTTATAGAAAGAAGAAATCTTGCAGATGCAAGCTCTCTGCACATAGAACTGTAATGCAAGAAGCCATCTATCCCCTGGGACAAAAATGGCACCTAAAAAGAATCTCCTAAGGGAAGTTAGGTCCTATAAGTAATCTGTTTGACAAGAAATTAGGATTACTGTTCCGAATTTTGTTTGTGTGACTATCATTCCAGGTCTAAGAAAGTCTAGAGTATAGAAAGCTCAGAGATTTTCTTCTTCTGCTTGAATTTTCTCCCCTTCATTTTCTATATATTTTACCCTTCAGAATAAGAATGAGCAACCATTTCTTGAATCAGCCTTCAAGAATGGAATTTTGGACAACAGTGAGCATACTCCCTCAGTGCATTGCTCACACTATAAAAGAATTCATTTCCTGTTTGGAGTGTCATAAGTGTTACTTCTTGGGGTTTTATTTTCTTCTGCATGTTCTTCTAGACATCCAGTAGTCCAGTTTGTCTTTATATCTTTCTTTCAGGGAAGGCTTCTTTCTCTCCAGTTATTAAAGGTAGTTAACTTTCAAGTAAGAAAACCCTTATTACATTTCTTTCTGTTTATGTAACAAATTCCTGCTATTCATCAGTGATTCACAGAGTAACTGATATAACTTCTCCTAATCTCCTTCTATTAGGCCAGGTGTTTCTAGCCCAATGTTTCTCAATGTTTAATAGACAGAAGAACACCTAAATGTATTCATTACTTTACGCGGAACATCTGATGAAAACTTTCTTGAAAAAGCAGATATATACAGGCTGTAATGTTCATAATAGCTGTATATTACTCATTCCTGCAAAAGTGATTCAGGAAACTGAACTAAATACAGCTTTATGAATATAACACGCATTTATTTCTTTAAAAATAGACACAATGATTATGCCCACAGCTTTAAAACTGAAAATAACTGGGAATTAAGAACACTGACTGGCAGAAGTGAGGGGTGAAAGCTTTGCTGTAGCTGGGGCATTTTACATTTCTTGCCACTGGCAGTAACAGTAGCAAGAAATTAAAAATGCTCCAGCTGCAGCAAGGGAGCAAGGTGGTGGTGGATGCCAACGTTCACCTGGAAGCTTTGCTGCAGCTGGGGCATTTTAAATTTCCCAGCCGCATGTGAGCTCGCCATGTTGCTCCTTCTTTCCCCCCTAATCAGCGCCCGCTGGCCCCGATGGAGAGGGATCGCAGAACACCTTCACTAGGTCCACGGAGCACTGGTGTTCCATGGAACATTGGTTGAGAAACACTGTTCTAGCCTCGTTGAATATATGGAAGTCAAGAGGCAGTTGTTGCAGAACAGGACATTGGTGGTTTTCAAACTTTTTTCTTGGGACTCAGTTGAAAAAATCATTTTTGCCCACGACCCAATAATTATATCTTTAGCAATGCCTTCCAGTCTTTTGGCAGCAGCAGCAGTAGGGCGCCACGACCTAGGACCTGTGCATGTTTGAAAAACAATGATCTAATGTAGTGTCAGAAATGGAACTCCCTAACTCAAGTGCACGTAAGTCTAGATATAGAATTGTGTGCATCTGTTTTATACATGTGTTGAAATTGGCAACATGAACATGCAAATTTCTAGTCAGATGACTACTTGGCAGACACGCGAGCAGATACCTCTTTGGTGTGCACACAATCAGTGTTTTCATACAAATGTGCATGACTCAGTTTGTAGACCCTAATGACAGGAGATAACACAAATAGCAGAGAAAAAAGGCAAATTACAGTTGTATTTTCTGCAGAACGGTAAATGTGTAGGTTTGAATATTAGTCTGGTTATAATTAATGCTTAAAAAGCAATGGCTACTATGATGTGGGAAGAGACAAAAATGAAGTGTGTATAATGTTTACATTTTTCTTCCTTTCTATTTATTTTATTAGTGAACTTCTGCAAGATTTGGAAAACTGTGAAAATGACCCTGTGGCTATAGCAGAATGCTTTGTTTCCAAGGTAAGTAAGTGATAGCATCTTGCTACTGACAAGAAATGTCAGCAGAACATCTTGCCACTGTAGGCAAGATTAAGATGAATCTATTAACTTCTGAAAGCTAAACTTGACGTCTGGGGTGATTTTTAACAAGATAATCCTTGCAGAGCAAAAGAGGGGACAGATTAGTTTTCTGTCCACGGGGTTCGACATACCATTTCTGGATCACTGTTCAGACTTTCTTTTCCCTTTTTCAACGGTGCGGATGATTTTAGTAAGATAGACAGCCTCAGAAACTTCTGGAGTGTGAAACCATAGCAAGCAAAATCCCAGGAAATCCTAACTTCATCCAGAGAATTACAAACAAAAAGAGAACTAAACCAGATTACTCTACCAGTCTTTTGTTGGGGTAGAATTCAGTATAGTAATCTTGAGCTATAGAGATTCCATCATTTCTGGGTCTTTCGTATCTTCCAAGCAGAGGCTCATGGAGATCTAAAGTTGCCTCAGTAAAGACTTGCATATATTGGATAGGTTCATATGGGACTCTGGTGATTTATTGATTATTACAAGTGTGTTATTAGATTGCATACAAAGTAAGAACCTTGATGTGAAATAAACATAGAAAGGGACATTGTCATATTAAACATCATGGGCTGGATCTTTACCTAGTATAAATTTGCACAAATTCAGTGTAAACTGTGAAGTGTAAATTCATTGCCTTAAATGGAGCTATGCTGACTTACACCACCTCTGGATCTGGCCCTATGCATGTCTAAAAAAATTACTTTTCACTATTGTCATATTTTGTAAAGTTTTTTTATTTCATTAAGTTTTGAAAGTGAAAGACAATTCGATTTAGCTAAGTTTTGGTTATAGTAAGTCAAGTTCACTCTTACGTTCCTCAAATTCTATTCAGTGCTACAGTATTTGAGGGCATAGATTTCAGGGAAACATTTGTTGTAAAAAGCCTGTGCTTATTGGAATGATAACATTATACTATGTATTGGGTTTGGGCTGATGTTGGGGTGCATGTGTGTAATAAGCTTCATTTTGCAAAAGCTAATTTTGGTCCACATTTGACCATACTCCGTCCCTTAGAACATGAACTCAACGTATGACCCTATGCTAAATAAAATTTCCTTTCCTGGCATAATGACATATACAAAGGAAAATAGGCTCGCAGTCACACAGTGTTTGGTCATTCGGTCTTTTAAAATACATGCAAATTCATGATTTGTTACAGTTGTCAACTTGTCGGCACATTTTCTGCAAAGACGGGTGATTGTGGATTTGAATCTTAGGCTTAGTAAATAGAATAGAGGCTGCCCGTAGCAAACAGGCAATAAAACTGCAGCTTAGGTTTGTTGGTTTCAGCAGGATACCTTTGATGGTAAATCAGCTGATCATGTAAAAATCACAAACAAAGGAACCATGGAAAGCTATGACAGAACATAAATATTTAATAATAAATTACAATTTTGGTTAAATAAAAATCTGTTCATTCCATCTTGCATTTTATTGCAAATAACTAGAGGCAATCAATGGTTTGGCAAGGGACAAAAGATGATTTTCTCTACATTTGTAGTCATCTCACAGTTTGCCGATTGGTCTTTGTTCATAACTTGTGAATAGCATTTTAAAAAATCCTGAAGGATGGAGTCTGACAATACTTTAATACACTGTGGGCCAGATCCTGAGCTGGTATAAACTGATGCAGTTCCATTTAAACCAGTGGCGCTGTGTCAGCTTACACCAGCTCTGGTTGCTGCTTGCATATCTAGAAGGGGAATTTGTTATCTTCAGTACATTAGTTTTCTGAAGCATTTGGCTTTTGCTAGTCATTGTAATCAGAGGCTGATAAAAGACGGCCCTTGCAAGCTTAACTATGGCTTAATTATTCATAAAGGTTTGTTTATATATTTTCTTGCCAGCTCCCAGTCTTTCATTTTCATTGCAAGGATGCCAACACTAATTAGAAGACTGGCTTTAGTATTCCACACATTTACATTTAAGTGAGGAGTTGTGAGGGAGTGTTTAATTCTGGCACTCTGAACTTCTCACTCAGCACCCAGAAATTTAAAACATACGCTTCTGAAACACAACCAGCGACTTAATGGGGTTGGAAAGCCTTGCTTCTAATTTAGCAGATCATTAATGAAAGAGGAGAAGCAGGCAGTTTGCTTCAATGTATCAGCACCATAGATGTTTACACTTGGACACATCTTTTACCTTTTTCTTTTTAAGTGCCTATTGTGTATAAAACCCCATTGCAGCAAGTATTGAGAGAGGATTGTAGAGGTGGTTTTTGCCAAACTTCTGGTGTAGGAGACTACTGTTCCAAAGTCAGATTTGATAGTATTCACCTTGCATGTTAATCTTGGGATGGCCTGAGCATAAGCAAGGGATCATTGAGTATACAGGTTTTCCTTTTGCATCTGAAATCCCTGCTGAATTGACTGAGGTTTTTCTTACTGAGGTAGCTAAGGCTTGTTGATTAAGGAGGCTCTTTTGGGTTGGTGAGGGAACTCTCCCACTTCATGACAACTGTGTCCCATTCAAGGTGATTTCAGACTCCATGCAGAGATGATCACACTTTCAATCTAGTCTGGTGATTGCAGATGTTGGTATATCAACGTTGGCTTGGTCAGACCTTTTCCTGCTATTGCATAGGCCAGGGTTCACCTTGGCTTCCAGACAAAGATACTAATTAATGCAATTGGGTTTCAGAACTCGCTAAGGTATATAGTCCAGTTAGTTATCCACTCTGAAGGTTCCCCAGTAGCGGGATTCCTTTTGTTTAAAATATTCACAGAAACCTATTATTTAACCACTTTGCTGGCATCTTAGCTACTTCTGTGTGCAATTCAAACTGTTAACTTTGTTGTCTCTGGTTTGGGCTCTAGGTTTCAGGGGTATATGTCTTTACTGCAAAGTTAACCTAAACTGTAGCCAAGTTGTTCTCCCAGCCTCTCTTCTATGCACACAGAAAAACACTTAACCCACATTTAGGGTGCCTCAAGCCCAAGCTAGCAAGCATGGCTGGGACACATGCTTTAAATTGGGTTTCACTTCAGCCCAGCTGGCAACCTACCTGCTTTGCAGTGAGAACACAGGCTAATCAAACATTTAATCCTCCAGTCCTCTTCCACAATTCTATATGGACTCTACTTTCTTGTCTAACTCATGCCTTCTTTAACACTTGCTTTTTAACCCCAAGTTAGTCTGCTCCATTTTTGCTGCACTTTCACAGCATTTGCACATAGATAGTGTCCAAGAAACCACCCTCTGCCATGCTGCTCCTTGGCCAAAATTTGGCATCAGCCTTCTGGGAAAGATGTGGTGTGATAGCAGTAACACCTGAAGGAAAGCTCGAAAGCTTGTCTCTCTCACAACAGAAGCTGATCCAATAAAAAGATATTACCTCACGCACCTTGTCTATCAGTGTGATGACCCATCCATCATTTGGGGGAAATGTACCCCACATGATGTGTTTATGTTTAGTGGACAAAAAAGAAATAGAGAGGCAGGAAAGTCACTCGTGTGACTTATGAATCCCTTTTGTGGTTTGCAGAGTGAATTCTTTGAGATTCTAATTAAAGGTTCTTGCTGCCAAATGCTGTTTGCTTTATCTTCAGAACAGTCTATATTAATATTTCATAATTTTTCCTGGAAGTTATTTACATAAAGTAGTGTTCTCCTGTCACTGCCACAGATAGCAGTTAGGGTAGAGAAAGTGAGCACCTGGCAAATTAATAGAGCAGCCAATTTAATGCATTGCTAAGAAACATGGGATATCGCACCAGAAATCTATCCCAGTACCAGTTACATGGGTCTGATACAAGTAGCACTTCGCAGTGGGAATGCTCCATCCGTGCTAGGCTAACCTGAGCCATCACTGTAATGAAGGCATAGCCTGGTAGAACAACCTGTCTAGAGTCTTCTGTAAAGGAAATGAGATCAACTGAGGCATTTGGATTAACAGGTCTGTACAGTAAGTAACAAGAGACAGGTGCCCACACTATCTCAGTAGAGGAACATTTGACTGCCATTTTCATCCCTGGCTGCTCCAATGAAGCTTGATTGTTTTGGCTTTAGAAGTGCAGTGCTCTCTCAAGAGCTTCCTGGAGGGGTAGGATGAGTGCTGATGTGCTGACAAATTTGCTGGTGGCGCCAGGTTTTCTCAGCACATGGGCCACCAGCGGTGGGGGAGGAGGGGCTGGCATGGGGGTTGGCAAAGGTTGCCAACCTGTGGTTTAAAGTGAATCAACTTGTAATCACTCAGTCCAAGGTTATATGCTGCAACCAGCTCTTCCATGAAGTCCTCAATATTTACTAAAACCAAGTCTATAACTGCATCCACCTTTTGTTGCTTCGGTGATGATTTGATAAGGAAAACTGTCATCTACCCTGGAACTGGGCCTTATCAGCCTCAGTGGCATTTATTCTCTATATTAGTCTATATTTGGGAAGTTACTTTCCCATTATTATACAGTTCTCAAAAGTGTTTCTCTCCAATAATATCACCATCTATATTAGAGGCTGATCCTGGGGGCCTAAAGTAGACCTCTATCAGTATGCCAACAAGACCTCTTCTACAATCCTTCCCCAAAGCGATTTTGACCCACCTGGATTCTGTTTTGGTCATGCTGTCACTTCATATTTCTTGACAATTTACTCTTTCATTGATGTACAATGCTACCCATCTTTACTTTATTCCCTGTCTCCTAAAGAGTAGGTACCTTTCAGTAGCTGTGTTCCAGGCATGAGTGCTAGTTCACCATGTTTCTGTAGTCCCTACAATAGCTGATTTGACTTCCTGCATCAATAGTTCCAGTTCCTCCATTTTATTGCCGAGACTCCTTGTGTCCATGTACAAGCACCTCGGTTCTTTCCCTCCGACTTCACCCAGTTTTCTAGCTTGTGGTATTTCATTATCCCTTAGTATATCTTCATTTAGCTGATTTTCCTGCTTCTGTGTATTGAAGCCAGGTATGAAGATTTCACAAATTTTTCTCAACCTTCTCCCCTCATCTCCCAGTATAAACCTCTTCTTATCAGTTGAATAGCAAAAAAGCATCCATTATGAATTACTGGTCCCAGAAAATGGTATATGCTATACCTCAGTCATATGGTGACATTTATAAATCGTATTATGTTTAGGTGACAGTGTGACTATACTGTACTTTACTCATCATATTGTAAGATTTCTTGTTATATTTTACCTTTTCCTACTTATATTTGATATTTTCTCTGTACTGTAGTTGTCTTACTTTAATCAATAACGAATTTCATCATATTTATTGTCTTTTTAGCACTCTTTACTTATAAAAGTAATAACTAGATTAATAATGGTTGCTTAAGAAAATGACATATCTGCTATAGACTGAGATTTGGTGAATTCCTATCTTAGGTTTTAGCTGAGATAGTTTTTAGCCTTAGCTATTTGTTCCAAGTATATACATTAATAGGTTATGACACAAGCTCATTGTCTTTTGGTGTGGATACAGGGCGTATGTAAACCACCATGAAAACTAGCAGGCACAGCAAAATTAGTCCAAGCATGAAGGACTAAAATAATTCATTAGGCTGTATCTCTGTCAAGACCAAACTAAAGTGATCAGTAACGGAGATGTGAGAGTATTTAGAAGGAAATACCAGATTGTAGCACATCAGTGAACTAATGAGTCCTGTGAGAACTATTCCCCTGGAGAAATTTGGACTGGAATTAGAATGATTAAGGAATAATAAAATCAATCAGTAAAAGCTGAAATAACTGTTGACTGCATGTAAAGGGCCAAATTGTACCACTCCTGTATCATGTTGAGTAACACCCAGACTTTCAAATAGTTCCAATGGATTCATTGGGGCTACTTGTTAAGTATAGTACTACTCAGTGGGAATAAAAGTGGCACAAGCTAGCATACAGTGGAAGGGACAGGGAAGGGTGGATGGGAAGACAGGCAACTGTGTGTGCTCATTCTGTCCAGTGATTATTCTAAAACACATTTATCCTATGACAGCCCTCTGCTGAAATGACTCTGCTCTTCAGGACTCTAAATATTACCATTGTGACTTTCTTTCAACACAGATATTTGGTCTTTGCATTAATGAGCTATTACTGCTCAGAAAGCACCACTCCTGGAGCATGGTGATTGCATTGCATTGTGTCATAACAGCTTATGAAGATAGCTGTAGAGGAATCTGCATGTCTTGTTTTCTGTTCAAGAGTGTGGCCCTATAATAGCAAGAATGGGGAGAGCTGATGCTTCAAAAAAATGTTGTAGTTACTAAACACCTTTCTCCCCCTTCACTCCCAGGAAACCAAAGCATTGCATAAATTTCACACAAGGTCCCAGGGAAAACAAAGTGATGATGGGTATGGGGGAAGTTGCGGGGCAAGCTGTAAGGCAAGAGAAACCAGGCTCTGGTGCTTAGAACCCAAATGACACACAAAGGTATTTTGAAATTGCATTATTGCAATGGGTGCCTGGCAACCCCACTAAAGTTTGTTACAAAACAGCTCATTGGTAGTTTCCTGTTTTCATACGCTCATAATTTTCTAAAACACCCACCATTGAGGCTAATATTTTCTGTGCTTAGTCTCTGCTCAAATGTGAAATTACTTATGACAATCTGAAAACTGCATATTCCACATGCCCAGTAGAATATTTCCTTAACCCTACAGGTGCTCACTTAAATACAGGGGCACTATGTGTGCATGCAAGTTAAGTAAAATAAGCAATTATGTAGAAAGGAGCTTAATTCTACTGAAAGCAACTTACCTCCATATTCCTTCCTTTTCTTTAAGTAAAGAAAAATATTTAAAGCCAGCAAAATAGTTTTAAGATAGTGTCAAGATTAAGATGAAGGATTCATTAGTCAGGAAATTGAAAAATTAATTGCTTTAGAACAGAGGAATGGTCATTCTGGTCAGACCAATGGTCCATATTGCCCAGTGGTTGGTGCCAATGTTTCAGAAGGAGCAAGCAGAACAGAACAGGAGACCTGAAGAAGAGTTTTTTGTAATCTTGAAAGTTCGTCTCCTTCACCAACAGAAGTTGGACTAGTAAAAGCACCACTTTGCGCCTCTGTTATTCTGGGACTAACACAGCTACAACAACACTGTATGTGGTGCTGCTGTCGTGTAAATATGCCAGACAAATAAGGATCCCTATCCCCAAAGAGTTTAGTTTGAGTCTGATCCCACAAGGTGCTGGATGGCTTGGGTGGGAGATATGGACATTCTATATGCCTACAGAAGCACTTCACAGGATAGGACGCTTAACATGCAAAACAGGAAAACACAGAAGAATGTGGTTTGTTTCTTTTCACTTGAAGGCTCATACAATAGTTGAATTTAGAATGATTTGAAAGATAGGGAAAGGAAGATTGGCACATGTTTCATGGGAGGTTGCTCAAAGGACATGAGCAATGTGAAAGTAGGTATCCAGTTAGGATTTGGGCAAAGTGAGCAGCCAGAGAAAAACCTTTTAGTGTGGGGGATAATAGTGTAGTAAGTGGCAACAATGGGGTTGAATTTACATTGTCAAATGAAAAAGTGTGCGTTGATCCTAGCATTTGTAGGTAGTTTTCATAAAATCTGAATAATCTTTTGTCCCCGCATCTAGAGTGAAGATTTCCACATATATACACAGTACTGCACCAATTATCCAAGGTAGGATTTTTTTTCGTTCTTTTTTGTCCCTTTTTAGATGTATAAGTAAAGAATTAAATAAAAAACACAGTTAAAATACAAGCAGAACTATTTTTTCATGTGACAAATGTGATTATTTACTTGCTTGTTTTTTTCTTTCAGCTCATGATGATATAAAAAATGAAACGTGCTTATTTAAGGAATTATTATTTTATAAATCTGCATTAGTCTCCACTAATAGTAAATAAGGTCTTTATTCTGCAGTGTATAATTCCAAAAAGAGTTTGCATTGAAAAGAAAGTAGGATTGGATCAAAACTAATACAGGAATTTCATGATTGGCAGGGTTTTGCTATTCCCAGCAGGAGGAAAGAAAAGAATTCCTGACTATAGGTGCCTACATACAGAAACAGCGTATCTTTAAGGAGATTTATGATATGTTTTCAGGTCAGTGGCTGTTCTAACAGAATGCATGAGGAACAAGACACTGGCCAAGTTCTTCAGAGAACGTCAAGAAGCTTTACAACACTCTCTGCCCTTGGGATCATATCTCTTAAAACCTGTCCAACGAATCTTAAAGTACCACCTGCTTTTGCATGTAAGTGCCCATTTCAAAAACATTTCTATCTAGCACTGCTGTGCTTCCATATCTCTGCATATATTACTATAATGGGAGGTGGGGACTGTTTTAGATTTTTATATATATATTTTTAAAGATATGCATTCTTTTACCGACATTCAGTTTTTTTACACATGGAAACGTTTTCTATCTCTAATCTTTTGACAATACATAAATGCGTTTTGAGTGGGGAGCATATGGTAATTGTTTTTGACACACTGAATAGGTTAACACATCCAAATAATTAGATTTATTCCGGTCTTTTTTTTCAGTCTTGCTTGGGAGTGTCTTGTCAGGAGTAAGCAATTTCATGCAAAAATTACTTTCAGATGAAGTTCTTTTTCTCCATGTCCAAATGCTGGGGGCGGTTAGAAGAGAAGATAAATACTTATAAACACCATTTATTTGTCTGGTTTTTGTGAGGAGTGATAATTGGGAAAGAATGAACCATTTCTACAGCCTCTGGATTGAATTCAGAAAGTCATCAGAAATTCCTGCTTTACTGTTAACATTTTCCACATATTTTCTGTTACAAGATAATGTTGTAATTAAATGTAAAGACCACAGAGTTCATAATTTAAAGTGTCTGGTGAACCCCTTCTGCCCCAAACCAGTTTAACTCTGAATGTAATCAAGTTAAGGTTTTGCAACATATACCAGTTGTTTTCAGAAATCAAAATGAGTGTCCATTTAGGAAGGGGGCAGTGAAGTAAGAGTGTGTTTATGCTCATGCGTGCGTGCGTGCGCGCGCGCGCACGCACGCACGCACGCACGCGCACACACACACACACACACACACACACACACACACGTATATTAACCTGTGCTGTGTTGGTGGCTCAGGTCTCATTCTGCTAGTGTGTGCATTGGTATCAACAGTCTGAGTGATACTACAGACTGTTAAGACTTTGCCTTGCCAATTCTGTCTAGCCCAAATTGGCACCCTAATATCAGAAGAAACAACACAGCATTCACATCATTTTGATGCCGGGACAAGAAAGGCCTTGTCAACCTTGCAACTGATTTGAAAAGTCAAGTGGAAAATAACTGGTTTCTTCATTAGGAAATAGAAAACCACCTCGACAAGGACACGGAGGGTTATGATGTGGTGCTGGACGCCATAGAGACTATGCAGAGAGTGGCATGGCATATTAATGACATGAAGAGGAAACATGAACATGCCATCAGACTGCAGGTGAGCCAAGAAAGATATTTTATGGGTTATTAGCAACTTTTTCTATTATGTCGATATAGAGTTGTCAATTTGGGTTGGACGTATTCCTGGAGGTTTCATCACATGACATAATCTTTAATTAAATATTAATCTTTAATTCTCGGAGATTCCAGAACAATCTTGGAGGGTTGGCAACCCTAGCTGTGACTTGCTTTTGTGTTAATACATATGCCATCAGCATTATCAATTCTTCTTCTTCGAGTGATTGCTCATGTCATTCCACTTTAGGTGTGCGCGCGCCGCGTGCACGAGCTGCCGGAAACTTTTTCCCCAGCATCCCCCGGGGCCGTCCGTGGAGCCCCCTACAGTCGCGCCTTCGCGGTGCACTATAAAGGGTCCCGACGGCCCTGCCCTTCCAGTTCCTTCTTACCGCCCGTGGCGACTGCTGGAACGTCTCTCTCTTGCGCACCGCAAGAGCTTTCCTCCCCATTTCTCATTGTTAGTTAGTTTAGTTACCTAAAGTAGAGGAGTTCTTAGCTAGTTTAGAGCGCCTCCCCCCCCCCAACAAGTAGGGGGCCCGCTGTTTAGAGCGGATCCGGGGCATGCCCGGCTTTAAGACGTGCGGCGCATGCAAGAGGCCTATGCCCCTGGACGACCCGCATTCCTCCTGCCTCAAGTGCCTCGGCGAAGCCCACCTCGGCCAGCACTGTAAGATCTGTAAAAGTTTCCGCCCCAGAACACAAAAAGAAAGGGGCCAGAGACTAAAACTTCTGATGATGGAGGAGGCTCTGCGCCCACCGGCACCGGAGACGCCCGGTGCGGCCTCGGTGCAGAGCGCACCGACCATCCCTCACTCGCCACGTTCCAAGGGCACGCCCAAGGAACCACGGCACCGCCGATCGCCGGCACCGAAGAAAGGGGCCAATGAAAGATGGCGGCACCGCTCTCATTCCCCGGTACCACCCAAGAAGAAGAGAGTGGACAGAGGCCGCTTCCCGGCACCAAAAAACAAGGAGGGAGCCGACAGAGCAGGACCCGTGTCGGGCCGCTCGACGGCGGCCAGCCGAGACCCGGCACCGTCGACTCCGAGGCGTTCGTTGAGTCCGGTGCCGGCAAGCTCCCCTACCAGGGAGATTCTCCAGGAAGACATTCACCTGCCCTCCACACCCGAGACCTTTGAGGCAGCCAGGGAACTAATCGAGGAGGTCGCTTCCCCGGCACGGAGCCTGACACCGGCACCGGTGTCTAGAGGGAAACCCCCGATGATGAGACCGAAGTCTCCACGGCACCGCCCGGCACCGTCCCCGCGGCAAGGCAGGGAGAACGGCCGTACAGCGGAGACAGCCAAATCGAGGTCCCCCCGGCGTCGCACCCTGCCGGCACCTACGGCACCGCTCCTTCGTGGTCCCCGTGCAGCTGTCCCTCCTCGGACTCTGAGTCGGAGTCGATCAGGTCCAGGAGAAGCCCACGTTGGCACCACTCGGGCCAGAGCCACGCGGTGCCACACCATTGGCAAATGCTGTCCCAGTGGCCATTCTGGACGCCCTGGGCGTTCCACCGGTCACAAGGCCAGCTCTCGGGCAGGTCGCGCTCCATGGCCTCGGGCTCAAGGACCCGCCAGTCCTACACGGCCAGTGCCCCATCAGAGGCCACAGACCTCTCCGACCCAGGCTCCGCCGCGGAGGACGCCCAGGACCCCGGCACCGCCGGGAGCGAGCGCCCAAAGCGCCCTTGATCCGGTGCCGAGAACCAAGGGGCGCCGCCCCCCCCCCTCGAGGCTCGTCGTCGTCGTCACCAGACGAAGCAGTGGCGGGAGCGGCACCAGCAACAGTTCCCGATGATGCTAAAACACATCAGGACCTGCTGCGCAGGGTAGCCTGCAATATGGGCCTACAGGCAGAGGAAGTGGTCCAAGAGGCTGACCCTATGGTGGACATCCTGACCCCAGAGGGCACCTCAAGAGTCGCCCTGCCTCTTATAAAGACTATCAGGGACAATACCAAGGCCCTGTGGTAGACGCCGGCCTCCATAACCCCTACCGCCAAGAAGTCCGAGAGGAAATACTTCCTCCCATCATCGGGGTACAAACATTTTTACACTCACCCCACCCCGGGGTCATTGGTAGTGGCGGCCACCAATGAGAAAGAGAGGCAGGGTCACCAGGGCCCGACTCCGAAAGCCAAGGACTCAAAGAGTCTGGACCTATTTGGACGCAAGGTATTTGCCACGGCGGGGCTGCAACTTAGGATCGCAAACCAGCAAGCGATCCTAAGTAGGTACGCCTTCAATTCCTGGGCCTCCATGGAAAAATTCCAAGACAAACTCGACCAATCGACGAGACCCGAATTCTCGGCGATGGTCAAGGAGGGTAAGGTGGTGTCCAAGGTCCTCCTCCAGTCCGCCCTGGACGCCGCCGATGCATCAGCCCGTTCCATGTCCTCAGGGGTGGCCATGAGGCGCTGCTCATGGCTTCAGGCCTCAGGCCTGCCGCAGGAGGTCCAGAATACCATCCAGGACCTGCCCTTCGAGGGCCTGGACCTGTTCTCCGCTCAAACGGACTCTAGACTTCAGAGCCTGAAGGACTCGAGAGCTATTTTAAAGTCCCTGGGCCTCCACACCCCCGCTCCCCAGCGTAAACATTTTAAACCCCAACCCCATCCGAGGGCATACAATCGGAGACAGGACTCTTACCGGGGGCGGGGCCAGAACAACAGGAGGAGCAGAAGCGCCTCGGACTCAGAGCAAGGCCGCTCCCGACGCCCTCCCTCCCAGAAAAAGGGATTTTGAGGGTACGCCCGAGGTCGGCGTCCCCGTCTCAATTCCGGATCCACCTACCCTCACTTTCCGCAACCGGTTATCCCGTTTCTACCATGCATGGGAGCTCATCACTTCGGACCAGTGGGTCCTCCGCACCATAGAGCATGGCTACTCCCTGCAATTCTCTTCTGCACCTCCTCCCCACCCACCACTTCCTTCCCAGTCCCTCTTCAGGGACCCAGCTCACGTACACCTGCTCCAACAGGAGGTGTGCCGGTTACTGGAGGCGGGAGCGGTGGAGATGGTCCCTCACCATCGGAAAGGGAAAGGATTCTACTCGAGGTACTTCCTTATCCCAAAAGCGAAAGGCGGCCTCCGCCCCATCCTCGACTTGAGACGCCTCAACAAGCACCTGAGGAAGCTCAAGTTCAAGATGGTCTCCCTCGCCTCCATCATCCCCTCCCTGGATCCGGGAGATTGGTACGCTGCCCTCGACCTGAAGGACGCGTATTTCCACATAAGTATAGCCCCGCACCACAGGCGATTTCTCAGATTTGTCGCAAGCGGCACCCACCTGCAATTCACAGTGCTGCCATTCGGGCTCTCAGCTGCGCCAAGAGTCTTCACAAAGTGCCTGTCGGTGGTAGCGGCCTACCTCAGGCGCCAGGGCATCCAAGTTTTTCCGTACCTGGATGACTGATTAGTAAAGGCACCAACCAGAGGCCAAGTCAATGGACACCTCCGAGTGATCCAACATACCTTCAGCGAGCTAGGGCTGGTGGTGAACACCCAGAAGTCTGTCCTCTCGCTGGCTCAGAGGATAGACTTCATAGGGGCGATCCTGGACTCAATCACAGCCAGGGCTTTGCTTCCGAAGGATCGGTTCGAGATGATCAACTTCTCAGTAAGGGAGCTGAGAGCTCACCCAACATGCACCGTGCGTGCGATTCTGAGACTCTTAGGCCTGTTTGCGGCATGCACCTCAGTCATAAGATATGCGAGGCTGAAAATGAGGCCTCTTCAGACCTGGCTGGCCTCAGTCTATCGCCCAGCCTGGGACAGCATGGGCGAGTTAGTGTCAGTTCCCCAACAGGTCCTCAAATCACTGGACTGCTGGACAAACCCTACGTGGGCGTGTGCAGGAGTCCCCTTCCAGGCCCCCCAACCGTCAGTTTGCCTCACCACGGACGTGTCAAACATCGGGTGGGGGGCACATATGGGGGACCTCAGGGCTCAAGGCCTATGGAGCCAGTGGGACCTCCTGGCCCACATCAATGTACGCGAGCTCAGAGCGGTGAGTCTGGCCTGTCAGACCTTTTACCCCCACCTATGGAACAAGGTAGTGTCGGTTCGCACAGACAATGTAGCCACAATGTTCTATATCAACAGGCAAGGGGGCACTCGCTCCTCACATCTATGCAGAGAGGCACTGGGTCTCTGGGACTTCTGCCTCTCCCATTCGATACACCTGATAGCGGCATATGTACCCGGTCAGCAGAATGCTCTAGCGGATTCACTCAGCAGGTCCTTTCTGAAGCACGAATGGTCTCTGAGGGAGGATGTCCTAAGGGGCATCTTCCGGAAGTGGGGTACTCCCCTAGTGGATCTATTCGCATCAGGGGCAAACGCGAAATGCAAGAACTTCTGCTCGTTCCAAGGACAGAGCCCAGGCTCGATCTCGGACGCCTTCCTCATGCATTGGGGGGGCAGACTCCTCTATGCTTTCCCCCCCACCCCGCTAATCCACAAGACCCTGATCAAAATCAAACAGGACCGAGCAGCAGTAATCCTTATAGCTCCAGCATGGGCCAGACAGCATTGGTTTCCCACGCTGTTGGAGCTCTCGATCAGCGACCCCATAACTCTACCATGCTCACCGGATCTCCTCTCCCAGGACGAGGGCAGGCTGAGGCACCCAGACGTGAAAGCTCTGCACCTCACAGCATGGAACCTCCATGGCTAAACGCGAAAGAGCTACAATGCTCCCAACAGGTGAAAGACATCCTCCTCAGCAGTAGAAAGCCCTCAACGAGGCTGAGTTACCAAGCCAAATGGAAGTGCTTCTCCGTATGGCTTGCGGACAAGAATGTGGACCCGCCTAGAGCCCCCATTCCCTTAATCCTGGATTATCTATTAGCCCTCCAGCGACAGGGCCTGGCGAGCTCTTCCGTTCGAGTCCACCTGGCGGCTATCTCGGCTTTCCACGACGGAGAGGCAGGCAACTCAGTCTTTACAAACCCTCTCGTCAAAAGGTTCCTAAAGGGCCTGGACAGAGTCTTTCCGCCAACCCGCTCCCCTGTAGCCCAGTGGGACCTGAACCTTGTTCTCGCTAGACTCACGGGCCCCCCATTCGAACCTCTGGGTTCCTGCTCGCTTCTCTACCTCTCATGGAAAGTGGCCTTCCTGGTTGCAATTTCCTCAGCCAGGAGAGTCTCGGAGATTAGGGCATTGACAGCAGACCCGCCGTACACTGTATTCTTTAAAGATAAAGTGCGCCTACGCCCACACCCAGCCTTTCTACCCAAGGTAGTTTCGAGTTTCCATGTAAATTAAGACATCTTCCTACCAGTACTATGCCCGAAGCCTCACGAAACCGACAAACAGCGCAGGCTTCACACGCTGGACGTGCGACGGGCCCTGGCTTTCTACCTGGAGAGAACCAGACCCTTTAGGAAATCCCCTCAGCTCTTCCTGGCAGTAGCAGAAAGGATGAAAGGCAGGGCGGTTTCAGCACAGAGGATTGCTTCCTGGATATAGGATTGTATCAGGGAATGCTACAGACCAGCGGGCAAGCCAGCCCCGAAAGTTACGGCCCATTCAACAAGGGCCCAAGCGTCTTCCGCGGCTTTCCTGGCATCAGTCCCCATCCAGGACATCTGCAAGGCTGCCACCTGGTCGTCCGTGCACGCTTTTACTGAGCACTACGCCATCGTCGACCAAGCCAGAGAGGACGCTGCGCTCGGCAGAGCGGTCCTTCAGGCAGCAAGTATTTGAGGTCCGACCCCTCCTCCTCAGGTAAGGCTATGGGAGTCACCTAAAGTGGAATGACAGGAGCAATCACTCGAAGAAGAAGAAAAGGTTTCTTACCTGTAACTGGTATTCTTCGAGATGTGTTGCTCATGTCCATTCCACACCCGCCCTCCTACCCCTCTGTCGGACTAAGGCACGAAGGAACTGGGAGGGCAGGGCCGTCGGGACCCTTTATAGTGCGCCGCGAAGGCGCGACTGTAGGGGGCTCCACGGATGGCCCCGGGGGATGCTGGGGAAAAAGTTTCCGGCAGCTCGTGCACGCGGCGCGCGCACACCTAAAGTGGAATGAACATGAGCAACACATCTCGAAGAATACCAGTTACAGGTAAGAAACCTTTTCTTCTGTTTTAATGTCTGTCTATATTTGCTGTACTCTAGACTTTTGCTGAATACTGTAGGGGTGTCTATTTGAATTTAGAAATTTTGGTCATAGGTACTACAGAAGAACCTCAGAAAGATCTTTCTTACAAGCAGCATTCTGTTAAATATTTGTTTGCAACTTTGCAATGATAGAGAATTACAGACAACTTTTCTGTCTCACTTCTGACACCTCCATTGTTTAATCACAGAGCATATTTTAGTTGAGAATTCCTGTAGTTCCCTGTTTCAAACTCTTATCCTGTTTAATTTGGTTTGGTTTGACTGAGACGTTTCTCATGTTACTGCTTATTTTGTCTCTTCCTCTTAGCTATTGAAGTGTGGCTGTATCTGCTTTTAAGTTGTAAAATATACAGGGAAGTGGTCAGAACCAGTAATAGGCTTTATTTAAAAAAAAAAAATTAAAAATCCAGCTGCTCTATAGTGAAACATTTTTTGAAAAGGGAACGACTCTAAGGTGGTCACTGTAATTCACAGTAGATTTTTCTTGTGCAGAGTTTGTCCGAAGAGCCATCATTCCTTCTCAAAGTTACACTGATTCCTCTCAAAAAGTCAAATAGACTTTCTGTTGTGTTAGGGAATAAGAGTATGAGGAAGCAGACATCTCCCATTCAAGTGATCTATAAATTATTCTTTGTTTCTTATATTTCTGAGCAAAGATGGTGCTCATTAAATCCCATGTTTTTCTATTAATTTGTCTATTAATTGGGGAATATAAATAAATGAAGTCAAGAGAATTCTTTTTCAAACATCTTCCCAGTGCCCAAGTAACCTTACCTAAGTCACTGTCATAAATATGGATATTGATAACTGGAATATTTGTCAATAAAGTTGGTTAGATGCTTTGGAAAACTCAGTTTCAGAATTTACAGCTCTGAGCTGGCAAATACGTGGAGTGGCAGAAAGCTTTTCAGTTCAGTTTCTTATTTTAACAGTAATTTCTGTGTTTGACAGGGGCATGGATGTCTCTTCTATGTACTATTATATAATGACTTGTCTGTAATTCTGCAGCTCCCGGGGCTGCATTTCTGCATGAATTCTCTTCCAATGTGGAGAAATCCATCTCCGGAGTACACTTTAACTGATTTATAAAGTTACTAGAGAGAAGAGATAAAAATGGAACTTTTTTATTCATTGTGTTTTTTAATCACAGACTTGTGTATATTCCAATAACATTGCTTTATCTGTTAATTTTTAACTGAAGTGCCACAAATGTTTTAATGCATTGCCATATGTACAGCAATCACCCTGCTATTTGAAGGAAGCTCACAGCTGTGTGCTATTTCTGAAATACAGCTCTGGTGGCAGTAGCAATGGTGAAGCAGTGCTAGTTTTTGGCTGGAAATTTTTTGAAAATCTCCTTAATGTTGGTGGGGTCTAATCATGCGTTACTAATGACTGATGTGTAAGATATAATGCTCATAGAAGTTATACCAGTGGAGATGGAGAACAAATAACTAGAAACAAGGAAAAGAGAGAGTGATAGTGTAGAGCTTCATTTTCTTAAGGCTATCACTGTGCTAACCTATTTTTATTTGTATGGTTTTTTTATTTAAATAATAACTAAAAAAAGATGTCTATTCAAGGCCGTTGCCACCAGAGCATACCATTAGCAATACAAATATATCTGACCCGTTAAATTATTTGTTCAATAGAAACTTATCTAGCCATTTCACACCAAAAACACTTTCTGCCATTCCTTCATCTAGGAAGCATACACTTAGCTTTCTGTAAAAGCCCAATCAAACGGGTATCTTCTGCAGCCTCCCCAGAAGGTCATCAAATTTGGACTGTTTCGGACTGGGTTGGGAACAGTGCAAATTTGAGTCTATATTTATAAATTATTTTTTTTATTCTCCAGGTTGCCTACATCTAATCTCTGCTAGGCCAATCACCAATAACAGGAATCACATGGAGAAGGAATGTTAATAAAAAGATTGGACCAACATAGGGCAAATAAAAAAAGTTAGTGATTTTTAGTCCTGGTGAGAAGTGCTAAAATCTAGATTAACAGTTCTGGCAATTGAAGTTTTATGCTGCTTCACAGGACAGATAATGGTACAGTGAGGCAGCAACATAGTCAAAGTCAACCTCCATACCCTTCAGTCTCTGTCATCTCTTCTGTGAATGGCAACAAGGGTGCTAATTTTGTCTTTCTACAATAGACTAACACGGCTACCCCTTTGGAATGTGATGGTAGGTTTGTTATGTGGATACCTAGCCTATTCTTTTCAAACAGGCCCTTCAACAACCATCACTTAGGAATTAACTTTACATTATTGAATGCTGACTGTCAATAGAGTTGAGCTAATAACAGATTTTTCAGTTTGCTGACAATTCTGAAAAATTGGGAGCTGGGGGAATTGTTTTGGATTGACCTGAAAAGGAAATTTCAGTGAACAGAAAAGTTAAATAAATAAATAAAAAGTTACAAATTGAAGAAAATGTTTAATTTTGTTAAAATTGCAACATTTTGTGTCAGATGTTGATAGTTTTTAAAATGTAAAAATTTAAAATGTGTGTTTTAAAATTAAAAATAAAGAAAATTTTGTAGTTTAAAAGTTGCTTTGAACTGAATATTCAAAATATTTGATTTTGAAAACAAACCATTTCAAAATTTTCAGAATTTTTTTAGGTTATTTACGAATATAATTCAACAAAGTCAATATGAATTTGCTAAACGTTTTGGTATCACCACATCTTCATTTTTCACAGAAAGAGTTTTGTCAGATTTCACCCCGTTGGAATAGCACATGTCCTACTGTCCTCAGTAGATCATACTCTGAATTTAATAAAAGGCTGATTAGAATGTGCATTTTTTCTATTTCAGGAGATACAAAGTTTACTCACTAACTGGAAAGGTCCAGACCTCACTAGCTATGGGGAGCTGGTTTTAGAAGGAACATTCCGCATTCAACGCGCCAAAAATGAGCGAACTTTGTTCCTCTTTGACAAACTGCTGCTTATTACAAAAAAGAGAGAAGAAATGTTTACATACAAAGCTCATATATTTGTAAGTAACGTCAAACATTATAATATACTGATTGAATCAATTTCCACTTTTCTTTAAACTCTCCTCTGTGATTCCCCATCTTTGCTTTCTGTACAGTGTGGCAATCTCATGCTTGTTGAAGTAATACCAAAGGAACCACTTAGCTTCAGTGTCTTCCACTACAAAAATCCCAAGATGCAGCACACCGTGCAGGTATGACAGAAACCCCCTTGCTCATAACCTGCCTGATTCCAAATAAAATGTTCACCCCATTTTCTGTATTTAAAAATCCATCTTCCCTAATATTTGTGGTAAAGAGGACCAGATTCTGCCTTTATGTATTCCATGTCCACCCCTGTACAGTCCAGTCCCTGAGTGGTTACCGTAATGAGTTATCTGACTATCTCATACTTTTACAACAGGCTAAATCTCAACAAGATAAACGCCTTTGGATTCTTCACTTGAAGAGATTAATTCTAGAAAATCACCCTGCTAAAATTCCTGCTAAGGTAAATAAACTCGACTCTGTAATCTAAATATTTGTATGATTTAAGCACTTGTTTTAGCAGAAAGTCACCTTACAATTTGGAAGAAGCTTTTCTATCAAAAGTTCTCTCTATTCAGTGGCGACCTGAGGGAGGGGGCAATAGGAGGCCATGCCCCCGGGCTGTCCACACCAGTCCCTGCTCTGGTGTACTGCTGCTCCCACCTGCCTGATGATCACTCACAGCTGAGCAGGAGATGAGAGCTGACCTGGAGTCACGGGAACAGGCTGCCTGGGAGGAACTGGGAGAGGGCTGCCCCACAGGTTTCCTGCTACAGGGGTTAGGCTGAAAATCTGCCACCAGCCTTTCAGGAGTTGGGGAGATCAAGGCTGGGCACTGTAGCTAGCCCCCCATCAACCTAGAGCATGGGGACCCTAGCCCAGACACAGCCAGGGCTTCCAAGTTCCCTGAACCATCTGACTGAGATGAGGGCTTCCCCTCAGCGTTGCAGTGTGCTAGGTAAGGGAGGGGGACTCCTGAGGCTGCCAGAGGGGAATGTGGGGGGACGGGACAGGCTAAGGGCTGGATGAAACCTGCTCTGGTGGGGGCTGCAAGCAACCACCTCAGCTGCTCTGCTACTATCTGTAGGGAAGAGAGATAACAGCACTGCAGCCTTGGTTTCTCCAACCCCCCCAGTCCTCTGTTACATCCTCCTGAGTGTCCCTCCCCCACCCCCCACACACACACATCATGCGCACCTGAGCTATGAGCACTTCTTTGTGTGAGCCTTGGGCCAGCATCCTCCTGACTCCTCTCACTCGCCAAGAGTCCCAAAGAACCCCCCGCCTCCCCCACTGCTGCCGCCAACCCAGAGAGTCATCATGGTGCCCTCTCTAAGGGATCAGCCTCTACTCTGGCAAGGCCAAGTGGATGTTGAGTCCAGACTTCTAAATCATATCTGACGGGGATGCTGGAAGGCACCAGGCTGTGGGGCTGGAGCAGCAGATAAGTGTGTGGGGGAGGAGAGGGGGGGTGTTGTCTGGCGTGACTCTTCTTGGGGGCAAGGGGCATGGGACAGGCTGAGATGGCCTTCAGGACTCCTCTTGTGCAGCATGAAAGACCAGCTAGGTGCTCCCCCCCAGCTAGGGTGTGAGGCAGCCCCATGAGAGCCAATGCCAGGCTGCAGGGGGAGAGAAAGGCACCACACACTGGGTAAGAGCAGACCAGGGCAGAAGAGCCAAGCCTGCACTGGCACCCTCCAAGCCTCTAGCTCTTTTCCCCCGCCGATGCAGATGCCCCTCCCTGGGGCAGCTGGGGGGCTATGCCAAGACACCTCCTGCCCTGCACCAGACGGGGTGTGAGGTGTAGTGGGGTGCAAATGTAGGCTTGGCCCCTAGACGCCAGAGACCCTTGGTACACCACTGCACTACATGAATGAAATAGAATTCAGGTAATGTGTTGGGTGTTTTTTTTTTTTTTTTTGTTTTTGTTTTTTTTACATCTTCAGACAATTCATAAAGCTGAAAGGGAGAAACTCAAGCAAAAATATCTGTTAGAGTTGGCGAATGAAACCTAGAATCTCATCGATTTGTCATAATCCTTGTGTACACTGGGATTTGTCCTTTTTGCACCTGTGGTTATACCAGGGTGCTGCACCAGAGCAAACCTGTGCTGTAAAGGGATTGCACCAGTGTAAACCATGACTTGCATTACTGTAACTGAGCTTGGTTTAAAACTGAGGCAAGTTTGCCCAGTGTAAATCACTTTTTATGCCAGTGTAGTACTTCTGCCCTGGGGGGTTGCACTGGTGCAAACTGCCTTGATATAGCTAAAGCAGTGCATTGCTAGAATTGCCTACATCCAACTGGTGACAAGACTTTAGGAACAAAGGATAGGCTCTATTTTGTCATTCTTGTATGTAGAATTTACACCGAAGTCAGCGGCAGTTTTGCATAAAAACTGAAGGAAGATATGACCCCATATTATAATATAATGAACATAATATAAAAAACTGCACATTTGTTCTAAGATACTGTAGGGTGAATTAAACTTTTATACCAAACTACCTATTCATTTTAAACTCTCTCCAGTTCTTTCTTTATTTTAAAACATTTTCTACCCAAGTCTCCTGCCCAAATACATGTTGCTTGTATGAGAAACAGAAATAGAGAAAAGTAGTCAAATAAAATAAACATCAAGTGTTGTCTACTTACATTCGTTGATTCCCTCTCCGTCATCCTTGCAGAAGTCCTTTCACATATTAGTGGTAGTCAGTTCACGACACCTAGTGGAAGAAACTGAATTGTATCCTTAGAAATACAAACACAGTAACTTTTTTGAGGGGTGCTTGTTACAATATGCCCAATGATGTCTCTTTTTTTTTTCGTTAGAAGTATGTTAATGCAGGAGAAGACTTTGGATATTTAAACAATAATAAAATATTTATTTTGATGTTACTTTTTGTCTCTAAGCAGATGAAATCCAATAACAAATTTAAAAAATAAATCTGGTGGGAAATTTTTTAGTGGGAGCAGTGTTGATATTTGTTTTATTCATGGCACACAGTATATTTTCTCCTGTTAACAAATGAGCAGTTTTCCAGTTTAACTTTTTTGTTATTTTGTTATGATAACTCTCAAGAATCCAGGAAGTATTCACATTCAAACGGGCATATATTTAGAATCCCCAAATTATGTTTAAGATTTTGAACACAGGAAATGTGGTCGGTGGTTGCAGGAGCTGTCTGAGAACTCGTTACAGCTCACTTATCCTGATATCAATTCTGTGCTGGTCCCAGTACAGATTGGAGCAGCCTATGAACCTGCTCTAAATTCCACCAGCTTGTAACAAAGTGTCTGCCAAGCCTAATTTGACCCAGGAGCTACAAATTCTCATCGCACCTCCAGTGGGGTTGGTGTAATCAGGTATGCCAGCTCCACACCTGTTGGTATATCCACATACTGGGAAGATACTCAGCTAATACAGCGTAGCCAGCCACTGCTCCATTTGTACTGCTGGACTGGGAGGTGGGAGCTGTACTGTGAACAGCTACACTTGTTCCTTGCTATCTGGAAAATTTACTTTACTAAACTTGGAAGGGTAAAATGCAAGTCCAGTATAAAGCATATTGTGTGGAACCACCTACACCAGTGGTTCTCAACCTTCTTCTTCGAGTGATTGCTCCTGTCCATTCCATAGTAGGTGTGTGCGCGCCTCGTGCACGGAACGCCGGAATTTTTTCCCCTAGAGATCCCGTAGGGCCGGCTGTAGCGCCCCCTGGAGTGGCGCCGTTGCGGCACCTCTATATAACCCACAGCCGGCCCTACCCTCCCCAGTTCCTTCTTACCACCCTGACGGTCGCTGGAACGTTGGCTAGCTCGCTAGCAGTACCCTAGTTTTACAATTGTTGTTAGATAGTTTCCAGTTGGATTAGTTAGTCGTTCTTCCATCGAAGAGCCCCGTTTCGGGGCCGGGGCATGCCAGGCTTCAAGGCTTGCGGGGCCTGTCGCAAGCCCATGCCCCTGGACGATCCGCACCGCGAGTGTTTGAGGTGTTTGGGAGAATCCCACCTCCGAGAGCGGTGCACGATTTGCCGGGGGTTCCGCCCAAGGACCCAAAAAGAGAGAGAGCACAGACTCAAGCTCCTCCTGATGGAGGACGCTTTGCGACCGGCAAGCGCCGGGGGGGCCGGGTCCAGCGCGGCACCGTCGGTGCGGAGCGCCCCGGAGGCCATTAGCGAGGTACCGAGGCCCGCTACCCTGGCGAAGGAGCCACGGCACCGATTCCCGCCACCAGCGCCGAAGCACTCGGCGCCGCCAACACGGCACCGCTCCCTCTCCCCTGGTCCGGCCAAGAAGAAGAGGCGTTGGGACAGAGGAAGATCGCCTGTCAAGCGCTCGAAGCAGGGAGCGCAGACGGTACCGGGCTCGGACCGTCAGCTCCGGGAGCCTCAGGCTCCAACCCCGTTGACTCCGGGCCGTGAGAAGGTTCCGTCGAGTCCGGGGTCCAACGCCTCACCCACCAGGGCGATCCTAGATGAGGACCTCCAGCTGCCCTCGACGCCGGAGACGTTCGAAGCGGCTCGAGAACTCATTGCGCACACGGCGCCGTGTGCGCCAGAGACTCACCCTCCGGCACCGCAGAGGTCGGTGCCGTCGAAAGGGAAACCGGCGCTGCTGCACCGGAGCCCTCCACGGCACCGTTCGCCGTTGGAGCAGGCACGTCCTTCACCTGCAGGCCTGGCCCACGGGGAGCGCTCCCAGTACATTTCGCCCCCGGAGCGGCACCGATCTCCCATTCCGCCAGCGGTGATAGCGGCAGCAGGGGCCCCGCGATACCGGTCCCCACCAGAGCGCCTGAGCCGTGAATCCCCGCGGCACCGTCGTCCATCGGCACCGCGTCAAGTGACTCCGGCGGCAGGGCGACAATACTCGCCGATCCGCGGCACAGCCCCACCTTGGTCCCCCCGGAGCAGGTTCTCCTCCGAGTCGGGGGACAGTATGAGCTCCGCCAGACGGAGCAGGAGCCGCTCGGGGAGGAGAGAGGTCAGCCACGGCCAGTCGCAGTGCGGGCCCCAGTGGCAGCCACCTCAACAGTGGCCATTTTGGACCCCGTGGGCATACCATCAGGCCCAGGGTCCCTTGTCGGAGAGGCCTCCCTCCACTCTTTCGTCGAGGCATCAGCCGTCCTGTACGGCGAGCGCCCCTCCGGAGCTGGGGAGGGCTCCAGCCCGGGACCGGGCAGGAAAGGCCCTGGACGATTCTTCAGCGAAGGAGGGCCCGCAGTCCACGAGGGCACTAGACCCCCCTTCGGACCCCGCCGGAGAGTCGTCCTCGTCGCCACCGGATGAGGCGGTGGCAGGGGCAAAACCGGACACTCTCCCCGATGACAGCAGGTCTCATCAGGACTTACTTAGGAGAGTGGCAAAGATTATGGGCCTACAGGCAGAGGAGGTCATGGAGGAAGCGGATCCCATGGTCGATATCCTCCTCCCAGAGGGTCCCTCCAGGGTGGCCCTGCCCCTAATTAAGACGGTGCAGAACACAACCAAGGCCCTGTGGCAAACTCCAGCCTCTATTGCTCCGACAGCCAAGCGGGTGGAGAAGAAGTACTTCGTCCCCGCCAAAGGCTACGAGCATTTCTACTCTCACCCGACCCCGAACTCGCTGGTGGTTGAAACGGCCAATGAGAAGGAGAGGCAGGGTCACCAAGGTCCTACGCCCAAGTCGAGGGACGCAAGGAAAATGGACCTGTTCGGCCGTAAAGTCTATTCCTCCGGGGGTCTCCAGCTGAGGATCGCCAACCAGCAGGCGATCCTCAGCAGGTACACTTTTAATTCATGGGCGGCCCTCGATAAGCTGTCCGACAAGCTAGACCAGGACTCGAGGTCCGAGCTGGCAGCTATGTCAAAGGAGGGTAAAGTGGTGTCTCGAGCCCTCCTTCAGTCGGCCCTGGACGCAGCGGACGCGGCAGCCAGAGTGATGGCCTCGGGCATCACTATGCGACGGAGTTCTTGGCTCCAAGCTTCGGGCCGTCCCACCGAGGTCCAGTCCACCATTCAAGACTTGCCCTTCGAAGGGCCGGAGCTGTTTGCGTCTCAGACAGACTCCAGGCTACAGTCACTAAAAGACTCAAGGGCAATGGTGAAATCGCTGGGCCTCCATGCCCTGGCGTCGCAAAGAAAGCCCTTTAAGCCACAGGCATCGGCTTGGCCATACCAACGGCGCCAGGACTGGGATAGAAGGAGAGGCCGTAACGGGCGCAGGGCAAGCCGTCGCCCCCCAGACCAAAACCAGGGAGGGCAGCGTCATCCCTCCGGCCCCAAGAAGGCCTTTTGAGGGTACGATCGGGGACGACGTACCAATTGTTGCTGCGGATCCAATCCCTTTGCCCTTCCTCAACAGATTATCCCGGTTCCACCGTGCCTGGGCGCTAGTTACCTCAGACCAGTGGGTGCTCCGCACGGTGCAGCATGGATACTCGCTCCAGTTCTCTTCACACCCCCCGGG